>JAUTXW010003396.1:0-475000 GCA_030620095.1 Kuschelorhynchus macadamiae | reverse complement strand
GGAGTTATTCTCTGTACAGTTTGAATAAATAAATACAGTGCTAGACAAATGAAACTGGACAAAGCATATTTTTGGTAAAATTCGAAGACGAATATTTTCGAAGCAAAAAAATATTTTGATCTTATTTTTTCTGCATGTGATTGCGTAATCCTCCTACTTTCTTACCTCTAGGTCATAATCGCTAGTTGCAATGATAACTGCACTGTACAGGGTGTCCGGATTTGGTTGCAAAAGCAAGGTATCTCGCTTGTTTTTAATGATAGAACCTTGCGGTTTTCACGAACGAGCTAATTTTTTGTGAAACTCATGAAGCCGTAAACAAAATTTTCATAGCCTTCTTCGTTTATGAGATACAGGGCGAAATAGAAAATTTTGCATTTTGGGACCTCCCTCGTATCTCGGTTATCCTTTAACTTAACGCAAAGGGAAAAATTGCTGCTTATGCAGTTTTTTACGCTGGATCCATTTGAGTTGTTATTTTTTAGATATGACCCAAAGTTGTGTTTTTTTAAATGGGACACCCTGTCTATTTGTCCAGAAATTGATTTGTCCTTTTAAAAGCTTCTCAAAAATATAATAGTATGGGTTTATTTTAATAAACAAAATCAAAAATCCTAATTTTTATAATTATCATCCCAAATTTTGCAGTAGGTCATGCAAAACAATCCTGCCTTTTATTTAAAGTCGTTAACAATATCTACATCCTTACAATAAATCAAAATAAATACAGGATGGTGCAACCAAGATGTGGTGGACGATTGTGGGCAAACGGAGAGGAATTTAAAAATACATCTTTGGGATATGATTGATAGTCAAGAACGCTGTGTTTTAAAATTATACCCATTATACAGGGTGGTCTGAAAAGTTCGTGGTGAACCAAACTTGTGTTTTTTTAAATGGGACACCCGGTATATTATTATTTTAGTTGATTCTCCTATTCGTTACGATCATTTTGATATGAGGTTTGTTGGGTCTAAAATTTATACCAAGGGAATGGGACGAGGTTAAAGTGGAAAAAAGGTTATACTCCGGCCATTTTTTGAAAACAATTGAAGCATGTATGGAAAAACTAAATATTCTATAAAATGTATTGTATCTAGGATTACAATAATCGCTTGTAAGTCGTTCAAAATTATTCACTGTTATACAGGGTGGTCAAGTTTTGCAAATTTACCTTGGATTGAATTTTTTTAAATGGAACACCCCATATATTTTACTGTCATATTAAAGATAACATCGCCAGCTTTCAGAAAATACCCTATTTGATATCTTTCTAACCAACAGTTTTTTGGTAAATTAACCGTGAAACCAAAATTTACTCATTCTAACAGAAACGGTATTATTTACGTTGCTTAAATTGACTACCTATAATATAAGGAGGCCATGATATAATCATAAATGAAAAGAAAGATTGACATTCTTGTCAAAACCGCAAAGTGTCAGAGAATTGGCATCAATTACCATTGTTTTTTGACGATAAGCCGAGAAATTGTTAAGTAATAATGAGTTTGAGTACTGCAGAGTTGATAAACATGACTTTTATGTTGGGCGAGTGTCAAAAAAACCCTTTACTAGCAAACAGGGTTTATGCGGTACGATATCCCGATGCCGAAAAAAAACCAAGACCTGAAGCTTTTGCAAGTTTATTAGAGAGGTTTCAAGAAACAGGCAATGTTGTTTTTAAGAAACGTAAAGTAATTAATAAACCAGTTATCAGTAAAGATAATGCTTTGACAGTGTTATTAACAGTGCAAGAAAATCCACACACAAGTACCAGGGAAATTGAGAGAGCTACTGATATTGAACGCACTAATATTAAACGGATTCTGAAACAACATAAATATCATGCCTACCACATTGAATTACACCAAGAACCGTATGATCGCGATTACGTCCAACGACAAGAGTTTTCAATTTGGTTTTTAAATACAATTTGGGATAATTCAGGTTTTGTAGATAGGGTGCTGTTTTCAGATGAAGTAACTTTTAAAAGCAACGGCTTGGTTAACAAACATAATATGCACTATTATTCAACCGAAAATTCACATTGGATTCGTCAGGTGGACCATCAAAATAAATGGTCAATTAATGTTTGGGGAGGTGGCTCTCATGTTATAGGACCATATTTCTTTGAAGAGCATTTAACGGGAGAAGTCTATTTAAATTTTTTGAGAAATGAGTTGCCCGTATTGCTCGAAGACTTACCTTTAATGTTAAGAAATTCCTTATGGTTCCAACGTGATGGAGCACCCCGCATTACCATAGGCATGTAAGACATTTTCTCAATAATTGGAAAGGAGAGCATTGGATTGGGCGAGGTGGACCAGTTAAGTGGACTGCGAGGTCGCCCGATTTAACGCCACTAGATTTCTTTTTATGGGGACATGTTAAAGAAGAAGTTTATAAAGAGGTTCCAACCACAGTGGAAGATATGAAGTTGAGAATAATAAGCAGTTTTCGCAACATTTCAGACCTGACTTTGAGAAAAGTGAAACTTTCATTTATGGATAGACTCGAAATGTGCCTTCAGCAAAACGGTGGTTTAGTTGAACATCTTTTATAAGTTTTAATTACATTGTTTTTGTTGATTTATATTAAATTTATTTTTTTTGTAAAAAAAGATGTTATTAATACTATCAAAGCATTATCTTGATTGGTAACTGGTTTATTAATTACTTTACGTTTTTTTGAAAGCAACATTTCCTGTTTCTTGAAATCTCTTCTATAGCTTCTATCTTGTTTTTATTTCGGCATCGCATCATCAAAGAACAATATTTATTTATTTACTGATGACAATATTCTGACACTTTGCTGTTTTGACAGGACTGTCAATCTTTTGTTCAATTTATGATGATATCATGGCCTCCTAATATTAAATTGTCAATTTTGACAACGTGAATTCAGAGTAATTCGTGTTAAAATGAAGAAATTTTGATTTCACAGCTAATTTACTGAAAAACTGTTGGTCAGAAAGGTATCAAATATAGTATTTTCTGAAAGCTAGTAATGTTATCTTTAACATGAAAGTAAAATATACAGGGTGTTTTATTTAAAAAAATTCAATCCAAGGTAAATTTGCAAAACTTGACCACCCTGTATAACAGTGAATAATTTTGAACGACTTACAAGCGATTATTGTAGTCCTAGATACAATACATTTTATAGAATATTTGGTTTTTCCATACCTGCTTCAATTGTTTTCAAAAAATGGCCGGAGTATAACCCTTTTTTCCACTTTAACCTCGGCCCATTCCCTTGGTATAAATTTTAGACCCAACTAACCTTATATCAAAATGATCGCAACGAATAGGAGAATCAACTAAAATAATAATATACCGGGTATCCCATTTAAAAAAACACAAGTTTGGTTCACCAGACCACCCTGTATAATGGGTATAATTTTAAAACACAACGTTCTTGACTATCAATCATATCCCAATTTTTTTTTTCAAATTCCTCTCCGTTTGCCCACAATCGTCCACCCCATTTTGGTTGCACCACGCAGTATGTAATTAAATCTATTTATCAAAATATGTATTGATAATTTCGCACCAAAAAAGTACCACCTACCTAGATTTATGTAACACAAGAACAAAACAGTAATAAATTATTATGTAACAAGCCTTTCAGCAAATATCAACTGTCGTATAAGAACTACAGTAACCAAGGAAATCAAAAGAACATTTTGTTCTAGGCACATTCGCACAATTTTCGTATTCGTTTTTAGGGAATTAAGCAAAATAACGGGATGATTTTGTAAATAGCGAAAATTTTCTCTTATTGCATTTTCTAAATCTTGGACATTATCATAGTGGTCTTTGTAAATTCTATTTTCCAGATATCCCCATAGAAAGAAATCTAAAATCGACAAATCTGGGGACTTAGGGGGCCATCTTGTAGGTCCATTTGTTCCGATCCATTGATTGGTAAAATTATTGTCAAGAAATAATCTCGTCATTCCAGAATTGTGTGCAGAGGCACCGTCCTGTCGAAAATAAATTTCGTTAATTTGCGCTAGAGGAACATCGTCAAGTAATTCAGGTATAGCTGCCTCTAAAATTTCTATATAGCAATTGGCTGTTAGATTTCCCTCAAATATATAAAATTTTATATGTGTTCCTAATATGAAGCAGGACACATTTAGACCAAACCTGCCCTGCTGTCTTCTGGGAAATATTTGGTGTTGATTTTCCTGGGACCTAAATCTACTATTGTGCCTATTGAGTATACCAGAATTACTGAAATGTGCTTCGTCTGACCATATAACCTTCCTTTCAAAATCTCTAACCATATCGCATCTTTCTCGAAACCAATTGCAGAAGACTACCCGACGCTCTGCATCCCCTGGCTGTAAGTGCTGCACGAGCCTAAATTTGGATGAGTGGTATTTGTGCTTTTTTAGAATTTCTTGAACTCTAGTTTTTGGAATCCCTATGCTCTTTTCACTGGCCCTACAAGAGTTTAGAGGGTAAGCTTCTGCATTAGCCAAAACCGTAATTTCCTCAGCCTCCCGATTTTCTTTATTATATGTTTTCGTACGAGGTTTGATAAATGATCCGTGATTAAGTAAATTCTTTTTTATCCGATAAAAAGTAGATATATTAGGTTGCCTCCTTTCTGGATATCTAAATAAAAATTAAGTAATAGTATTTCAACATACCTAAAAATTAACCATTTAACTGTTAAAATACATCTCAGAAGCCGCTTCAACATTTTCATTACTTAATATAAAACAAGCTAACATATCGTACTTTTCATAATGTTCGAAAGTTTGGTTTTCTTCCATAATAATAGAAATATATTTTTACACAATAAATAAATACAAAAAACTAGCGCTATATTTTATACACGCGTACAAAATTGGGAAATGTCATTTGCTTCCAAGAAAACAAAAGAAAACGGCATCGTTTTGCATGGCCTACTGCAAAATTTGGGATGATAATTATAAAAATTAGGAATTTTGTTGTTGTTTATTAAAATAGACCCATACTATTATATATTTTTAAGAAGCTTTTAAAAGAACAAATCAATTTCTGGACAAACATACAGGGTGTCCCATTTAAAAAAACACAACTTTGGGTCATATCTAAAAAATAACAACTCAAATGAAAAATATGACTACGCCACTGGATCCAGCGTAAAAAACTGCATAAGCAGCAATTTTTCCCTTTGCGTTAAGTTAAAGGATAACCGAGATACGAGGGGGTCCCAAAATGCAAAATTTTCTATTTCGCCCTGTATCTAATAAACGAAGAAGGCTATGAAAATTTTGTTTACGGCTTCATGAGTTTCACAAAAAATTAGCTCAGGTTCGTGAAAACCGCAAGGTTCTATCTTTAAAAATAAGCGAGATACCCTGCTTTTGCAACCAAATTTGGACACCTTGTACATGGTTTAATCGAGAAATTCGATATTTTTTCAAAAATTAATCCATAAATCAGTTTTTACAAAGTAGGCGTGGAATAAACTAATTTGGAATGAGGAGTTATGTCGCTAAAACAACTAACACAAATATATTATACAGGATGTGATAGAGACAAAAGCGCGGCAACTCAATTTTTTTTTGATCAATTTTGTCTAGGAATGTCACTCTTAAAATGCACGTCTGTTACATTAACGGTTATCATATATCATAATTGGCAAAATGATATTTAAAATTTCGTCCACGTAGAATCGCATTGTTAATAGAGAGAAGTTTTTTTCAAGGGCTATTTTGTTTTTTGATATTATTGAACATATCTGCTACAAACAAATATGTTTAGTAAACTCGCTCCCGAAACGTTGCAGGACTTTCTTTGGCTGCGAGTCGTTTATTTCGTGACAAATCGACCGAGGATTGGAACTACGCAAAAACCGGTTCCGAAAAATGTCCCTAATAATTAATAAGACGCCCTCCCCCTTATTTTATAAAACATTATAAGACATGGAGAAAAAATTGAAAAGAAAAGTTTCGTAGTTTGGTCTAAAGTTTTAACTTATCAAAATGTCATTTTTCACCGGTCAATATCTCAAAAACAAATTAATTTTCGGTTATTGTGGTTTATACAAAAAAATATTTAGAGTTAGTAAAGAAGGAAAAATCAGAAAGTTCAAATTTGCGCAAAAAAAAAAACTGAGTACCTTGTATAAAATAAAAAGTAAATACATTGAGGTAACAGGCCAAGCCACGAAAGTTTTCTTTTTAATAAGGAGATAGGGCGTCTTATTTCGGACACCCCGTACATTACCGCTAGCTAGCACTAAAGTAGCTACAACTATTTCCACTACTACTCCTTAAAAGTTTTTACGTATTTATTACTAATAATCCTATTATATTTGTATTTGTTACTGCGAATAATACTTTATAGTAATTTTCCATGAGAAGTAATTATATAATAACTACTGCCAAACAACTACTGTTTCTAATCTGTTTACTAAATTACAACTTTTAAGTATCAGTACCTTCTTTAACTTTGCAGAAACTACTCCATTACGTTCAAATGTACTGTATAAAGTAAAACGAGTCGTTGCAGAGTAGAAAAATGTATCGTCTACTGCAATTTTAAACTGGCTCTTACCAGTCGTTATTCTTCTGTTGCATCTTAGTAAGAAGTAAGAATTACAGTAAATATTTACTACAAATAAACTATTACCTCTTGTACTTGAGGTTCCGGAGATAGGGGGCGCTGGTACGAGATTCGGTCGGTGATTTTATAAAGACAGTGGCAACAATAGAGTAACCAATTTTTGATTGGTTCGGCCATATTGCTGCTAAAATCGTTTTGTTTACTTTTAGCCTACGTGGGTTTCTTATGAGGTTTGTTGTTTTAGTGGCTCATTTTATTAGTTTTTGTGATTATTAAAATGATTATTGATTCAAACAAGAAGTTCTCAGCCATTGGCCATATGGAGAAATATATTTAAGCCTAGTTCACCTGTTTTTTGCTGTTGTAATTAAAAAGTGTTTGTGATGAATGTGTAAATTACTATGACCGTTAATGTCTTAAGTTTAAGTTTACTCCAAGAAAAGTTATTAAATATTGCACATTATTATATTTTGGTTTTATTTTGCTGTAAATATTGTTTCATGTCTTAGTGTATGTTTTCTGTAAAGGGTGATCATTTATAATGTCCCCCCCCTCTAACTTTTTTATTTGACGTTTGGTAGAAAAACGTCAAATATAAAAGTTTCACAAAAAACAATAAGCTATTTGCAGCATACATTTTTATATATACAGGGTGTTGCCGAAATCACCCACAGATTAAAGTTATATTTTTTTAAATGAAACACCCTGTATATTATACACTAAATTAAATCCTATGAAAATTCTGCATATTTTTTGTATAACATGTCCTATACCCAAATACAATAGTTTTCGAAATATCTGCGATTTTATCATTCAGAAATAAAAACATTATTCTAAAGCTTATAATTTAGCTTAGGTGGCTGTGAAGTATATCGATACCAACAAACAAAATATTTGTTTATAAGTGACAGTGACAGTTACACATTTAGCAACATTATACGTTCTTTTTATTGTAAAATGCCTTATTCGGAAAGAGAAAAACAATTAATTTTGGAAATTTTTATTACAACAAACATCCAGACTAGCGAGAAAAAAGAAAACATTGGAAATTGATGAAGGCAGTGATTTAAACATTTTACTAAAAGTGGAAGAAGCCCAATATTTCCATAAGAAAAATATCGGGAAGCCTGAAAGCTTCAAAAACAAAAAAAACTTCGAAAACTTAATTAATAATTTATATAATAATATAATACATTTATTCTTACAAATGGAATTGTTCAACTGGTCCCCCGTTTTCTTCAATACATTTGATGTATGTTCTTCGTAATCGATCCAAAGCGGCAGTGATAGACTGGGAATATTCTTGATTTAGAATTTGAATTTCCGTTCTAATCAAGACTTTTAGGTGTTCTCTATTTTCGATGTTATTTGCGTTCACACGATCTTTTAGAGTTCCCCATAAAAATGCATCCATCGGCGTCAAGTCAGGACTGTTAGGTGGCCAGTTTAGCGTACCATTTTTTCCAATCCATTCCGTGAACTGTTGGTTTAAATAGTCTTTAACCAATAAGACACAATGAGGAGGAGCACCATCTTGTTGGAAGACGAGGTTTCTCAGTTGCTCCAATGGGAGCTCATCCATGTAGTTTTCTAATTCGTTCCGGAGAAAATTCATATAACCATTACCGTTTAAAGTATCTTCGAAAAAATGAGGGCCTATTATTTTATTGTTTAAAATAGCACACCACACATTAACAGTTTGACGTCCTTGAAATTGAAATTCCCTGTAACAATGGGGATTTACTGTGGCCCACTGTCTGCTATTTTTTCGATTTATCATTCCACTAGTAGAAAACGATGACTCGTCGGTCCAAAAAACATTTTTTAAATAATCTTCATTTTCATTAACTTTTTCCAACATTGCATGGCAAAATTCAACCCTTTTTTCTCGATGCCTGGGCGTTAATTTTGTGGTAGGCCTAATTTTGAATGCCTTGTATCCTGCATTTTTGAGAGTGGTTTGAATCCTCTAATAAGAAGTATTTTTTGGATCAATAAGCTCTTCTCTGAGGCTTCCCGATATTTTTCTTATGGAAATATTGGGATATTCTTCCACTTTTAGTAAAATGTTTAAATCACTATCTTCATCAATTTCCATTGTTCTCTTCTTTCTCGTTAGGCTGGATGTTTGTTGAAATTTTTCATAAATTCGATGAAAGGTTTTTTTGTCCGGAATGTGCATCCGGGGATTACACGTAATTCTCTTTGAGCCAATTTAGCACTCTTATTTGCTTTGATAAAAGTTTCCAAAATTAATCGTTTTTCTCTTTCCGAATAGGGCATTTTACAATAAAAAGAACGTATAATGTTGCTAAATGTGTAACTGTCACTGTCAGTTATAAACAAACATTTTGTTTGTTGGTATCGATCTACTTCACAGCCACCTAAGCTAAATTATAAGCTTTAGAATAATGTTTTTATTTCTGAATGATAAAATCGCAGATATTTCGAAAACTATTGTATTTGGGTATAGGACATGTTATACAAAAAATATGCAGAATTTTCATAGGATTTAATTTAGCGTATAATATACAGGGTGTTCCATTTAAAAAAAATATAACTTTAATCTGTGGGTGATTTCGGCAACACCCTGTATATATAAAAATGTATGCTGCAAATAGTGCAATATCTGCATTTGTGAAACTTTTATATTTGACGTTTTTCTACCAAACGTCAAATAAAAAAGTTAGAGGGGGGGACATTATAAATGATCACCGCGTACATATTACATTACTAAATTCACTTGACAGACAACTCTCATTAATCGCTTGCACAAACATTGTTATTTGTTAAAAATAAATCTAATTAAAAAAGTAAGTTGGTGCTAGAGAGTTCGAATAGATTATTAAAGTAAAACATTAACATGTCCCTACATTTACACCTGACGCTGACAGATGTTGTCAATATAAAACTAAATTAATTTAGTCATATTTTGCGAAAAACTAACGATAATATGGGTGCCCCATTTAAACTTATTTCGCAACAATTTGGCGGGTGGCCTAGTCTATTGTTGCCACTGTCCTTATTAATAAAATAAATAAATATGGCTTTATTGCAATTTTAAGAAAATTTATATCACAATTGGCCGAGTTGAAGCCAAGCTTCCTATCTCAACCAGCAGATACATGTATACATGAATTATTATACAAGATATTGTTGTATCTAAGTGACTAAAATGTAAAACATATAAAAAAAATACAGGCCATCAATAGGGTTTTCTAATAGAATATAATTAGCTCACAACCTGCAAAACAATCCCTTTAAGAGGGCAGAGAAAGAGAAACAAAAGCAAAAATTATAATAAGAAGTTCAAAAATAAGTTTAACAGAAATTATGAATTATTGTTCTAACTGCTAAAGCAGCCAAATCAGTTTTGAAAATAATAATGAGGCCCGCGAACAAATTGAAAACCGTTTTTGAACAACGATTGGTATAATAAAATGTACAATTGTACAGGGTGTTCCAGCGAGGACTGAACAGGGACCTATTTTCGACCTTCCTTGTATTTTGGAAACATTCAAAATAGCCAATCGATGTATTTTTTCTTGTAGAATCCAAAAATGTCATCGAAAAAATATTTGAACCAGAAACAAAAGAGTTACGCTATGCATCAGGTGTTTTTTTAATGGAATGTATCGTTTTTTATACGATTTTTGGAAAGAGTGATTTTTTTTATGTCCGTTCTGATTAAAAGATTTGATTTTGCGATAGCTGTTTATATTACATTTTAATGTTTTACAAACTAAAATTTTAGCTTCACCTGTTTAAAATATACTATAAGTTGGTATAGGTGATCAAGGTAATATGACGTTTGAATGCTTTGTCAATAAAAATTGACATTATTTTAATTATTGTCGAAGTCTTCACCTAAAAAATATATATTTGACTCTGATCGAAATGAAATACTCTTGCAAATTTTCATAGAAATATATCCATCAATACAATTCTAAGGATAAAAAACCTATTTGAGGAAAATATAACTTTACATGATAGAAAAAGAAATTCAATAAAAATAATTATTAAATAATAAAATAAAACTACTAATAACATAAGTTTTCAATGTGACCGCCGTTTTTCTCGAAACAACATCGATAACCCCTTTGTAGCCTTTCTAAACTTGCTGTTACAATATGATTTTCCTGGTTAAGGCGCTTTATTTCATCGACAATTTTTCCCATGATCTCTTGAATATTTTCGGTTCGTTGTCTGTATACGACGTTCTTCAAATGGCCCCAAAGAAATGTATCCAAAACTGAGAGGTCGGGGATATTGGGCGGCCAAGCATATGTTCCATTTCGCCCTATCCATTCGTTATGGCGACGATTTAAAAATTGAACCACATCATGCACGGCATGAGGAGGCGCCCCATCATGTTGCCAAATTAAATTCTGATATTCTGCCAATGGTAAGTCCTCCAAAAAATTTTCAATTTCGTTTTCTAAAAACTCATAATATCTGTGCCCATTTAAAGTCCCGTTAAAAAATATTGGTCCCAAAATTTTATTATTTTTTATCCCACACCAAACATGAATAGTATTCCTCCCTTGAAATTTAATAGTCTGGAACTTTTTTGGATTTTCAACGGCCCAGTGGTGACTATTATGTCTGTTGAATACTCCCGATGTTGTGAAAGTAGCTTCGTCGGTCCACACAATATTTTTGAATAAATCAGGGTCTTCGTTTTCTTGCCGAAGTACCATTTGAGAAACAAATTGGAAGCGAAGTTCTTTTTGTGCCGGTGTTAGGTGCTGAAGTGGAAGGATACGAAAAGGCCTAAATTTATGAATTTTTAGAGTCCCGTGAACAGTCCCTCGGGTAACTCTTCTGCGCCTTACACCGCCACCGTACTGAACTTCCCGAACTGCATCCGAAATAGATTTGGTTGGATTAACTTGAAAATAATTTATAATGGCCTGGTCTCAATTTCTTCTTCTTTGTATATTTCTTTTTCTATCATGTAAAGTTTTATTTTCCTCAAATAGGTTTTTTATCCTTAGAATTGTATTGATGGATATATTTGTATGAAAATTTGCAATAAATCTTCTTCTTGCTTCTCTTGCATTTTCTTGGCACTTGTAAAATAGCATAACAATCTGTAGTCTCTCGTCCAAAGAGTATTTCATTTCGATCAGAGTCAAATATATATTTTTTAGGTGAAGACTTCGACAATAATTAAAATAATGTCAATTTTTATTGACAAAGCATTCAAACGTCATTTTACCTTAATCACCTATACCAACCTATCGTATATTTTAAACAGGTGAAGCTAAAATTTTAGTTTGTAAAACATTAAAATGTAATATAAACAGCTATCGCAAAATCAAATCTTTTAATCAGAACGGACATAAAAAAAATCACTCTTTCCAAAAATCGTATAAAAAACGATACATTCCATTTAAAAAACACCTGATGCATAGCGTAACTCTTTTGTTTCTGGTTCAAATATTTTTTCGATGATATTTTTGGATTCTACAAGAAAAAATACATCGATTGGCTATATTGAATTTTTCCAAAATACAAGGAAGGTCGAAAATAGGTCCCTGTTCAGTCCTCGCTGGAACACCCTGTACATAGTGCCATCTATGTTTAGGAGGATGAACTACACATACTCAATCTAAAACCCAAAGCCGAACGTTATCTGGCTCGTTCCATGAAATTCTATAGTACAATCCGTATATAAGCCGTGTTCGATTGAGTTCAGTCGTTCAATGTTTAGTCAGTTATGAGTCAGTTGCGATAGAGTTTCGAGTTGAGTTGCGCATTTATTGTTACAACATTTAACAGTACTTATAATTTATTTCGGATACAGTTTTTAACATGTCTCTTTCCAAACCAAGTGGAAGTAACAGGAAACTTGTATGTGGGCATCGTATCTTTCAAGAAAAGTGGGAATTAGAGTTTTTTTACTGTGAAGTGAAAGAAAAAATTATTTATTTGATTTGTAATAGTACAGTCGGTGTCCCAAAATTATATAATATAAAACGTCACTATGATATTCATAAAACTATGTTTGAAAAAAAATACGATTGAAAGATCAACAGCTTATGTTTACACGTCCAAAGCAAGAAAATGAATCTGAAAGAGTTACTGAGTTGGCTGCCAATATAAATGATCAGATAAAAACAAAATCAGACTCTTTCATTGCATTTTCTATTGCCTGTGACGAAAGTACGGTTGTGTGTGGTGTGGCGCAACTCGTTGTTTTTCTTCGTGCGGTTGATACAGATATCAATGTATATGAAAAATTACTGGAATTAGTACCATTGCATGATACAACAACTGGGAAGGATATTTTCAATGCTTTTTATGGACTTCTGCAAATTAGATTCGTCAAAACTGTGTTCCGTTGCAACAGACGGAGCTCCTTCAATGACTGGAATAAAAAATGGCTTCGGTAAAATATTACAGACAAAGATCAGAGAAACGGGCAGTGACAAACCAGATTTTCATCATATTCATTGTATAATCCACCAAGAAGTTTTATGCTCAAAAGTGATCAAGTTGAAAAGTGTTTTAAAGTCAGTGAAAAAAATTATAAACTTCATAAGGTGACGAGGCCTTAATCAGCGACAGTTTTCTGCATTTTTACGAGATTTAGAAAGTGAGTACACTGGTTTTCCGTATTACGCAGAGGTGCGATGGCTTTCGTGTTCTATGGTACTCGACCGCTTTTGGAAACTCAAAGAAAAAATACGCGTTTTCATGGAAACAAAAGGAGAAGTACAAGTACAAGTACAAGATGATTTTGTGGGAAAAACAGTTAGCAGAGGATAATCTGTCACATTTTCTGACTTGTAAGGGATATCAGGAAAGCACAAGTGTCCCAATATCATACAAAATATATTCACAGAATTGGCAGAATTTGAGAAGCGTTTTCAGGATTTTAAGACCCAAGAAAACAATTTTTCTCTATTTACTGGTCTTTTCACTATCGATATTGATAAAGTTCCTCCTCATTTGCAAATGGAGGTAATTGAGATTCAGTGTCAGACCCAATTAAAACAAAAATTTGATAGTGTTGGTCCATTCGAATTTTATAAGTACTTGCCTGTTCAATACCAAGAAATGAGAGCATTTGCCTGTAAAATCCTGTTAATGTTTGGAAGTACCTATAAGTATGAACAACTATTTTCTTTGATGAAAGGAAACAAATCTCCCGCAAGATCGCGATTGCCGGACGCACACTTGGACGCAGTTTTAAAAGTTATTTCCGCCGATAAATTCGCGCCACGAATAGACAACTTAATTAAAGAGAAAAGATGTCAAATATCTGGCAAAAGAATTTAATGTTTGTAGTTTTTTGTAATGTACTTTTTATTGGAAATTTAATAAACAGCCTTGTCCTATAATAGTACTTTTTCTCAAGAATTTCAGTAGTTTGTCTTCTTTAAGATAAGGTTTGTCGATGGTCTTCATGCTTTTGGCCCACCACTGACTTTGAGTTTGACATGGCTGTTCTAAAGTCATGTAATTCGGTCTACAGCTATTAATTAGTTGTGTATGTGTTGTCGAGTCGAGTAACAAGTTAAAGTAGTTCATAATGGCTTCTTAGCCACATTTTATAGAAAATGAAAATAGAAAACCTAAAGCGGTATTTTAAGGAAACAAAAAATAAAAACGAAACGAAGGATTATGGTTATGATAGATGGCAGAATAATAGTAGTGACTCAAGTACTGCAACTCTCCGCATGCTGCGACACTATGCAATAAATTTTAAAGAACCGGCGGAATGTTCCCAAATCGTAACCGCTTGGTAATAATATACAGTATAGGTTTAATAAGAACTTCAGTGTAATTGGGTATAAGTGACAATTGCGTGTTTAAAGAATCCAAAACTGTAAAAGCGTATGGGAGCAGTCGTAGACACTTGATGTTAAGTAATTTTCTCAGTAAAGAAATGCAGCCAACCTAAAAGTAAAAGTCCAATAGAACGCCATTGTTTATTTTCATCTCCACTGTAAATATTTAGCTATGATGTTTGTTTTTGTGAGTATAAAGATTAAAAATAAATACAAATCATCACTCTTTATAATAAGATATTTAATGGTAATTACTATTTACACCAAAGTCCAAAATTACATCTTTGAGATTTAAATATGCCAATGTATTTGACCAAAATGTATTGAAAATTAACGAATTTTAAAGGCGCGTAATTTTTTTACGACTATCAGCAGCATATTCATCAGAGAAATTGCCTGCGTTTTAATTTTAGGTCCTTAGCATAGCCAGAAATACCAATAACGTATTCTATACGATTTACACCATGTTCCCAATTTGAGTGTTTGTAGTCGCCACAACTGTTTTGTTTGTATAAAAAAATAAGTTAACTGGACAGAAATGTTTTTTGTTGTTTGTTTCTTTGTCCTGGTATCATTTTGACACAAAAAAAAATCGAAAAGAAAACAAGTTCAAAATGTTTGCAGTTTATTTCGTGACAAATGAAGGTAGCCTTAAAATCAAAAAACCGTTTGGGCAGAAAGGTCTACTCTACCTAATATTCATACGAGACTCAACAAATCTTAACCGTTAATGTAACACGTGCATTTTAAGAGTGACATTCCTAGACAAAATTGATCAAAAAAAAAATTGAGTTGCCGCACATTTGTCTCTATCACATCCTGTATAATACAGTGGCGGCTCGTGAGTATATTGAAGGGTGAGGCTACATGAGGTTAATTTTGTTTAAATGTGAATAAATTTCCACGTCACCCATGAGGTATTATTCTGCGACGCGTTGACCTTTTTTTTTAATGGAGGTCATCGCCAATAGCCCTACTAAACCATTAAAAACTAAAAAAATAAACTCTAAAAAAAGTAAATAAAAAATAAATAAAACAAGTAAAATATGTACACCTATCACTAAAATATAGCGGTGATTGCGATAATAAAAACATAATTTAGTTTATTAAAACTTAAAATAAATAGTTGTATGAAATAAGATAAAAAAACTACTTTTTGTACATTAAATCTATACGTCTGTCTTTTAAGGTTGCAAATTTATCTATAATTTGGTCGTAAAAGTTTTGGTCTTCACTAAGTTCTGACAGTAATTCCTGCTCTATTGACATCATTGCTAAACCCGAAAGCCGTTCTTGTGTCATTGTGTTTCTTAGGTAGGTTTTGATCCGTTTAAGACATGAAAAATTTCGTTCGGCGGATACACTTGTTGCGGGAATAGTTAAAACTAAATTAAAAAGCTTATATGCTTCCGCAAAAATTGCTTTAAAATCTTTAAATAACAAAGCTAGACTTTTTTCGACATCTAAATTTGAAAATTGTTCATCCCTATACAATACAGAAAGCTCATTCTTTAATCTATCTCTGTCAAAAATGTTTGGATAATTTTTTAATAAATTATTTAATAAGTCGTCTGTAAAGCATTTAACATATTCCGAATATTTTGTGCAATCGACTAAAGCAAAGAAATTTAAATTATTTAAATTTTCAAACCGCGTCCCTAATTGAAGAATTATACAATCTATTATTTCGAAATATAATATTTTATATTTAGTAAAAATATCAAAGTCGCTAGAACATTGCCCTCGACGTGTGTTAGTTGGCAGAATAGTGGCTTTTTTAGCAATATTGAAAAGTTCTTTGAAATGGTCCTCGTTTCTAAATTCAATAATTCGTTGCTTGGCAAGGTTTATTTGCGAAATGCAGTAATTTATATCTAAATGCTTTAACTGTAATATTTGAAACAGTACATCAGTGCAACTAAAAATTTGTTTATAAATATGCGTTAAAAGGCAAAATTCGAAATCATTAAAATGCTTTAGAAATCCTTTTGCACCATTAATAGATTCTGTTCCAGAACTTAAGTCATTAATAATAGTTTCAAATACTATAATTAAATTGTCCCATTCATTAGCCACTAAGTTTAAAATTTTAGACCGTGTATACCATCGCGTTTCTACAGCTCGCGGAATTGTTTTACCTACTATCCGATTAAGCACAAAAGACCGTTTTGGTGATTGGTAGAAATAATTTGGTATTCCTAATAAAGTGGCAAAAAATATACGACTTTGGGTAATCAGTTTTGTTCCCTGTTGTAAAACTAGATTTAATCTGTGGGCGCAACAATGAGTAAACATAGCTAAAGGAGCAATAGATCTAACTTTTGTTTGAAGCCCATTTATTTCACCTGCCATAACACTAGCCCCATCGTAACACTGCGCGACCAATTTATTTTTAAAGTCATAAGGCTCTAAGCTTTTTTGTAATAAATGAAAAAGGCTCTCTGCTGTTCTATTATCGCTAACGTCAAAAAATACTAAAAATCTTTCTTTTAAAGATCCGTTGGTCACATACCTAACTGTTATCGAACACTGTGATTTTTCTGTTATATCAGTACTATCATCCGCAATTGCGCCAAAAAAACAACAATCGGTGTCACTGATTTCTTTTTTTATATATTCTTGAATATAGTCATGTATGCAACCAATTAGTTCATTTTGTATAGTCTTAGATTGTTCCGTAAAAATATTACTAAATTTAGCACAATGTTCAGTAAGTTCGGCATTTCTTTTTATTAAGCATGCAAATATTTTCTTAAAATTGCCACGGTTAAAAGAATCTGTTGTTTCATTATGACCTCGAAATGCCAAGTCCTGTTTACCCAAAGTAAAAGTAACATCAATTAAATAATTTAATAATAAACGGTTTTTTCGAACATTTTCATTATAAACGATTTTATTAAGACTTGCATTTTCTTGTAGTGCATCCGCAATAGTCGCCCTATTTTGCTCCAGTCTTGTAAGTGCTACCGAATTTTTAATATGTTCTCTTGAACTTTCATGCGATTTTACTGCTCGTGAAAAATTTTTTAAATCCGAATATCCGCCCCCTGAACTCCAATTATTTTTGACGCAACCTAATAAAATACAAGGCCAACAATATAAGCTTTCTTTATAAATACTTCCGCATAGCCACCTATAAGTTTCGTACCAAGATATTTGAAAAGTTCTTGAATATTTTTTACCTTGCCTCTTATCGTTAAATATTGCTAAAATTTTCGGCGTCGGACGGCTACCTAATATCTGTTTCTTTTCAGTTTCGCTTCTTCTTAAAAAAGGCGTTTCAATTAATGAAGCAATAATGTCGTGAATAGGATTCATTTCAAAAGCAAAAAGCAAATACAAAAAATAGAACGGTCCAACTTACCAAATCAAAACAAAACAAAAACTTACTCACGCGTATTTATTCACCTTAAAAGACAGAACGCCCTCAATCAGTGATTATCGCAATCTATTTCCTATTTCTTTCTCAGCCGCACGCACCACGTAAAAAGAAGCCGTTGGAATATTTCGCTAGTCATGTGATTTAAATAACCAATAAAAGCATATCCAAGCTACAGATTTATCGCCTCAAGAATGCAATAGAAAACGCGTGCATCGGCAATCGCCATCCCGCTCTGTCGTAATCAGGTGACTCGTCGGCATCGGCACCGGCCGTTGATAAATAGGTCAGAAGTCGAAACTTTCCAAGCTAAAATTATTTCGCCTCATTCGAGAGCACTTTCTTTAGGAATGGGTTTGCACGGATTGCACGGTCGGTTTTTTGATGTGGTCAGAATTTATTTTCTAAAATATTTATTATGGGATTATATTTTGTTTTTTTTTTTAATGTTATTATGTTGTAAAACTGTTAAAAAGTATATTTCTAATTGGTAATAGATAAAAAGTTATATAAAAAAATTCTCTTTTCCTTTATTTTGGGGGTGAGGCGCGGCCTCAGAGGCCTACCCTGACGAGCCGTCACTGGTATAATATATTTGTGTTAGTTGTATTAGCGACATAACTCCCCACTTTCGCTTATCCTACGCCTACTTTGTAAAAACAGCCTGAATTATGGATTAATTTTTAAAAAAATATCGAATTTCTCAATTAAATCATGTACTGTGAAAGCAAATGAAGCTAGGCAAAATCGGTAAAAATTGTTTTTTGGTATTCGTCCAGATATTATGCCCTGAACAAAAAATTTGCAAACAATAAAAAGATTTCATATAACGTCCTGTATAGTGCAGTTGTCATTGCACTTAGCGATTATGGCATAGAGGTAAGAAAGTAGGGCAAGTAAGGCGGCAACCACATGCAGAAAAAAGGAAATCAAAATGTTTTTTTGCTTCGAAAATATTCGTCTTTGAATTTTACCAAAAATATGCTTTGTCCTGTTTCATTTGTCCAGCATTGTAAATAAATTTTAACAAACTTATCGATACGTCGGCATTTTAGGAAGTTGTTATTTATTGCTCCGCCGATCCAAAGACATTTGCTACAACATACCAGATATTATAATTTAAGAATAAAAACATTTTTGTTAATAACAGATGGTACCAACGCTTGCGCTAAAAACAACGGAGGCTGCGAGCAGCTCTGCCTGTTCAACGGTACGCAGGCGGTCTGCGTTTGCTCTCATGGAATGCTCGCCTCGGATGGTAAGACTTGCAGGCCCTTCGACACTTTCGTGATGTTCTCCAAGGTCGTCAGCATCGACTCGATACACATGCAGGGCGATAAGAACCTCATGAATTCGCCGTATTCCAGTATCAAGAATTCTTCTTATTTAAAAAATGCAATTGGTAAGTTTTAAAAAATCTATATATGTACAGGGTATCTCAAGTTGGTTGTCCCTAATGAAAAATTGGAAACCATAAGAGATATTAAAATTCTGATACGGTTATAATATGGCACAAACAGATCATGGCTATCGCGACCCGTCATGGAGCTTCGGGGTGGTTTTGAAATTTTGCTACTTTTAAAATAGTCCTTTAGTTTATTCACTATCGGAGATACATAAAATCTGAAATCACGTTTTGTAGGCACTTTTTGATGTAAAATCCAGTGGTGTGGCGCAACATTTTTTTTTGGACTACTGTTTTTGATATGTGGCCCGAATATGTATTTGTTTAATGGCACACCCTGTATTTTCATGGCTCATTAAATTCGGTTTTTTTTACGGTTAAAAGAGTGTAACACGCTTATTTTAAAAATAAAGATATTAGGTAGCCATGGAATAGTAAATTTAACTTGAATTAATCATTGTTGTAAAGCAGTAGTCGCCAACCCGTAGATCGCGAGCTACTTGTAGGCATACAATTTCACTCGCCGACAAAAAAAAAAATTTTTTGTTGTAATACGAATCAGAATAGCATAGTCTAATAGAATGGACCTATCCAAATACGAAAATGACAAATAAAAAGTTGTAGCACGTAGTGTTTTTTTGTTAGAGTTGTAGAACCATATCGAATGTTACGATACTTAATATCTATAGAAAAAATTATTTCAGAAAATTCTTAACCCTGTTTATTGACTATGTTTACAGTTTTCGCCTATTAAACATACCATACATCTAAGAGAAAAACAAACGAGAACAATATTAACTTAAAACACTAATTAAACTTTATTTTTTCCGTTTATGAGGTGTCCTATCTTCTCTCTTCAAAAACCAACAGTAGTCACCCATCATGGCTGGATCCCATCGTCCTTGGTACCAAATTTCTATTGTTCTGATATCTTGGTGAAACCTTTCACCCTGCTCGTCACTAACAGCTCCCAAAAGGAAAAAATGACAGGTGGGAATGGAGGAAGTGAATTTTTAATGACATTCTGGCACCAAGCGCTTTATAGGCATCTAAGAGTTCATTAACTAATTGTTCATAATTTTCATCCATATTGTTGCCTAAATAATATTATTTATATTATGTATCGAAACATTCCGTAGACAGACTAGTCTACATGTTGACGTATGTAATTATATTAAATATCTGCTTCAATTAATTTAAAGTTAAATATTTTTATTCAGTTGCGAAAAAGCCAAAAAAGATTTTTGTTTGTCATTGCATTATTATTAATTTTTTTAAATCTAAACGTCATGAAATTGGTAGTAAATATTCTAAACAGATTACGCATTACAAAGAAGATTATTCAATATCTTAGCCGATGAAATTGATTGTCAGTATGGGGATCTACTTCTTCACTGTGAAGTGCGATGGTTAAGTAGAAGACAAGTGTTAACCCATTTTAATGAAGCCCTCTGTCATAGTTCAATTTTTCAAACGACGCGGCGAACCGATTGAGGAACTGGAAAATTCAATTTGTCTTAGACATTTTGGGTTTCTTGTGGACGTTACAGACAAGATTAATGAACTCAATTTGCAAGTTTAGTAAAGACATAAACTGGCGGAAATGATTTTCGATATAAATGCATTCATAAAAAAACTTTCGTTTTGGGAACAAACCCTTACCAAACATGATGTCAAGCATTTTCCTGTTCTTTCAGAGAAAATATCTCAAAATCCCATAGACCCCAAGACAGTAAATCTCATGTAGAAATAGTTTCTAACTTGAAGGACATCTTCAAAAATCGGTTTAAGGATTTCAACAAAATGGCATTGGTTGCTCAATTTATTGTTTCAGCCTTCATTGAAACTGATAGCCAACAGTTTGCAACTTGTGTCATGCAGAACTTTGGCGAAGACATCGCTGCATAGAATCATGGTTCTTGGGATTAGACCGTGTCAAATTGGAATTACTATCCGACGTTTCGCCTTCGATTGCACGAGGCATCTTCAGGGATCTTTACTCCACGAGATCTGAACACTTCAGTGAAGAACCATGATTTCTTAACATCGCTGCAATTGAAATGGAAGTGATTGCATTTCAAGGTGATTTAGCATTGAAATCCTTAGTTTAAAGTACAAAACGTAGCTGGCCAATAGTAAGTACAGACAAAGAGCCAGTTTTATGTCGTGTTGCCTTAAAAGTGAAAGCGTTATTTACTTCAACCTGTTTGTGCGAATCTTCTTTCTCCAATATGAAGTTTATTAAGAACAAATTCCACAATCGCCTTACAGTTGAACATATGGCTAATTGTGTTCGAATGGCTGTATCAAATTACACTGCAAACATAAAACAAATTATCGATGAGTCCGAGTGTCAACCTTCTCATTGAACACACCCAGTTTTTATCACATGTTTTTGTTTAAAATTTTAATTATGATGTTTTGTTTACTTTTATTAAGCCGTATGTGATATGCCATTATGGCCATATGAAAATTGTGTTTATTTTTTAAACCTTCACCATTGGTAGGCATTTATTAGTATTAGTTAAGTACTTATTAATTACATAAAAACATGTATGTCAAATACAATCGTGCTTTATTTTGTTTAGGCTGGCTTAAACGCCGGTTACAAGTGGATAGCTCACGGTTTATTTCTAAATTATCAAAGTAGCTCAACACCTTGAAAAGGTTGGCGACCACTGTTCTAAAGAAACGACCTTAACATGTCTTTTTTCTTAATGGGACACCCTGTAATTTACCTGGTTACCAAATTTATTCATGGTTTTTCTGAAAAAAATGATTTGGTACCTAAGTTTGATTCTTAGGCCAAATTTTACAAAAAATACATTTTACATAGATTTTACATATATCCTATTATTAAATATTTTTGACTTTAAAAACTGTCTAATATTCAGCTAATTAAATAATTTATTTCGCATACTTATTGACTTTCCCAGTATACTATTTTTTTATTCTTTCCAATGGCCCCTATTATTAAACAAGGAATGATCTTTCAAACAGCGAAAAAAAAAAATTCAATTGATCTATTAATATGAAAAATATCGAACTTGACCTATGTTTTTTAATATCCCATAATTCTGGAACGAAGTTTATATTTATTATTTAATAGACTCCAAGGGTCTGGCAATTAGGTATATTCCTGCCCTAGTCTTGCCACGTTATCATTGTTTTCTTGGGCTTTCAGCCTTCCTGATCTGGGTCTTTTATTTTCTTCAAGACGGTTTTCTTTTGAAGCTTTGTTAACATCATTCATTTTGTAATTTCTAGGTCTGAGTTTCAGTTACAAGTTTCAACGGATATTTTACTCGGATATCCAGAGAGGATCAATAAACGCTGTATTTTTTAATGGAAGTGATCACAGAATTATCGTAGATAGACAGGGTTCCGTTGAAGGGTTGGCGTATGAACAGGTAAATGAGTAAAGTATTTATGCTTGTGAGTATATTTTTATCTGTACATTTGTTTTAGATAGGAAACGCCTTGTATTGGACATGCAATAACGATGCCACAATTAATAGAGTAAATCTGACTGACCAGTTGACGAAGGCTGCAGAGGTCGAGAGCATAGTCAGGTATACAACTTTTTCTAGTTTTAAAATTTCAGTAATAATTTTAGTCTACTCCTATTGTTATAAATAAAAAAACGGTTGCCTCAGAATCACAGTTACACGTTGTAACAAACATTTCTATCAGAAAACTAACAAATTGGCGAAGTTACAGCTTTGTCTATGGTTACAGGGTTATTCACGCAACCCGTTCATTAAAAGTTTTTCATGATGCCATTTAGATAAAAATTTCAAGTTTTGGGATTAAGGTAAGGTCAAGGGGTACTTCTTTTTTGAAATATTTTCAACTTCATGTCACTTCCGGTTTAACCGGAAGTTGGTATCAACTTGCTTATTTTAAATGGAACACCCTGTATTTTATGATATTTTTGGATTCTACGGAGAATTTTAATGCTATTTTATGTAGCATGCCCTATACCTAGGTTCAAGCGTTCTTAAGATATTTGACCGTGAACCGAAAATGAGCCTTCGGGATACCAAATTTTAAAATCTCATATTTTTGTAAGTTTTGAAGATATAATCTTCATATTTTGCAGACGATCGGTAAATAATCTTAGGTTTCTATTTTTTTATTGAATTTGTCTATTTTTATACAGGGTGTCCTAAATTCAGCGGCAAACATTCACATTTTCAAAGCCGCTAAAGTCCGTTTTTTTAAATGGGACACCCTATAACTTTATGCACTATCAAATGTAGAATTTCATTTTCTATCGAACTGTATTAAGGTTCCCTATACCTATTCGTAACCATTTTCGAAATAATTGGGTTTTATAAAAATATCGTATGTATTTGCTTAAATGTTTACATGTTCCAATGCTGAGCCATGGAAAAACAATTGAGATCCAATATCCAATATGACAGATGATTAGTATGCGTTATTTATCGAAAGCTGTCAGTGATAAAGTAAATCTTCTAAATCGAAATGGAAGAATACTCAAACGCTGATATCCTCAATCTATTTTATATTCATGGAGAATGTTATAAAATT
Source organism: Kuschelorhynchus macadamiae (assembly GCA_030620095.1). Taxonomy (NCBI): domain Eukaryota; kingdom Metazoa; phylum Arthropoda; class Insecta; order Coleoptera; family Curculionidae; genus Kuschelorhynchus; species Kuschelorhynchus macadamiae. The sequence continues at coordinate 451,297 of JAUTXW010003396.1, read as the reverse complement.
TTGGAGAGAACGTGTGTTTAATGAACGCCACCCTGATTTGCCGCCAATGAACAAGTCAAAATTCAAGAGGATTGAAACAAACTTTTTGCGTTTTGGCAAGGTTAAAGTTACAAAAAATGTTTCGAAACCAGTGACAAATGCCGAGGATAACGTAATAAACACATTAGCTTATTTCCACGCAAACCCGCAAAGTTCAATACCGTCTGCAGAAAACGATTTGAGAATTTCTTTTTCATCTGTCCAAAGAATCTTGAGCGAACATCATATACACCCTTATTCCTTCCAAAACGTGCAAGCCTTGAGACCTGGCGATGACGTCCGACGAGTAGAATTTTGCGAATTCATGTTTTTGAAAATTCAAGAGGACCCTCACTCAATTCCTTTCAAAAATATTTTGGACCTATGAAGCGAAATTTTCTAGAGAAGGAATAACAAATAGAAGAAACGAACATTTCTGGGCAGCAGAAAATCCGCACGCTTTACGAGAGCGTTCTCAAGAGAGGTTTAGCTTCAATATTTTCGGTATAGTATTAAATGATCAGGTGCGGTACTGTATTTATGAAGACAATTTAAACAGTGATAAGTATTTGGAAATTCTACGAGGGACGGTTTCTGAATTTATAGAAGAAATTCCTATTGATGAGCTGCAAAATTATTGGTATCAATTAGATGGGGCACCAGCACATAATTCCGCTGCAGTTTATCTCCGCCATCTATGGCCACCGCGATCGCCTGATTTAACACCCCTAGACATTTATTTATGGGGATTTATCAAAGGTAAAGTCTACGCTTCCCCAGTAAATAACCAACAAGATTTAATGGACAGGATACGAACAGATGTTGCCGAATTAGAAAACGGACAAATTCAATGGGCCACAGTAACTGTACAAAGAAGAATTGAAATGTGTCTTCAAATGAACGGACAGCATGTAGAACATTTGTTATAATTCAATTTTATTATTTTATTTATTTATTGTTGATTGTTAGATTGCTATAATTTTTAAGTTCACTAAAACAAGTTTAGAACAGTCTCGAACTTAGAATGGTTAGATATGGTTAAAAATAATGTAAACAATTTATTACATTTTTTATAACATTAACTTTTCCGAAACGAAAAAATTTCGTTTCAATCCTCTTCAATTTTCTCTTGTTCATTGGCGATAGATGAGGATGTTTTTCATTAAAAACATGGCACGTTCTCTCCAATATTTTGTAACATTCTCCGCGAATATAAAATAAATTGAGAATATCAGCTTTTGAGTGTTATTTTATTTTAATTTAAAAGTTTCAAATCAGCTTTCATGTTGAATAGAAAAGCACAATTGTTTTTCCATGGCTTACGACGGGAAGGTGTAAGCATTTAGCAAATACATGATAGTTTAGTAAAAACCTGATTATTTCGAAAATGGTTACGAATAGGTATAGGGAACCTTAATACAGTTCGATAGAAAATTAAATTCTACATTTGATAGTGCATAAAGTTATAGGGTGTCCCATTTAAAAAAAACGGACTTTAGCGGCTTTGAAAATATGAATGTTTGCCGCTGAATTTAGGACACCCTGTATAAAAATAGACAAATTCATTAAAAAAAAATAGAAACCTAATATTATTTACCGATCGTCTGCAAAATATGAAGATTATATCTTCAAAACTTACAAAAATATGAGATTTTAAAATTTGGTACCTAGGTATAGGACATGCTACATAAAATAGCAATTTCGGAAAATTCAAGGTTAAATATCTTGAACCTAGGTATAGGACATGCTACATAAAATAGCATTAAAATTCTCCGTAGAATCCAAAAATTTCATAAAATACAGGGTGTTCCATTTAAAATAAGCAAGTTGATACCAACTTCCGGTTAAACCGGAAGTGACAGGAAGTTGAAAATATTTCAAAAAAGAAGTACACCTTGACCTTACCTTAATCCCAAAATTTGAAATTTTTATCTAAATGGCATCATCAAAAACTTTTAATGAACGGGTTGCGTGTATAACCCTATATGGTTAGATATTGTTAATTTAGAAAATTAATTATTAATTTATTACACTGGTTACTACGGCTACTCAGTTAGGCTGGGTGGAGGCTATTCGTAGGTTCGTATTGTTTTTCAGACTTTTATGGGCACCACCAACTTTAGTAGTTGAACATAAAGAAGGAAAGAAAAGATAATAGAACAGTACACTGTTCTGTAAATTAAGTTCTATGAACCAAAGATAATTTAGACTCTAATTATAATCCATAATTAACATAACCTGAAAAGTGAAAAGATAAACACAAAAGAAACAAGTTAATTGAAAAAAAAACACTCGGATTCATTATCTGAAAATGTAGATTATCTAATGACATGAAATTCCAACAATGTCAGAATGAATCACAGGACAAAGGTTCTAGCTATACCAATTTTAACTGTAAGTTTATAAAACACAATTACAATATGAAAAAATTGCAATATGTATGCCAAAAGGCTAATAATAACTTACGAACCAGTATGTGTTTGGTTAATTTTGAACTAAAAATCAGTAAAACTCTTAGGCTGTAAGAAATTTATATTTAATTCATTTGTATGCTAAAGGCTAATGATAACTTAAAATCCAATATATGTTCTGTTGATTTTGAACTAAAAATCAATAAAACTGTTATGCTGTAAGTCTATATTTAAATTATTTGACTGCGAAAGGCTAATAATAACGTAAAATCCAATATATGTTTGGTTGATTTTAAACTAAAAATCAGTAAAACTCTTAAGTTGTAAGAAGTCTATATTTAATTTATTTGACTGCTAAAGACTAATAATAACTTAGGACCCAAGATATGTTTGGTGGTTTTTAAACTAACTAATTAACAAAACATTTAAGCGGACTTACATCATTGACGATATTATAAAATGAATGCATAAGCTAATAAAAAAATTAATTAATAAACTCATACAGCAGTGTAGATTGGACTACGCCGTACAGCAATTTTCTTTTTGAACTGTTTGGACCATTTACGTTCGGCATGATACTCTGCAATGCTCCAAGTTTCTTTGTTGCTTTTGCCACCACTGTTTGGATATGCTTTCTGAAGCCCATGTTCTCTCCAATAATAACTCCCAAGTATTTTATTGATTTCTGAGGGCGTATTTCGTTACCCATCAATGAGAATTGTATGTGTCTTCTATCCCTCTTTCCTGACAAGACAACTGCCTCTGTCTTGGTCGGTTCCAAGCAAAGCAGTCTACTCTCCATCCATTGATTGATCTCCTGCAACGACCTATTTGTCTTCTCCATCAATTCTTCCGAATTTCCAGCCGATACCACCAACGCCAAATCATCTGAGAAGCCGATTGTCTGAATCCTGTCCTCTTCTAGGAGACTCAGTACGGGGTCATACATAAGGTTCCACAAGACCGGCCCCATCACCGATCCCTGCGGGATGCCCGCAAACATTTCGATGCTCTCATTATTGTTTAGCTGCACCTCTCTTCGTTTAAAGTACTCAGCCATTATATTGAGGATATAGCTTGTAGTCCCTTTCCTTTGTAGTTCATCCATTATACGTCTCCATGATGCAGAATTAAACGCATTTTTGACGTCAAGTGTCACCAAGACGCACCATCTTTCTCCTTGTCCATTAAATTTGGTCTCTTGGCTTATGCATAACACCTTTTCGATTGCATGTACCGTAGGTTTTCCTCTGGTGAAGCCAAACTGTCGAGGAGACAGTCCGACTCCCCTCTCGATCTCCGCCTCCAGTCTCCCCTTGATGAGATGTTCGTACAGCTTCCCCAATGTATTGGTCAGACACAGCGGGCGAAATGAGTTTGGTCTATCCCAGGGTTTCCCTGATTTGTGAATTAAGACTAGCTTAGATATCTTCCAGTCATCAGGGAATGTTTCTTGATTGAGTAGCCAATTGTATGCTTTCGCTACGATATCTGGGATGACTTCTATCATTGTCTTCACTGCTTCCGCCGGTATGCCGTCTGGGCCTGGTGCCTTTCCATTCTTCAATTTTCTTGCTGCTTGCCTAATCTCATCCACAGAGAACGGCGTTGGGGAGGTCTTCCGGATTATTTCTGGAAGCCACTTGGATCTCTTCGGGAAGAGAACCCCCGCTATCTCCCTCTTTTTCTCGATTGGTAATTCACCCATGGACTTTGCAGAAGTTAGGTTTTTCATAACGATTTTATAGCCCTGTCCCCAGATGTTCTCGTTGAGATCAGTACAGAGTTTTTCCCACGACTTCCTTTTTTCCTTTTCTATTGCTCTGCGCAGGGTCTTTCTTTCGGCTTTATACCTCGCCCACAATTCTTCCGCTTGCTCTGGATCAGCTGTTCTTCGTGATCTTGTGTAGAGTCTACGGAGGGTTATGCAGCCATCTCTAACAGATTTTATTTCCTCATTCCACCAATAAGGCACGCTATTTGGATGTCGCTTCCCTGCTGTTTCTTTAGCCACATTGACGGCAGTTCTGAGCACCTTTTTAAGTGAGTCTACATTGGGCTCAGCAAAGTAGCTTTGGTTAACTTGATATTCAATTGCCTGAGCTAGTTTGGCATTGTTTAATTGGAACTTTCCTTTCAGCTCAGATTGCCTGTTCTTTTGTCCGAAGTCGATAACTATGTGTCTGTGAGGAGATAGGCTTTCCGTGTCTAAAATTTGTCATGATTTAAGGCTTCTTGCCAAGGTGTCTGTCGCGAAGGTGACATCGATATGCGACTGGCAATTCTTAAATGTTCTTCTGCTTTTTTTTCTTCTAGGGACACCGTAATCGCCTGGGTATTACTTAGGTTAGGTCTGAGCTCCCCTGCGGAAGGATTTACATTTCCATGTTTTTGTGCCCCTTTTGATCGCACACTTCGTTTACACACTCTTTGCCCTAAAGCCATCCCCCATTAGGAGTCCTAGCCGTTCCTCGATAGCCTGAACCACCTCTTCTTTGCTGGTGGTCGCATCAATACCTCTGATATGGACTTTGGCTCCTCTCCCCGCTATACCAGATATACGTACTTTCTCTGTCGGCAAAACCTGTTTAATCTCATTTTGAATTTGTTTCAGAGCTTCTTCGTCCTTCTCCGTCGTAATTATAACTTTGCCTTCCTTCGTCCCCCTTATTGATTTAATAGCCGCGCTAGACTTATTGCTGCTCACTTTATCCTTTATTTTTTGGACGACTTCTTTAAAGTCTTTATTGCCCTGATCGATTATGAGAGCGTAACTCTCTCTTCCCCTACTTTTTTATTGTGTTTTTTCTCCTTTTCCTAACTTCTTTATCTCCATGTCAAGTCTGGCTTGGCTGGTGTAAATAATTACTTGAGTGTCCGTGTTCTTGAACACTATTTCCGCCATCTTCCTCAAATTGGATAGGCTCAGAGCCTCCAGGTGGTGCGGTGTAATGCCACCCATTCATGGTCCTTACATTCTTCCCTCAACCTCTCCATAGATTTCCAGAGACTTTCATTTCCATCCGAGCAAGTAACTTTAATTATTCTCTCCCCCGGTGGTTGATCCTCTGCTCTCGTTCTGTTCGAATAACTAGAACTGAGCTAAACGAAACAGTAGCAAGAAATGTTTATTTTTCGGTAATCGAATCACATTTGAGGTATGGAATTTGTTTTTGGGGCTCGTGCAGCGGAAACTTGTTTCGATTAATTTTCGTCCTGCAGAAACGTGCAATAAGATACCTATACAGCCTAAAGCCACGCGATTCATGTAGACCCATTTTTAAGTCAAAAAAACTTCTGACTTTAACAGGTCTGTTTATTTTGGAATCCGTATGTCTGATGCACCGAAAGCATTTAGAAAGAATTCACACTTTGTCTTAGATGGGCACCCGCAGTTCTTTCTCTATTAGTCTACCTATACCTTCGACAGCCCTAACTAAAAACTCAGTTTTTTATAAGTCAAAAAAAATGTCCTAGTCAGCATTCGAAGAATTAGAAGTTACAGATAATTTAGAACTAAGGTTAAACATTTAATGATCTCTGAATCATTTTACAATGTTGAAGAATTTCTAGCGAAAAAATTTAATTAAGAGTGTCTCTATAGGTATTGTGTTATATACAGTGTGTATCAGCCAAATGGAATAAATTCGATAATAAATAAATGGGGGCGTGTTCGGAAAAACGCTTGGACCCGTCCATTGGTATTTTTAGTTGCTCATTTTTTCCAATAAAAACTTTTTATACAGGGTGTGTCCTGTAACAGTGGTCAATGCCAACTTTCTAATTTCAAATGCAACACCCCGGATATTATTTAATTTTTGGATTCTTTAGGAGATTCTAAACATATTTTATGTTCAATGTCCTATACCTATCTTCAACTATTTCGGCAATATTAAGTGTTTTCAAATTTATTGCAAAAATTAAGATTAAAAAAATAAAATTATTTATTTCTTCATAATGTATAAACAAAAGTAAAAAGTTAATTTAGGAACTGTTGAATATGCTCGCCGCGAACGTCTTGGCAAATTCCTAATCTTAAATAGAAATTTCTTCTAACGTTATTTAGCATCTCAGGCGTGAACGATCTAATCGCAAGCTTTATTCGTCTTCTTAAGTCAGCTAAGTCGAGGGGTTTAGTTTTGTATACAACATTTTTAATATGTCCCCATAAGAAAAAGTCTAATGGCGTCAGATCAGGGGATCGCGCTGGCCATTCTATCGATCCTCGTCTCCCTATCCACCGATTTGGAAATATTCCGTTGAGGTACTGCCGGACATTAATTTGGTAATGGGGCGGTGCTCCATCTTGCTGAAACCATATCATATTCGCTGGAACTTGTGGTTTTGCTGGATCCGGATAAAAATTTGTCAAAGTTGGCACGACATTATTTTGGAGCAGTGCTAAATAATTATCGCTATTCAAATTGCCGTCAATGAAAAAGGGGCCTATGATATGATCCCTAACAATTCCTGCCCAAACATTCACCTTTTCAGGATATTGAGTATGTTCTTCGCTGATCCAGTGAGGATTTTCCCTAGACCAATAGCGGCAATTTTGACGATTTACATGACCGTGAAGTGTAAAGGTGCACTCATCCGAAAACAAAACATGTTCTAATTGAATAACATTGTTATCTAACATAGCCATCATTTGTTCACAAAAATAAGTTCTCCTATCATAATCGTCTTCCATGAGCTCCTGAGTTGGTATCACTTTATAGGGATGCATTTTATTTTCTTTTAATGTTCGAATAATCGACGAATGGCTAATATCGAACATTGCGGCGGCTTGTCGACTAGAAATATGTGGGTTTTCCTCAAACTCAAGCGTAATATCCAATTTAGTATCATCATTTATTGAATTGGCAGCTGCTTTTTTTATCTGCCTCACATGTCCAAGCTCGCGAAACTGCTTTTCTATTTTACTAATTGTCCCTTGGGATATATGTATGCGGCAAATTTGGAAATTTTTCATGAAATAAGCGAGCAACTTGAGTGTTCGTGAGTTATCTCCATAACCAATTATTTGTAGAATTGTTATTTTATGCATTTCTGTTAAATGAACCATTTTTCTGATATTAGGTATTATGCAGTTAACGAAATTCAAAAGACTATGACACTGACACTGACAACTACTGTCTTGCAAAGAGAAAGGCCAGGCATTTTACACAAAAGTAAACAAAACTTAAAAGTAAACAAAACTGGCTCTTTTTGTTCCATATCAATAAAAAGGAACGCTAAAATGGTTTTTGCTTACATTCTTAATATGAAGACCTAAATGGTAAATAAGTATTGAGTGTGTTGTAGCGAATTTTTGTAATCAAATAAATAGTTCAGTAACCAAAGCCACTTTCATGAATAATAATAAATTCGAAATAAATAAAATAAAAATAAATTTGAAAACACTTAATATTGCCGAAATAGTTGAAGATAGGTATAGGACATTGAACATAAAATATGTTTAGAATCTCCTAAAGAATCCAAAAATTAAATAATATCCGGGGTGTTGCATTTGAAATAAGAAAGTTGGCATTGACCACTGTTACAGGACACACCCTGTATAAAAAGTTTTTATTGGAGAAAATGAGCAACTAAAAATACCAATGGACGGGTCCAAGCGTTTTTCCGAACACGCCCCCATTTATTTATTATCGAATTTATTCCATTTGGCTGATACACACTGTATATTTTAGGATGTGTAAATATGTAATGCAGATTTTTATTTTAATTTTTAATCGAACCTCTTTTAGATGGGGTGTATATGTGGTCATTTATTATATTTTAGTCTTGTGTATTGTGTGTAAATTCTGTTATTTACTATGACGATAAGATCATTTTTCGGTGTGCTGTTTTGTTTTCAAGATTTTTTATATTCTGTGACGTTTTATGACATTAATATTTTCTTTTAATAATTTTAGTTTGCTTATTTTAATTGTTTACTTTTAAGAGCTTTGTCATTCAGAACTTTTTTTTTTCTTTGAACAATTAAACATATTTTGACTTTGAAAAAAAAATACCCTAAATAACATCTCAATAAGTTATATTTTACATAAAAATACTAAGAAAAGTAAAAAATAGTCAAATAATAAATTATCAGGAAAAATACTCAGGTCCAGAGGCTTTTGGTTCTTTCGGGACATTGCAACGTAAATGTCCCGAAAGAACCAAAAGCCTCTGGACCTCCCTAATGCGTCTCAAACAGCAGCGGCCACTAGCCAGTGGAAAAGTCCCAAACATAACGTCTAAGAGAACAGCAAATCACCATATGGCTGAAGGAAATTTATCCCAGCTTCAGAGATGGAGTCAAAAACACCTGCACTGTAGACTTGTCAGACTTCTTCAGATACAGTTCCAATCCAAGATAATTTAAGTAAAATTGTCATAATAGTTTCAGTACTTTTGAATCTTTGAGTTAATACAAATATAAACAAAAATTGTTGAAGGTATTTAAATAAAATCTTTCTTAAAAGAATTTTGACTGTTCCAACATTAAAATAAAGTTGATTGTTCCTAAATTAAAAGCCCGAAACAAAGAAAAATTACGTGTCAGCTACACATGTACAAAATGGCATCCTGTGAAGAATACTTTGCCTGTTCTACTGGCTTATATTTCAGCTAGTTGAATTTTCGACTCCATTTCCCTCCATATATAAAAGATTAGAACTAGATCATTATTATTTGCTAATCCTGTCCATATACACAAAATATCAAAACAAAGCCTAACATGGATCATTGTTATTTGTATAAATTAACTTCAAGAAATTATATGACCATGAAATTAATTTGTACTTGCTAACGTACCCAACCAAAATTCTATCCACTAAGAGCACTGAATATGTCAAATACATTGTCATCATACAAGAAGTTGAATTTCTAGAAATATGTAATAAAAATGGTCATAGTTAAGTTTTAAGAAAATTAAAGAGTATTAATAATAATTTGATTTCTTTTTAAGATAAAATGAATAAATTTGCAAATAAGTTGTAACAGACATTAAATGGTTGTTGCAACGCCAAACTCAATGACCTGTTGAAAGTACTTGGGAAGCAAATAGATTATTTTAAAAAAGAATAGATTACTTTAAAAAAGACATGGCAAAAAGTATAAGTACTTTCAGCGCCGTGAAACCTGCTTTCATATTTTAATATGCGGTTAAACATGGATTAAGGAAGCTTTTTACAACTTCTCGCAAACTACAGAGGGTTTCATAAAAAGGGAAACGGATTCACTAGTTTTAGGTGAAAAATTGAATAAACAGTTTGTCAAAAGTATTGAAGAAATTGTATACACAATAGATTAGAAAATTACCACAACCTAAACATATTTTGCGAACTTTTCGTTATGTTTTAATAAGTAAACTAAAAAAAATTGTTTGTGAACTAAATTCTAATAATAATCATTCAGAAACTCTTTCAAAAACTGCCATGAAAGAGACAGTTGATGTACTAGGAAGTGGAACAAACAAACAAACAAACAAAAGTATGCTTTATTGCCGCAGAAAAATTTTACAATTTTATGGACAAAGCAAAATATACCTAAAAATAAGACATATCAAAACAATAATCGAAAATAATTTCGACAGGTCAGTGCTTTTTTTTTTAAAATGTAAATTATCAATTTACCAAATCGTAAAACACACGTTAGAATATAACATAACATTGCAAACAGTAAATGAATCATGATAACCTTATAAAAGTAAACAAACACACATGTACGAGGTGAATAATTTCGATGACATTGAAATCAAAATTGCAACTATGCGACCTTAAACTCTATGTTATTATAGTTATACAAATAATTGTGATGTTAAACAGAAGGTATATTGAACTAGTGTAGAATGTAGTATACAAAAAGAATTAAATTGTTTTTAATCCAATACCTAACAAAAATAATTAAGTTTTAAGTGAATGTTCGACAGTTCTTTTCCCTATATAATGATTTACAAAATTATATGCTACGAGTTAGGACATGACTCACAAAAGATTTAAGTAAACAAGCGAGTTTAGTGACAATTTAAAGAGACTTACTCACTGAAAAAAAAAATCATTAACGCTGTAAAATGGTCTCTCAATGAGGTATGCTTTGGTGTTTTTTCGAAATTGTGCAAGCATAGGGATAGATTGTAAATATACTGGCAGATTGTTGTAAAGTTTTATGGCGTTGTAAATAATTGATTTTTTTATTAATTCTGTGGAAGGAATGGGAAGATCAATATCATGCCTAGAGTTTCTGGTAGGGTATACATGTTGTGGCCTTTCTGGGAGGGTGTTTATATGTTTTCTCAGCAAACATACCGTTTCCAAAATAAATAATGCAGGAAGTGTTAATATTTCATGTTTTTTGAAATAGTATTGGCAGTGAGCTCTATTATTTAGACCAAACAAATAACGAATGGCTCTCTTTTGAAGCATAAAAATACTACGAAATTGCTCGGTGGTACAGCAGCCCCAAAAGGGAAGGCCATAGCGGAGGTGGGATTCAAATAAAGAGAAATAAGTAAGTCTGGCAGAAGGAACGTCTAGTTCTTTTGAAACTGATCGAATGGCGAAGCAGGCGGTAGAAAGTTTTTTAGTTAACGTGTCAATATGATTAGACCATTTTAGGTTGTTATTTATATTTAAATCCAGGAATTTAACCGACTCTACGTATTCAATATTGCTGTTATGTACCTGAAGTGGTTGTAAAGTTCCCTTATAAGATAACGCCACCGTTTTATCGACGTTAAAACAAAGCATATTGGAATCGGACCAAGCCTTAATTATAACCAAGTCTTTGGAGATACTAGAGTGTAAAGACGTATCAAAATCACTCCATGTTATGCTTGTGTCATCAGCAAAAAGGGAGATTCTTCCATTAATTTTAAGGTTCGTGATATCATTAATGTATAACAAAAAAAGAATAGGTCCCAAGACTGAACCTTGTGGGACTCCACTTGTAATCAACTTACAATCAGAATCGGAACCATTAGCCCTTACAAGTTGTTGCCTTTTTCCAAGATAAGATTTGAACCAATTTAAAGAAGTACCACGAATTCCATAAAAATTTAGTTTGTTTATCAGAATTTCATGACTAACACAATCAAAGGCTTTCGCATAGTCACAAAAAACTGAGGCAGTTGGGTGGTTGTTATTGAGAGATAAGTAGACGCCTCTAAGCAACGTGAACATGGCGTCACTGGTGCACTTGTTGGGTAGAAATCCGAACTGCTCCGGGGATATTATCTGATGTTTCAGGAGAAATGGCATAAGACGGTTCTTCAGTAGCCTTTCGATGATTTTTGATAGCACTGGTAAAATGGGGAAATACCAGATGAGTTGAAAGTTTTGGATATAACTCCAGTTCCAGCAATTAAAAATACTAAGAAATGGAATGAATTAAGACTTATAAATGTATTATTGGATATTGAAAAAAATTAGAACGCATAGTTTATGACCAAATTTTGCATTTCACTGTAGAAAACAAAATTTTAATATACCTTTAAACTGTTTTCCTAAACGGACATTCAACTGAAACCGCAATACAATACGTGATAGAGAGCTGGAAAAGGAGTTATAAAAATGAAACTGTGGCAGTAGTATTTTTGGATTTCTAACGAGCATTTGACAGAAAGAAATTATTATTTTAGGGGTTCGATTTTTAAATGGCTAAAAATTGTTTGGAAAGTAGAACCCAAAAAAGATATCTAACAACATTGGTATTCCACAAGGGAGTATTTTGGGTCATTTATTATTTGTTTTGTCTATAAATTATATACCTAATGTTTTAAATTCTTGTAAGTTCAGTTAATATTTAATTTAATAATTGTAACCATTTTAGGTTGAGGGTTCAAGACAAACCGAGAGGTATTGCAGTTGATTCCTGTGGGGGACGAGTGTATTGGACCAACTGGAATGCACACCAACCTAGTATTGAGAGAGCTTATTTCACTGGGTAAGTGTTGCAAAATCATTTTTCTTGCTTCTCCATTTGTATAGTTATTATTAGACAAAACTTTGTGGCCTCAAACATTTTTGCACTTTTTTTTTAAATTTTATAAATGTAAGTTAAATATGTTTTTATTTAGCAAGCAGTAATAATATTTATTATTGCATCCTTTGGGGTTATCCGAGTAAATATTTTAAGACCTTAAATTTATCAGTATCGTACAATAACCTATTCAACGAAAAAAAAAAACGCATTCGGTTTGAATCAGGGTTCGAAAATATCACGATATATTTGAAAATATCATATCATATGATATATATCGGATATATATCCGATATATATCCGATATATATCCAATTTGTCTAAAGGAAAAATAAGTTATTAAACACAAGAAAATGATGTATTTTATACAAACACATTAATACAAAGGAACACAAAACCATATTCTACATAAAAAAATACAGGAACACAACATAAACATTACATTTCATTAAAAAAAAAACAAGGAACAATTGAAAATATTTTAAAAATAAATATAAACACTGACAATCATTCTAAAAGTGTGGCCAGTGGCAGATCCTCATCTGATGAATCCTCGATGACGTTTACAAACTTATTGTTAGAGTCAGTTTCAGGATGCTCAGGTACTGGTTCGTCCCATGCCCAACCAAGATTGGATTGTTTTTTGTTGGTATCTTGATTCATAAACTTAAACATGAATACCAATTTACTGGCTTTTTCATTTCCCAAACGATTTCGTAAATCAGACTGAACCAAACCGAACAATGAAAAGGTTCGTTCAATTCCAGCTGTGGACGCCACTGCAGTGTGCAACTGTTTACATAAATCTAAAAATGCTTCTTTATCAGGGAGTCTGATACAGGAACCGATTTCCACCACGTTATTGGAGAAGTAAGTGTAAAGTGATCTCCAAAAAAGTATTTGGAAATGGATTTTCTTTTGCAATGAGAGACATTACAAAGGGAACAAAAGAACTGTTGATGTTATTTAAAAACTCAAACGCCTTTTGAGTGGACGTAAGATGCCGCCCCAAGAACCGATGATCCATAATATTTGCCAGATAATGCATTGGTCCCAGTCCCCCCCTTTTTATGAAACATGTCTTTACTGGTTTAAGTGGTTGTTCAGACAAATCCATTTCTAATTTATGCCAAACCTCTACACATATTGATATGGTCGTGTGATCCCGTTGAACTCTATCCAGAGCTATAGCGATTGGATCCAGTCGGGCAATCAGGTCATTCGCATTTAATGAAGTTCGCGTATCGTTTACAATTTTAATGATGTCACTTTCTATTATGTCTTTATGGTTCTGACATAACTGAACCATAACACCCCTGTTTTCTAAAAAAGACTTCAGTGCATTATTCATTGTGCTCAATCGTATTTCCAATGGCATAACCAATTTTTTTCCACCGGCTTGATTGTACAATGCAGATGGTACATGTTTATTCCGAAAGTATTTAATGACACGAAGAATATTTGATGTGGCCCCGGGTATTTCCAGGTCTTTGGCGAGTAAGTTTAAGATATGTGCTGAACAGCCATATTGTATAATATCAGCTTCTTTCTCTAATTCTAAACGCATCTTCTTGACATTTCCTGTGTTGTCTGTTACAAAACTCCTTACTTTCACGTGGAATTGACTTTCAGTTTTCTTTATTGCCTCAAGTGCTGTTTTCTTTAGATACTCTGCAGTGTGTGACTCTGTTCCCGTTTCTGCGGTGTCAACCAAAAATGACTCACCATTTTGATTTACGATGCTGCAACATACCAGTGGCTCATTGCGCACATTACTCTACCCGTCCAGTGACATGCATACTATTTGCCCCTTTAAGTTATCTCTACACTCTTTTAAAAGTTTCTCATACACTTCGTTTAAAATCGGCCCTCCAATCTGATATGGAGAGGGGCCATTATATCCAGGTCTTAGTGCATTTATCATTTTCTTAAATTCAATGTGATTGGCATGCAAAAACGGTGTATTTGTTGCAAAGAAAAATCTTCCTATTTGAAGGTTGAGTTCTTTAGAGTATGATTCTGATGTGGCAATTACATCCGCATTTTTTGCCATCGTTAAGGAGTGCTGCTTCTTTTTGATAGGCTGGGAAATTGGACCCTCTGAATCCGAATACTCTGAAAATAAAACTAGGTATAGGTATAGGTACAGCGTCATCCAAATAAAAGATAAAGGTACATTTTTTCCATTTTCTTTTTATTTAGAGTAAAAATTAAAATAGTCATTTTACGTAATTTTTTCCGTAGAATACGAAAATGACAACCAAAAAATAATTAAAATTAAAACACAAGAAATATGGCATAAGCTTTGCTTTTTTTAGATGGAAATACTACTTTTTACTTCATATTTCAAAACTTTCTAATTTTAAATATTTAAAACAATTATTTTCTTTTTACTACATTGATAAAAAATATTTTAATTTTTTAAAAAGTATTTTAATTTTTATTTATACTTGCAATAACCTGTCGTACGTTGTCACCTCTGATATTATTATTGGTATTAATAAAAAATAAATATTTTAAAAAAATTAAATTATTTGTAATGAAATTACTAAAAAAAAATAAACCTTCAAAATTATAAAGTTTTGAAATATGAAGTAAAAATTAGTATGTTCCTTTTAAAAAAAGCAAAGTTTATGTCATATTTCTTCTGTTTTAATTTTAATTGTTTTTTTGGTTAGCATTTTTGTGTTCTACGGAAAAAATTACGTAAAATGGCTATTTTGATTTTTACTCTAACTAAATAAAAGGAAAATGGAAAAAATGGACCTTTCCTTTTATTTGGACGACCCTGTACAGTAACACATACAAATTAACATAAGAAACGACACATTTTAAAAGAATTTATAACCCTGGTATCTCTTCAATTTTGAAAGTGACTGTTCATTTATCTATACGAGTAAACAGGTTGTATTCTAATTTTTAATTACCTACCTGAAGTTCTTGACCCCTGCTTTGTAGTAAAACTAGAACTAGAAGAAGTAGAAGCAATTCCAAAACTAGTAGAACTGGAACTAGTTGAAGCGAAGACTTCAAGAACAGGCTCTTTTGTGTCAGCTGAAGCATTTTGTTTGTGTAACATAATATGTTTTTCCATTCGTGACGGTATACCCTGCATCTCTTTTGAACACTCTCTACATTTTGCCCATTTTCCAGTACTGTTGGCCTTCTTGGATACACATTCAAAATATCACCAAACCCGATGCTTTGGTTTTGGCATATTTATTTGATGATAATTAATATTAAATAAGTACAATCAAAATCACTAAACACCACTACACTGATTCAATAATAAAACGAAAACGTAGAATAAGTGGAGCTAGGAAACAAACAACTGGCCCTGGGAATTTCACCTACATATACAAAACAACAAAACCGCGGTGATTTCCCGGTTGCGGAGATTCCCTGATAACGGGGATTCCCCGATAAGCGATCGTTAATGCAGTTAACAGCTGAGGCGTCGGCGTCAGGCCGTGGGACCATTTTCCGGAGAAATTAAATTGTTTTGAAAATATCGGATATATATCAATGTATAAATAACATGATATATATCACGATATATATCCATAGATATATATCCTTCAAACCCTGGTTTGAATTATCCGGTTTTTAAATTCATTCAACAAATACAGCAGTTTTTAGCTTTTTACAGGTTATCTATTCATTCGTTGACAATATCACTTTTGTACTATCGCATTATTATTTTATTTATTTTTTTTATTTATTTATTTTCAACATTCCCAACCAACTGTATAAGTTCATTACAGGGAATTCTAACAGTAATAATATGATAACACACTAACAATTAAGAATAATATTAAATAACAGAATAAATAATAATTAAAGAACAAAATAAATAATATTAACACAGTCAAAATTATTTTTTGTATAAATCACGTTTTGATAAAAAATGTTTTTTAACTTCCTTTTTAAATTTTATTAAAGTTTTTATTCTGCGTAAATGTGTTGGTAACTGATTATATATTAATATACCACCATATAATAAAGATTTTTTTGCAAAATTGCTTCGAATATCAGTTGTATTTAATAAATCTGTTTGTCGTGTGTCATGATTATGTATAGTATGTCTTTTTTCTAAATCTATATTGGATAATTTATCTTTTGTAAGTATTGAATGGATGAAAATGCATGTTTTTAACTTATAAATATGGTTAGTATCTAAATAGCCAAATTTTGTATATAAATTTATTGTTGGTTCTAGGAAAGGAAGTTTATGTATACATTTAATAATTTTATTTTGTAAACAACATAAAGGTTTCAATGGTTTTAAATTAGCAGATCCCCAAACTGAAATCAATTATTGCAATTTTGAATATATTAATGCAAAATAAATATTTTTCATAAATTTTAATGGTATATTACAACGAATTTTGCATAGAATTCCTACTAAAGGAGATATACTTTTTCTAAGGTATTCTATATGATTCCGCCAACTTAAATTTTCATCCATGTATAGTCCCAAAAATTGAATGCATTTACTGTAATTAATATTTTGTTAGTTGAATTTAATTGGTTCCATTTGATTACTTATATGATATTTGGTTATAAACATAAAAGAAGATTTTTCAAAATTTAAAGTTAGTTTATGAGGTTGTAGCCAATTGGATATAATTGTTAAATCTTCTGCAATGTAGTATCTAATTTCTGAAAAATTATTTCCAAAATAAAAAATAGTTGTATCATCCGCAAATAGTTTTATGGTTCCATTAAGTTTTAATTTTGAAATTGAATTTATGTATATTAAAAATAAAATAGGTCCTAATATTGAACCCTGAGGTACACCACATGATACTTCTTTCCTAGAACTAATATTATTTCCAATTTGGACATATTGCTGAATTTTGAAACCAATAATAGATATTTCCTCGAATTTCAATATTGTATAGTTTTTTTAATAAAATATTATGATTAATTGTGTCAAAAGCTTTGCATTTGATTTGATACATGCATTTGACTGCGTTGACAGCGAAATTTTAGTTCAAAAACTTTGATGTAAGAGGAAACACTAATAGATTGATACAATCCTGTCTGGATAACTGAGAAGTCAGGGTAAAAATCGGGATAGTCACCCCAGAATATAAAAGTCGAAATTTTGGAGTACTTAAGAAAGCGTGCTCTCTCTCCCATTTACTGTTTTTATTATTTATAAATGATATTGAAAAATATCTAAGTTCTGGTCACCCTCATATGACCCTCAATTTTTGACCAAAATTGGAAATCAATCGGGTAAGTAGTTTTTAAGCCATGCCGTGAACTGAAAGACCGACCGATGGATCGACGAAATTAATAAAATATAGTATTTGACATCTAGGGACGCCAGAACGTGAAGATATGTACAATCTGAGAGGGTGATTTTTTCACCATTACAAATATTTTATTTAGCCGTTATTTTGTTCCGCCATCTTGAATTAGTTACAGTAGTAGTACAATTATTTTTGACACACAATTGTCAGTCCATTAAGTAGTTTTCCAGGCTTAGTCTTTAAATCATTTTCTAAACCGCCATTTTGTTCGGCCATCTTAAATTTGTACCTTAAGTAGTTTTTCAGTCTCAATAGAGAAAAAAGACCGACGAAAATGAGAAAAGAAAGTCCTTGAAACGTAAAGATCTGAACAAATCTCGGAGGGAGATTTTTTTACGATTACGATACTTCTAACTAGATAGTTCTAACTTCCTTGGAATGTATATTGACAGCCAACTTAACTGGGCAGTTCATATTAGTGCTGCCAAAATTATTAATTGTGACCTGATCTGAACGCCATTCAGTGTTTAGATCTCGCGGAGTAAAGATCCCTGAAGATGTCTCGTGCAATCACAGGTGAAACGTCGGATAGTAATTCTGCAGGGTTGTTAGTAGCCTGGAAACACCTGGAGAAGTCAGGTAATTCAGACATCCGACTAAAACTCAGGGAAAAGACAGGGAATTTACAAAAAAAATAATAGAAAATCAGCGGATTTTGTACTAAACCTGGAAAAATAATAAAATTAATCAGCATTGCTTCATTGTATTTACCCAAAATTATTTCGTCGCGTTTATATAATATTATATATTTTAAATATACCACTCCCAGTTATTACTATCGCATATTCTTTAATATTTTATATTTCTTATACAATTACATTTAAGTTTAGTTTTATTAGTTTTGTTGGCTGTTTTATTAAATATACATTCTCAAAATATAACCTGGAATTTCCATGAAATTGTCAAGGGAAACCTGGAAAAGTCAGGGAATTTGATAATTCAAGATTGTTAAGAACCCTGTTCTAATTTGACACGGTGTAATACTAAGAACCATGATTTTTTAAATGACCAAAGCCGTGAAAGCTTCCGCTATTTAACGGTTTACCGATTTTGTTATGAGTTTTAAGGAACCTACTAATATTTTATATTTATATCTCAACTGACCTATAAAATTGTTTCGTATTGTACCGTTTTTACCAAAATAAGTTAATAAAAACTAAATATTTGACCACTTTTCCAATTTAGATATGAGAAGGAAGCGATAATAACCTCAGACATTCGAATGCCCAACGGTATAACGTTAGACCACAAGGCGCAGAAGCTATATTGGGGAGACGCAAGGCTTGACAAGATCGAAAGATGCGAGTATGACGGCACAAAAAGGTTAGTATGCTTGCATTACTTGTGTCATTTAGATAAAAAAAAGTAAACACTAATTTTAAAATATTGTATTTATTTATTTTAAGGGTGGTTCTAGCTCAAATAACTCCGCAACATCCGTTTGCTCTAGCCATATACGGAGACTTCATATATTGGACTGACTGGATCCTGCACGCTGTTATCAGAGCGGACAAGTATACTGGACAGTACTTCGTCTCTTTAAGGCGAGATATTGTAAGGTAAGAAAATTCATTCAAACGATTGAATCAATTATATTGATTTTATGTGGTTTTAAGTTTTTATTTGTATTGTGCGTTTTGTGTATTCTTCTAAAAGCTACGGCTGCCTTTAACGATAGAATTCGTGGCAAAAAACTGCAAGAGTTTTGTAATAGCCATATTTCAATATGGTGTAGTATTGATTCCATACATGAGTCAGCCCCCACTTACTTTAAACTGTTTTATTCCAAACCAACTTTACTAGTTTATTACATGGAATGTAACATATAATAGTAAAAAGTAATAATAAAGTTGTACTAAATGAAAAAACTCCTATTTTATAATTCAATATAATATAAAACTAGGTTGAAAAAAAAATATTAAAAAAAAATTATTCATTTTTATTTTTGCAAAAAATGAATTTTTAATTGTTTTTTAAATATTGATAATTTTGTTTTATGTCTTATACTCTATAAGTATTATAAGTTAAGTTATTATATATTTTTAAACCATCGTGCAAAATTGATTTTGTAAGCAGTGATTATGTAAGGTATTAGATTTTTTAAATATATTTAATTTTTTTCCATTATTAATATAAGAGTGGATTAAAATGCAAATTTTTAGATTATAAATATTTTGTTAAAAAATTTCTTAGGTTTATATAGATTAATAAAAGTTTCCAAATATGGTAGTTTGTAAGGGTTTAATATGTCACGAACAAGTAGATCTCCAAATTAAAATTAAATATTGGAATTTAGAATATATTAAAGAATAATATATGTTTTAATGGTATTGCTTTGTATAAATAATACTCCTATTAATGGAGTTATAGCGGTTCTTATACTTTAAATATGATTTGTCCAATTTAAGTTTTCATCTATAATTAATCCTAAAAATTTTGTTGTGTTTGAATATTTCATTTTGTTATGGTTTATTACTAGTGGGGAAATACCAGAATTTATTTTTGTTTTACTTATTTACCAATTAATTGTAGATTATGTCTTATATCAAAATATAATTCATTTAAATTATCGCGGAGAATACCACGAGTGCTTAAAAATTATCTGGTTAATTTTTAAGCACGAATCGTATTTAGGAGGAATATTCCACAAATACAGGGAAACTAAGCTTTATTAACTGAATATTAAATGCATACCTATTTCAAGTTCAGAAATTTGAATTTTGTAACAAATTGAACACAAATTGAATAATAATATACTAATAAAATTATTTGTCTAAATATTGAAAAGTACTTAATATAAATCTAAATATTCGATTTTAATTATTGATTGTATAATAAAAGGTACAGTTCGAATAATTATTAACCAGATTGTTGTTTTGCGACGACGTAGAAGATGCCGTCAGACCACTACTCGTACTTGTGCTGGGTGATGCTGCTACAGGGGCTGGATGCACGTGCTGTTGAGGTGGTTCTTTTTCAGGTTCCCTCATTTTTTCAATAATTTTTTTGTGGTGGTCTGTATCCATTTGCAAATAACTTGATAGGGATTTCGCATTCGAATGACCTGTAATTTTTATCAAATTTTGCTGCGACACTCCGCTTTTGGCTAGCTTGGACATGGCAGTAGCTCTGAGGGAATGGTTGGTAAATTTTTTTGTGGTATTGAGGCCTGATTTCTGTGCTTGTTTTTTTGTCCAAGTTGAAATCTCGTTTTCTCCTACTGGGCTGTTTTTGAACCATTTTCCGGAAATTTTCCAATGGGGGTTTGGCGTCAAAAATAGTCGAGTGTTGGAGATACTTTTCCTTTTATCTTATAATTCTTTATAAATTCTTACTGGGCAAAAGCTGGGACTTCTCTCGTTTCTCACCAACCACTTCGAATCGGCGAGTTTTCGGCCACCACCTTGACATGTTTTAGAAAAAACAGGGTTGTATTGAATTCTACCTGTTTTTCCTCCGAAGTTGTCAGTTTCTTCTTTGAAAAAAGTTATTTCGGCTCTTGCACCTCCTCCTCCTCTCCAGGCTAATTCACAGGACAACAGAAAAAAACACTTCTTTTGTAAACCCTCTGTAGTTGATTCATCACAAGTTTCGATTAGATTTTTTAATTCATTGTATGTTAAAAAAACGGTCGATTCTCTGCGTTTGCCTTCAATTCCTTGTAAATGTCTCCTTTTAGCATTTGTATTCATTGAAGTACCTTTCCATCAATAATTTCGCCGTCGCATTCCAAATAATTTTTACCGTGCCTTTATATTTTTTCAGCTTTTCAAAATCATTGCTAGTTGAGATACTGGAGTATCTTGGTCAAACGTATAGTTTTTTCATCGCAAAATGACATAAACTGTCTCCAGATGCTCTTCTTGGATTTAACGGGGTTTCTTGGTTCGCTTCCAATTATATTTTCATCAATTTCCTCTTCTTGAACTAGCCCAAAGCGATTATTCATATTGACAACTTTTCAAAAATGTTTGAAAGATACTTAAAAAAATCAGTTTCTAGGGACTCTAGCGTCTCTCAAAAGCAGGTTTCATATTGTCAAGATTTCATTTTTTGGTTAGGTATGTAACCACACCTAACCAGGTAAGTGGAAACACCATGTTTCCTAGACGACGTGGTATTTCTGCTATAATTTTTCGAAAACACCACCAGTCTTACGGGAAAATTTCTACATGAGTGGAATATTCAGCAAAATAAATATTTGTTGTCTCATCCGCAAACAATTGCACATTACCTTTTAAATTTAATTTGGAAATTGAATTTATATAAAATAAAAATAAAACTGGCCCCAATATTGATCCCTGTGGTACTCCACAAACTATTTCTTTTTGATTACTTATTGCATTATTTATTTGTACAAATTGTCTGCGTTTGCTCATATAATTTTTAAGTAAGTTATACATGCCCCTTATTCCAATATTATATAAAATTCGTGAAAGAATATGATTATTTATTGTATCAAATGCTTTACACGGATCCAGCTATAGTAAAAAGAATTTGTTATTATTATCAACTTTAATTTGAATATCTGATAATTTAAACCCTAATGTTGACTTTTCGTATTTTATAAACCATAAATCAATCCAGGAATCCTTTTTCTTGGCCCCCACAGATATTTTGGAAATCCGAGCAAGCCTTTCAGAAATGAAAAATAATGTATCTCCCGTATATGATGAAATATCTAAAAAAATATTTTTAAAGCTTCTTGGCAACGCTCTGGAGGAACTGATATAGGCGATAAATTCATAATTTATTTTGGGTGCCTTTCCAGACTGCTTAATAAAGTTGCAAATATTGTGCCATTGTTTACAGAATGACCCTAGTAATTATCGGCCTGTAGCGTTGTTGCCGACACTTTCTGAAATAGTGGAAAAGCTTACGAATTGTTAGTTTTTTAGAAAAACATAGTATTCTGAGATCGACACAGTTTGGTTTCCAACCCAAAAAGGGAACGAATGATGAAATCTTTGCCTTTCTCGAAAAGTTATATTCAACCCTTAATGAGGGGGAGGCTGCAGCGGCAGTTTTCTGTGACTTGTCGAAAGCGTTTGACTGCGTGAGTCACAGAATTCTGCTGCGTAGGCTAGAAAAATATCGATTTCGGGTTAAATGTCTCGACTGGCTTGACAGGTAGGTTACAGTCAGTAAATTATAATAATAAAATATCAAATCAACCATAGTTAAACTATGGTGTCCAACAAGGCTCAGTACTGGGTCCAATTAAATTCTTGTTATATATAAATGACCTCTCAGATCTGGATATAAATGGAAAAATAACTTTATTTGCCGATTACGCAACAATTCTGTGGAACCATGCTGATCAACATACTCTGTGTGATATTGTTAATTGTGACTTAAAAAAGATTAAGGAATGGCGTGACTCTAATAAATTGTGTTTCAACGTGTCAAAAACTAGCGTAATGTCTTTTAAATGTAATATAAACAATGTGAATCTGGAAAATAACCTAGTAAACGAATTACCCGAAAATAAATTTTTGGATCTCCTTATTGACAGAAAACTAAAATAATTGAATCTCATATTAAAGCACTGACGAATAAGTTATCATCAAATTGTTATGCATTAATAATAATATCAAAAGAGACAACCAAATAAGTAGAGATTCATACTTTGCCTTAATTGAATCGCACTTGCGGTATGGTATCTGTTTTTGGGGTACATGTTCAAAACAACTTTTTCAGACGGTTTGTTTGCTGCAAAGAAGGGCATTAAGGTATGTCTGTGGGGCAAAACCAAGGGACTCATGTAAGCCATTTTTTTTGAAAGAAAATATTTTGACATTGGCTTCTTTGTTTATTCTGGAACCTGTTTGCCTTATGCATAGGAATTATAGAGACGTTGTTCATGTTATAGTCGATTATTATTTAACCATTTGCCATGCAATATTAGACAAATATATGACGGAAATAGGCTTAAGTTTGAGGTAAAGAAACTGCTTGTTGCGAAAGCCTACTATGACGTGGGAGAGTATCTCAGAGAAAGATACTAACTTGCACTTGTAAATGTGTGTTTATAAGCAATATTCTAGGAGTGTGTATGTTTTTGGTAGCCTACTCTGACGTGGGAGACTGTCTCAGTGAAAGATTTTGATTTACACTTGTAAATGTTTTGTTTATGAAGGTTTAACAATATTCTAATTGAGTTGCTCTTTTTTGCTGCAATTTTTATTATTAAAACCGAGCTTAATGTTGTAATGTCTAAATACATTTTGACACTTCCTTGTCTTTGGTATCACGCTGTTCATTATGTTCTGTATTGTTATTGATATCATTGTTGTTCTTATATATGACTGTTTTCACTCTCAAGAAATTTTTTTCTGATAATAAAGCATTTTTGATTGCATTCTCTTCAAAACACGATGATATGACATACTATTGCTAAGTAAGGTGGCTAGGCCAAAGTAAAATGCTAAAAAGATTTTATTTTTTTCTTAGAAAAGAAATAACTGTTTTTATGGAAATGAAAGAGAAAACATTGCCGCAAATTTGGGCTTCAACAGGGCTTTGTAACTTGGCATTCCTGGTAGACAACCCAGGACAAATACAAATAGTATATTTCCAAAGACATTTACAATGTATAGGAATTGTCAATACAGGAAAAGAGAAATTGCAAGATACTAAATCTAAATGCTATATATAAATAGGTAGATATAGTCAGGTCAAACATCTCATATATGACAATGTATAGTAGACAATACAAAGAACGATTCGGAACAAACAATTATAGAATAAAATATTAACTAAATACATACAGTCATATTACATAAAATAATCCGAGAATAAAATTATAAGTAAAAATTGTATACAATAATATTATCATTTCAATAATCTTCAAAACTATATGAAAAGAATTCAGACAATGAATAAAAGGGGTTATCGGCAAGTATGGTCTTTAATGTTTTCCTAAAAATATTTATATTTGTAGTGCTAGTCATATTAAGCGGCAAGTGATTAAATATTTTAATAGAAATAATCTCAGGCCCATTTTGTACTTGGGTCAGGCGGGCACAGGGGACATAGAGTTTCTCACAGTTTCTTGTGATATATTGATTAATCTCCCCGCATGTTACGAACTCAAGGCGATGTTTAAAAATAAATAACAAGCACACTGTAAAATGAACAGGTTTATGACAGTTAAAATTGTTTGTGATTGAAAGGTTGGCCGACAAGTGGCTCCAAAAGGTATACGAAACATATTTCGAAGAATCCTTTTGCTGGCTTATGAGGACACGATTTATGCCACTAGAGTTTCCCCAAGAAAGCAGACGTAATAGAACGTCTTCAAAGTGAATGCATCCACAGAATCCCTCAATTGAAGGATAGCATAATTTTTTGCAAACATTTTCAACCTGGCTATCCCAACTGAGGTGCTGGTCGAGAGCGATCCCCAAGAAGTTAACAGATTCATGTTGTATGAGACTTGACCCACTATTCCTCACCAGAAAACTTCTATCCTTAGTCACCCTCAGAGGGGTAAATACAAGACTGGTTTTGGACTGGTTCCAGCAGAGTCCATTTTTTTTACACCACGCAACGATGTCAGACAAACAACAGTCAACTGCTCCCAATACTGTAGATGTATCATCAGCAAACAAGGTTATATGACTATCGTTGACGAATAGAGGTAAGTATTTATAAAGGCTAGAAAAACTGTAGGTCCTAACACACTGCCCTGCGGTACACCCACCCTAACATTAACCCAGTCTGAGACAGCGACACCTTCCTTGTTTACCAGTTTTACAGCTTGCACCCTATCAGCTAAGTAAGTTCTTATCCAATAAATTGTTGTGATTTATGGTGTCGAAGGCCTTGGAGAAGTCATAAAATGTCCCAAGAGTTTTAAGTTTTTTGTTAAAGTTTTCTAGTCATTTTAGGTATAGCGACAGTATAAACCGTAGTGTCTATAACTAAGAACCTGATAGTGGTTAAAAAAACCAACCAGTCTTGCCTTAAATGACCTCTCAAAGACTCACTACTGCCTTCTTTAGATCCTGGGGAAAATATCCATGTTGTAGGGAGGCATTTATCACTAAAGTTAATGGAGTCACAATCTGAGCAATACAGTCGCCCAGGAGGCAACAGGGCACCTCATCTTCACCACATGATCTTTTAGTTGAGACAGACTTTACTAGTTCTAAAACCTCACCCTCAGTCAGTGGAACCAAAAATACAGTGTGGGGAATCGCATTGCAGGGGACAATAACGTCTGTTGATACTGGTGTTTTGTCAACAAGATTTAAAACATAATTTGTAAAATATGAATTAAATTGGTTAGCCATTTTGTTCGGGTCATTGATGTTTTCACCCTCAAAAATAATCTGTTCAGGGATGGATTTAAGATTTTGTTTAATTTTTGTATTTGAATTAATGAGTTGCCATGCACTTCTTGTAATGTTGTTAGATGTCATTCATTCATAATACAAGACAAACCGATTATTTCTCCACCATAAAATTTAAAAGTAATTTTGGCCAACAATGTATATTACACAGTGAGGTTAATTATTACAATAATCTACCAACGATTAAAAAATATTAACAAAATTGATACTTTTAAAAAACACTTAAAGAAATATTTTTTGAGGAATTAATATCTTCACGTTTGATATATTTTTTTAATGTTTACAGTTTTTAATTTATTTGTAATTTATAATAATGTTTATACGTTTATGTGTTTTATCTTAGTTATTAATTAGTTCCCTTTATTATTTACAGTTTTTATTTTATTCATAATTTATAATAATGTGTATACATTTTTATATTTTTCTATTGTTAATTAGTTCCTTACTATAAACAGTATTGTTTCTTGGGAATAAATGATTGATTAAAAAGAAAAAAACATTGCCCAGACTTGCAACAGATCGAAGAAAAGTCAATGTTCTTAGCTTTGTTTCAAAATAATTAATGATAATATCGATAGAGTTATTAGAACAAATTTATGAGAGTTTCGGAATATGTATGTAACTTAAGAGAGAACTGCACGCAAAAAGTGAAAAACCAGCGATAAGGTCTAGTCAAGTTCAAAGTAAGATGAAAGGTACCTACGTATTAGAGAAAACCTCCTGCACGTCCGACCTCAAAAAAATGTGTTATGTATAGGCAATTTAAATCACGTTTCGTTTAAAAATGGGTTCAAAAGGGTTCACGCGCTGCAGAACACAAAGACATGAGTACGATTTACCATTTCAAATTTTGCAGTTACGTAGACAAAGGATCAGTGCAAGGCGGTAAAGAGCCATTTTGTGGAAAAAAAATTATATGCGACGGCATTTGCGTCAAAAAGTGGTCAAAAAAGGGTCGAAAATGGACAAATCAACTTCTATTTTATAATTCTAGATTTGATTTTTTTCATAAAAATTCACATTTAGCGCCCAACTATACATATTTCGCTATTAAAATCATATTAAAGCTAGATTTCTTTTTAATTTTTAGACCAATGGGCATAGTGGCTGTAGCCAATGACACTGAGGACTGTTTCTCTAACCCCTGTCTCATAAACAATGGAGGCTGTGAGGAATACTGTGAATTGACCGCCAACGCCCAAGTGGAGTGTTCTTGCAGAGAGGGCAGGCTACTGAATGCCGACGGCCGGTGTTACGGGGCCGGTAGAATCGAATGCACCAACACAGAAGATAGGTAAGTATTCCTCATATACAATAAATAAATACTTCCAAAAACATATAATTAGGTACACAGCTTCCCGATAAATACTACATGGGCTTGGATAACATTCTTCTTTATGTACTTGAATATGTAGGAGCTTTACACTAGTATTCATTGTCGAGCGGTAGAGAAGCGTAGGCTGGGCAAAGCGCGGAAATGTGCTCTAATCTAGTTCGGATACCTCTGTTTCTTTAAAAATTGCCATGGAATTAAAATAGTTTTGTTTTTAAAGAGCTGTTGTAATCTCCTAGACCTACCTTTAAAACATGGTTTACTTACAAACGGAAAATTTATTTAAAAAGTGGCATAAAAATATTAAAAAATATTATTATTCACCTTTTTTTTAACTACTACCGTTTAAAAATTTAAAAAAAACACGTTTTTTTGGGGGATGTTTCATATCGCTAGCCCCACCCTATATCGTGCGAAAAATGTGTCTGTATACAAAAAAAATACAATAGATTTGACGTCTTTCACCGTTTTTTGAAATATTGTATTGGCGTTTTTAATTAATATATTTATTTAAAAAAATGTACACATACAGTTTACAAAAGGATTAAAAAAATTATAGTAATTCGTCGTTTTGAAGAAAGCTGACCGTTATTCCGTGGTTCATCCCAGTCCAGATGCTCTCCTATTGGACATTTGCCGAAATTTTGTTGGGCGGTTGAATACGCGTGGTTGCCATGATTGTATTTACAGACAACTGGATGGATTCTAGCGTGGCAATCAGAGTATATGTGATTGTACTCTCGGTGAATAATTGATTAATACATTTATAGCTTAGTTAAGATTAATTTTTTATTCACGTATACGTAAGTTTTATCTTTAAAGATAGAATCTTGAAGTTCCATTTTTCAAAAGATAAAATTGCCATTTACATTATACAGGGCAGAATCTGTAAGTTCTTCATGGCCATGGGGGATGCATTTTAGCACTAAATGGTTTAAGGTATTGTACTCTTCTCCGGTGGACACTCGACACTTCGGCGCTTTACCAAACCTCCGCTTGACGCGTACTGAGGTACTCGCCTGCAAGCGGATGTCGCGTGTCCTCTGGCTCTCGAATATTGAATCCAGTATAGGACTGCCTCTTGTATAGTCGAAAAAACCGATTTTATATACCAAAGAAAAAACTTGTTCCACCATTTATTAAAATAGATAAAGGCTTATGAAATCTTTTAAATGTATCTTTACTATTATTATTTATTTATACTAAATTAATGGTCTCATACAGAACATTATACTTTCTTTTGTGTGACATTGCCTCGTTTTTTATAATTTTGCTCGCAGTAAAGGATTTTTATTATTATTATTATCATTATTAATATTTTCTCCACCTTGTTGTCTCACAGTATTCATGCGTTTGTATTTTACACTGACGGGGTTATACCAAGTCAGTACAAAAAAAGGAAAAGGAAAAAAAACAACTATTGTGTATTAAAAAATTATCTAACGATGCGACATGTTTTCAAAATGTACCGATTTATGGATGTTCCTGTGAATGTCTGTATTAAGTTCTAATTGAGCCAAATGCGGTGTAAACGTTGTTGGGGTGAGACCTGTTACTGATATGACGAGTGGAACAATGATGACTCTTTCCTGTTTCCACGGCCTTTTTACTTCCATTGCCAAGTCGGTGTATTTGGCGATCTTCTCACTGTATTTCGCTTGGATGTTCTCGTCGTTGGGGACAGCCATGTCAATTAAATAAGTGATCTTTTCATTTTTGAATTGAAAGGTGTTATCGGGTCTGTTTGTGGGGATTATTATTATTGACATTTTTTATATAATTAGCTTTTTATTGTTTAATTTATATGATATATGTTCTAGTTTCCGTTGCTCTGACGGTGGGTGTGTTCCTTTCCACGTGACCTGTGACGGCATCTCGCACTGCGCTGATGGTTCCGATGAGGAGGCTGGTTACTGTGGTTACCGCACGTGCCCCCTAAGTTGGCTGCGGTGTCTGAACAAGAAATGTGTACCGCACAACGCAACCTGTGACGGCGTAGACGATTGCGGAGATTCGAGCGATGAGTTGAATTGCAGCTGTCCGGAGGATCAGTATTTCAGGTTTGATGCAGAATAATACTAACAGCAATGTTAACATAATATGATAACTCGCATTCATTATATGGAATTTTATTAAATATACAGGGTTGTTCACGCAACTCGTTCATTAAAAGTTTTTGATGATGCCATTTAGATAAAAATTTCAAATTTTGGGATTAAGGTAAGGTCAAGGGGTACTTCTTTTTTGAAATATTTTCAACTTCAACTTCCTGTCACTTCAGTTGGTATCAACTTGCTTATTTTAAATGGAACACCCTGTATTTTATGATTTTTTTGGATTCTACGGAGAATTTTAATGCTATTTTATTTAGCATGTCCTTTACCTAGGTTCAAGCGTTCTTAAGATACCTGACCTTGAACCAAAAATGAGCCTTCGGGGTACCAAATTTTAAAATCTCATGTTTTTGTAAGTTTTGAAGATATAATCTTCATATTTTGCAGACGATCGGTAAATAATCTTAGGTTTCTATTTTTTTTATTGAATTTGTCTATTTTTATACAGGGTGTCCTAAATTCAGCGGCAAACATTCACATTTTCCAAGCCGCTAAAGTCCGTTTTTTTAAATGGGACACCCTATAACTTTATGCACTATCAAATGTAGACTTTAATTTTCTATCGAACTGTATTAAGGTTCCCTATACCTATTCGTAACCATTTTCGAAATAATCAGGTTTTTATTAAACTATCGTATGTATTTGCTAAATGCTTACACCTTCCCGTAGTAAGCCATGCAAAAACAATTGTTGTGCTTTTCTATTCAACATGACAGCTGATTTGAAATTTTTAAATTAAAATAAAATATCACTCAAAAGCTGATATTCTCAATTTATTTTATATTCTCGGAGAATGTTACAAAATATTGGAGAGAACGTGTCATGTTTTTAATGAAAAACATCCTCATCTATCGCCAATGAACAAGAGAAAATTGAAGAGGATTGAAACGAAATTCTTTCGTTTTGGAAAAGTTAAAGTTCTAAAAAATGTAATAAATTGTTTACATTATTTTTAACCATATCTACTAAGTTCGAGACTGTTCTAAATTTGTTTTAGTGAACTTAGAAATTATAGCAATCTAACAATCAACAATAAATAAATAAAATAATAAAATTGAATTATAACAAATGTTCTATATGCTGTCCGTTCATTTGAAGACACATTTCAATTCTTTGTACAGTTGCTGTGGCCCGTTGAATTTGTCCGTTCTCTAATTCGGCAAAAGCTGTTCGTAACCTGTTCAGTAAATCTTGTTGGTTATTTATTGGGGAAGCATAGACTTTACCTTTGATAAATCCCCGTAAATAAAAGTCTAGGGGTGTTAAATCAGGCGATCGCGGGGGCCATCTCCAAGGGCCATTGGGACCAATCCAGCGATCTTCAAAAATTCGAGATAATTGGAGATAAACTGCAGCGGAATTATGTGCTGGTGCCCATCTAATTGATACCAATAATTTTGCAGCTCACCAATAGGAATTTCTTCTATAAATTCAGAAACCGTCCCTCGTAGAATTTCCAAATACTTATCACTGTTTAAATTGTCTTCATAAATACAGTACTGCACCTGATCATTTAATACTATACCGAAAACATTGAAGCTAAACCTCTCTTGAGAACGCCTTTCGCGTAAAGCGTGCGGATTTTCTGCTGCACGCATACTAATCATTGGATATTGGATCTCAATTGTTTTTCCATGGCTCACCGTTGGAACATGTAAACATTTAAGCAAATACATACGATATTTTTATAAAACCCAATTATTTCGAAAATGGTTACGACTAGGTATAGGGAACCTTAATACAGTTCGATAGAAAATGAAATTCTACATTTGAGAGTGCATAAAGTTATAGGGTGTCCCATTTAAAAAAACGGCCTTTAGCGGCTTTGAAAACGTGAATGTTTGCCGCTGAATTTAGGACACCCTGTATAAAAATAGACAAATTCAATAAAAAAAATAGAAACCTAAGATTATTTACCGATTGTCTGCAAAATATGAAGATTATATCTTCAAAACTTACAAAAATATGAGATTTTAAAATTTGGTATCCCGAAGGCTCATTTTTGGTTCAAGGTCAAGTATCTTAAGAACGCTTGAACCTAGGTATAGGACATGCTCCATAAAATAGCATTAAAATTCTCCGTAGAATCCAAAAATATCATAAAATACAGAGTGTTCTATTTAAAATAAGCAAGTTCATACCAACTTCCGGTTAAACCGGATGTGACAGGAAGTTGCAAATATTTCAAAAAAGAATTACCCCTTGACCTTACCTTAATCCCAAAATTTGAAATTTTTATCTAAATGACGTCATCAAAAACTTTTAATGAACGGGTTGGGTGAATAACCCTGTATTGTAATTCTCTAGCAGTGACGGGGGTGTTTTAGTTTTAGTGAACAAGAGAGCTAGGGTTTTTTGCTGTTTTCTCGCTATCCTAATTTCAGTATTTTTCAAAATATTAATAAATCTGTTAGTGAGGTTCTCAATATGTGGAAGAGAACAAAAGAACAACCTATTAACAGGAGGGTCCTCTATTACTGGTAATCGCCTGGACAAGTCTAAGGACTTATTAGTAATAGATTGAGAAAGTATTGAATTTGATATTATGTTCAGTTTGAAACAAAATCTTTAGTACTAGTTTTAAGGGGTAAGAATTTTCTAGAAAAATGTTTTTTAGTTGTTGTAAAATCAACTTTCTTTTAGTTGGATGAGTGAGTCTAATAGCTCGAGTCTTCATGCCCATAATGAGATTGGTTTTAATGCGTACAGGGTGGTAGGAGTGGTAGCTAATGAATCTATTAGAACAGTAAGGCTTTCTGTACCATTGTGTTTGTAAAATGTTTTCATCGGTACGAATAACTAACATGTCGAGGAGGTATACTGTTGTTAGTCTCCTGCTCACATGTAAATTGACATATTGACAAAGTGTAAAATCTAGGAGCTACAGTGTTATAGGTAGTAATTTTATTTTATTTAGTTATTACTGCTACCTATAACACTGAAGCTCCTAGATTTTACACTTTACCTAAACTCCATAAACCTACACTATCTATGAGGCCTATAGTGTCAGCTAATAACTGCCCTATTGGTACTAGCATCTTACATCACTGAGTTTCTCACACGTGCTTTTGACACGAACAATGATTATTATGTAAGAGACTCTTTTTCTTGTAGCAGTTTTATCAATAATTATCAGTTACCTAACAACTACATAATAGTCAGTTTTGATGTCTCACTGTTTGCTAACCTTCCATTAAACGCTACACTTAACAGCCTAAAAAAACACTGATCATATCTCCCAATTTTGTGGTCTAGACTTTAAACTTTTTGAAAACCTAATGTAATTTATTTTTGACTCAAATATTTTACTATTCAATAACTCGTACTATAAACAAATTTTTGGTACACCTATGGGGTCTACTATCTCTCCAATTTTAGTAAACTACGTATCGTTCGTGAAACGGAACGTGGACGATCTTTTACTCGCACTTCCTGGGGGTAGAATTGAGGTGGCCTTTGAGATCTTTAACTCTTTTAAAGAACATACTCAATTTAGATGTGCGGAGGAGACTAACATCAGTACCACCTTCCTCGACATGTGAGTTATTCATACTGATGAAAACATTTTACAAACACTATGGAACAGAAAGCCTTACTGTTCTAATAGATTCATTAGCTACCACTCCTACCACCCTGTACGCATTAAAACCAATCTCATTATAGGCATGAAGACTCGAGCTATTAGACTCACTCATCCAACTAAAAGAAAGCTGATTGTACAACTAGTACTAAAGATTTTGTTTCAAACTGAACATAATATCATAGACAACTTTAGAGAGATTGATCCATCAAATTCAATACTTTCTCAATCTATTAGTAATACGCCCTTGGACTTGTCCAGGCGATTATCAATCATAGAGGATCCTCCTCTTAATAGGTTGTTCTTTTGTTCTCTTCTACATATTGAGAACCTCACTAACAGACGTATTAATATTTTCAAAAATACTGAGATTAAGATAGCGAGAAAACAGCAAAAAACTCTAGCTCTCTTGTTCGTTAAAACTAAAACACCCCTGTCATTGCTAGAGAATTACAATATAGTTTATAAAATTCCATCTAATGAATGCGAGTTATCATATATAGGACAGACTTCTAGAAGCCTTAAAGGTAGAATTACATCACATAACACATTACATTTCATTAAGGAAAACCACTCCCGTAACTGGAGTGGCGCTGAGATTTTGTATAAAGCATCCTCTTATTACAAGCGCATTTTTCTTGAAATTATACATATAAATCTCCAACACCCAGTCATAAATAAAAAGAGTGACACTCAAAATCTCAGCTCCATATACAGTTATATCTTAACATTACAAAAAAACAAATTTCAATGTCTGGACGCTCCTGCCCCCGATGAGTAATCTATAAATGTCCATATTATACATATCATATATAGGACTATTGTAACTAATATTATTACATAAATTATTCCCTATCTTATTTTTAAATTGCTATTGTTGTGTCGATTTATTGTTTTTAGGACTATTAGAGGACAACTATCATACTTTTAAGGTCTTTCGTGACCTTTCACACTTATCCTCTTAATTAATTACCATTGTAAAATAATCATGTTACTATGTACACATTTTCATAAATTAGATCGAATTTAGTTGAGCATTGTACACACACTACTGTAAGATAGGCAACCCGTCATCCTTCGGTGTTGTGCCTTTCAACTACCAATTTAGTATACTCTCTCTATTTCTTTCTTCTTGTTAAAAATAATATTGCATCTCTCTCACTTATGTCCCCTCTACTTCCGCGTTTAAAATTCTTCTAAAAAATGTGTTTCAGTTAATAAAATGAAGTCCAATGATGGACATGCTTTTAAAAGTTTTAAATTCTTATTTCGCTATTAACCTTTCAAATTTGTAAATAAACAGAATGATGATTTGGTGCAATTAAATGTGTGTCGTCTTCAGAGTATGTTTTTTGTTTTGTTTAAACGTATTATACTTACTAGTTAGTTTTCAACTTGTTTCGTTTTTTTAATTTATTTGTAGAAAAGTCCTGAGTCCTTGACAAAACAATTAAGGGTTCCACACCTTTATTTGGCCTTTTATATACATAAACTGCATCCCCACTAACCTAAGGTTTTCATTATATATATATACATATATATATATATATATATATATATATATATATATATATATATATATATATATATATATATATATATATATATATATATATATATATATATATATATATATATATATATATATATATATATATATATATATATATATATATATATATATATATATATATATATATATATATATATATATATATATATATATATATATATATATATATATATATATATATATATATATATATATATATATATATATATATATATATATATATATATATATATACAATATATATATATATATATATATCTATATATACTATATATATATATATATATATATATATATATATATATATATATATATATATATATATATATATATATATATATATATATACAATATATATATATATATATATATATAATATATATATATATATATATATATATATATATATATATATATATATATATATATATATATATATATATATATATATATATATATATATATATATATATATATATATATATATATATATATATATATATATATATATATATATATATATATATATATATATATATATATTATATATATATATATATATATATATATATATATATATATATACCCTACCATTTATTTCTTAAACTATTAGGATTAGCTGAAAAAAGTGAATACAAAAGTGTTTCGAATTTCAACAATATATATTTTTACGGTAACTGTTATTATACAGGGTCGGTCAAAAATGCTGGGCGTGGTCTAAATGCAATTTTTTAAGTAAGAACTTACATTTTTTTATTCATTTTCGGATTCTTCATAAAATTCTAGAAAAAAAATTATATTGAAGTGATATAGCTAAATTTAACGGTTTATGAGATATTAATGTTTAAAAATTGTAAATTATACCTGCGGCATAACATAAGATTTGTTGTTTTATTGTTTAGTTTCTTGGGCGACGTTACTTGTACTTTTGTAGGAAAAACACCAGTTGATGCAAATGTCATTTGAGGTTTTGTCAGTATTAAAAATTTTACATTTTAAAGTATAAATTTTTATGGCGTTTAATCAAAAGTTCCCCATCAACGAATTAAGTGACATGATTTTACTAATTGGTGAATGTCAGCGTTAGATAAAAACTGCTAAACGTCTATACCAAGAAAAATTTCCAGGTAGAAGACAGCCAAGCCGTGAAGTTCTAAAAAAAACTCTACATCGGTTTAGACAAACAGGAAGTGTTCGTTGCTTATCCTAAAAAGAGAAAAAAAGAATTCATAATAAACGAAGACAATGAATTAAAGGTTTTGATAAGTTTGGAAGAAAATCCTCAAGTAAGTTCACGAACTTTGGCCAGTGAATTAGATATAAGTCAAAGTACCGTTTCCAGAAAATCTCGAAAACACAAATACCATCCCTACCATTTATCTCCACCACCAAGAACTTTATGATGATGATTTCGAAAATAGGGTACACTTTTGCAGGATCCTTCAGAAGCATATTAATGAAGATGCGTTATTTTAAAAAAATGTTTTGTTCACCGACGAGGCTTCGTTTAAGAGCAATGGTGTAGTTAATAGGCATAATATGCACTATTATGGCACCACAAATCCCCATTGGATGAGAACAATTGACAATCAAAGAGTATGGTCTCTTAATGTCTGGGGTGGGATTCTCGGAAACCGAATTATTGGACCTCATTTTTTTGACGGTGTTTTAAATGGAGAAATGTACCCAAATTTTTTAAAGAATCATCTTCCAATTCTTTTAGAAGATGTTCCTAATCCGGACGAGAACGTCAAAACATGTGGTATCAGCAAGATGGTGCTCCGCCTCATTTTTCATTCAATGTTCGTCAGTATTTGGACCAGTTATATCCCAATAGGTGGATAGGAAGAGGAGGTCAAATTCAGTGGCCAGTAAGATCGCCGGATCTCACACCGTGCGATTTTTTACTATGGGGATATGTCAAGGAGAACGTCTACAAAGTTCCTCCGATTGACCAAGAAGATATGAAGGATCGAATAAGGAATGCATTTGTTGAAATTACGCCACACTCTTCAAGGCGTCCTTGAAAATATTGAGAGAATGTTGGAAATATGCATTCGACAAAATGGGCATACGTTTAAAAATTTGCAGTGAATTTAACGGTATAACCTGTTTTAAGTGGTGTTTTTTATATTTTTAGTATTCTTGAATTACCCGGTATACTTACTACGTATTACTTCGAAATAATTCATGTTATAAATAAATAACGTTGTGAAGATTCACAGGTCTTTTTTACAATTTTTAAACATTAATATCTCGTAAACCGTTAAATTTAGCTATATCACTTCAATCTAATTTTTTTTCTAGAATTTTATGAAGAATCCGAAAATGAATAAAGAAAATGTAAATTCTTATTTAAAAAAATTGCATTTAGACCACGCCCAGCATTTTTGACCGACCCTGTATAATAACAGTTACCGTAAAAATATATATTGTTGAAATTCGAAACACTTTTGTGTTTAATTTTTTCAGCTAATCCTAATAGTTTAAGAAATAAATGGGGGGTGCCACTTGGTTGACTCACTCTGTATATATATATATATATTTTTTTTTTTATTTTTTTTTTTTTTTTTTACCATGATCCATTTTTAATGGGCAGTGTGCCTGGTGCTTTCATTGTAGCCAAAAAATCAACAAGTCCCTATTTTAAACATTTTGGTACCGTACAGTTGCATATTTTTCAAACACCCGCACTACTAAAATTGCGGATTGCCAAGTGAACTAACAAAACCCAAATTGTGTAGGTGCAACAATGGCGAATGCATCCTCAAGTCGGTCCGTTGCGATTCTGACCCCGACTGCAAAGACAACTCGGACGAAATCGGCTGTCCGATGCCAAACTGTACGGCTTTGCATAACTCCAATTTCCGCAACTGCAACTTCACCACCAACTGCCTCCACAGGGACTGGTTCTGTGACGGCGAGGATGATTGTTGGGACAATAGCGATGAAATAGGTATTTTTTTTTAGTAATAATTCACGTGAAGATTTAATACGAGTAGTAGTTTTCCCAAGAAAACATTTCTGAAGTTTTTTCCTTCTGGTCTACGTTTTTTGGGGTACTGAGTTCACCTCGAGAAAGGTTTTTGCGCGAAATTTTCTATACTTTTGCTTACATTTGCAGTAATTTACTTTTCACCCTATATATGCATATGTGACCTAAGTAAGGCTGCAGTCACGTAGATCGATTGTGTTGATTTCGATCGTTTACAACTGATTGAAAACCTGTGAATAAATAGACAACAGAAAAGAGCCACATGCATTATTTTACGAGGGCCTTTCACTAAAGACGAGGGCCTTTCACTAAAGACTAGGACTGATTTTTTTACGGCCCAGTGCAACGAGCTACCTACCGCAAAAAATCAAAAAATCTCATCCAATTAGGCTTCTTTCATTTTGCGAAATGTCAGTTGTCATAAATTATTTATTTGATTTCGACGCCGCTCTAAAGTTAAGATATTGTTCGGCGCCTCTAAGATACGTGATGGATGAATTGAAAGAATAAAGATATGCGATCAAATTTTGTGTTCGTCTTGGAAAATCAGCAACAGAAACTTTTTCGATGATTAATACAGCTTTTGCAGAATTATCCATGGCAAGATCTGCTTGTTTTCGATGGCATAAAGAGTTTAGTAATGGCAGAGAAAGTTTTTAGTTGCAAGGCGGTCCAGGTGCTCCTATTGTGGCACTAACTGAGGAAACCTAAAACGGAGCAGTAATTATTCGCACAGATTCACGTCTGACTGTCCCACAACTCTCAAATATTCTTAAAATATCTGTTGGAAGTGTTTTTACTCTTTTACACAAGCATTTAAACATGTCTAGAGTTTGTGCTCGCTGGATTCCGCGTATACTGACACCAGATCAAAAAGCGAATAGGGTAGCGGTTTGTGAATACTGGAAACAATGCGTTGAAGAAGAAAGCGAAGAATAGTGGAAGACCATTATTACTGCGGATCAGTGATGGGCAAATACCGGGTATATTGAAATTTGGGTATATACCCAAGGTTTTGTACCCGGTATATACCCAAGTGGGTATATATCCCCATATAGTTGGGTATATACCGGGTATATACCCAAGTGTACTTACTTGGTTAATTTAAGGTAATCTAACAAATTCTAACGTTTTGTTGTTAAATTAGGTCATTAAAAAAGTGGTTGAATTAATCGAAATAAAAATCACAAAATAATGCTATTAAAAATGAAAATAGTATTTCTTATCGATGTAGCCGTTATTTGATGGAAATTCATTATACACTAGTTCAGTTTATTAATTTCTACTTATTTATTTCTGCTTGACAGATGCTTAATTAATACTGTTAATATTAAAAAAATATTAACAGTAAAATGACAGAAGATGATATTGTATTCACTAGGGCGGATAAAGGAAAAACCATTATTGCAATAAAAAAAGAAGATTATATTCAAAAAACTTCAGAATTTCTGAATGCGGATAAATTTCAAAAGATCGATAAAGATCCGACAGAAATGTATCAAAAATTATAAAAAATGTAATTAAAGATAGTAGCTTATTTGATGATAAAATTAAATATAAATTAACGATAATGAATCCAGTACCTAAGCTATTCATTTATTAAACTACATAAAGGCAATATGCCCATTAGACCTGTAGTGTCTTATGTGACAGCTCCAGCTCACACGATTTCTAATAAATTAATAGACGTTATTAGTACATTTTGTAATTTTAAACCAAAATTTAGTATCAAAAATAGTTTAGAATTAATTAACAATATAAAAAATGTCACAATCCTAAATAATGCCATATTAATCTCTTTAGATGTACAAAACTTATTTCCTAGTGTCCCCCCTATTGAAGCTATTAACTTAGTCGATATTTTATTACTCAAAAATAAAGTTAATCATATTATTAAGAATGATATATTGGATTTGTTAACAGTGTGTGTAGATCAAAATTACTTTGAATTCAATGGCTCCGTGTATGTAAGTAAAGAAGGTTTAATAATGGGAATCCTTTGAGTCCTATACTAGCAGAAACATTTCTAGATAATATTGAACAATTAATGTATAATTACCCGTTAAGAAACAAGTTCATTTATTGGTATAGATATGTAGACGACATACTAGCGTGTTTCACGGGAACAGAGAGACAACTAAGGTTATTTGTAGATTTTGTTAATAATTTATATAAAAATATTAAATTTACAGACAAGACAATAAAATTTTTGGATTTAACAATTATGAACAATAACAATAAACACGATTTTTAAAATTTATCATAAACCATCTTACACAGATATAACAATACGTAAAACATCAAATCATCCTTTTGCACATAAGATGGCAGCTTTCAACAGTTTTGTACATCGTTTAATTAGTATACCTATGTCATCAGATAAATATAATAAAGAATTGAATATTATAAAGCAGATTGCTATTAACAATGGCTATAGTCCTAATATAGTCGACAAAATAGTAAATAAAAAACAATATAAAAAAGCAATCAATTTAATCTATTCAAATAATAATTTAAAAGATATAGCCAAATTTAATACAATAACATATACAGGCAAAATTAGCTCTAAAATCACTAAACATCTCATGAGAGCAGATTATAAAGTTGCCTTCTGTACAAATAATACATTAGGGAAATATATTAAAAATAATAAATCCAAGTCTGATAAATCTAAAAAATCAGGGGTATACGAATTAGAATGTGGTTCCTGTGATAAAGTTTACATTGGCCAAACGGGTAGATCTTTCAATAAACGTATACAAGAACACAAATCCTCATATAATAAAGAAAAAACAGACTCCAATTACGCTAAACATTTGATAGAAGCAAATCGTACATTTAAAAACGAATATAAAATTTTGCATAGGGCTAATAAAAGCAACAAATTGAACCATTTGGAAAGTTTAGAAATTAACAAGAGGAAAACCCGAAATATTTTATTGAATGACCAGTTGGACTTAAATGGTTCCCCTCTGTTAAATCTTATACCTAAAGAATAGACGAGGTGGGTAAACACCGTTATATTGTTTTATTGACACCATTAAGATTTTTATATATATTTTTTTTTATTTGGTACAGATTTTAGTGTCAGTTTTAAGTTAGCTTTTGACAAAGACACAGTGTGTCGAAACAGCTGTCAAGCAGAAATAAATAAGTGGACATTAATAAACTAAACGTGTTTACTTTGTATACTAGTGAAAATAGTATAATGAAACAAAAACATAATGCACAGAGTAAGAAAAATACGTTTAAAATCTAAAAAATGAACAGCTATTAAAAACATATTTTAATTCTGAATAAAATAAAAGTGTAATGAAACAAAAACATAATGCACAAACTAAGAAAACTACGTTTAAAATCTAATAAAAATAATACTTAGTTGGAATTAGGTTTAAATGAATCAGTCTTCAGAATCATCAGATTCACTTGTTGATGGTGTATCCATCTTGGTGTCTGAGTCTGTATCTAAATTCGAATCACTGTCCATTAGACTGGTCACAACGGCACTACGTTCAGTTCCTAGTAGTTCTTCATCATTAAGTATACTGCAAGTGGAAGCGGAACTTCGAAATTCTACTTCAATCAGAGGTGGCAACCCTAGGTATAATACCAAGAATATACCGGGTATATACCAGGTATATAACTACAGTATTTCTCAATGGATATATACCATAGACCTTTTGGGTATATACCAGGTATATTGGGTATATACCCACCGCCCATCACTGCTGCGGATGAAACTTTGGTGTATTGTTATGATCCGGAGATGAAACCACAGAGTACGCAGTGGGTAGAAAAAGGAGGACCACCTCTAAAAAAAGCACTTGCGCAAAAATCTGCAGCTAAAGCTATGGTCATAACATTTTTTGATCACAAAGGCATGGTGTATACGCACATGGTCCCACATGGTAGTACAGTAACTGCCAGTTATTATAAACAAGTTTTGTTCCAGTTGATGAAGGATCACATCCCCAAAAAACGATCTGAGCTGATTGGAAAGTGGAAAGTTCATCATTATAACGGTCGCCCTCCCGTTGCGAATATAGTGACAGAGTTTTTGAACACTAAAAATATCAGGTTTGTACCGCATCCTTCATATAGTTCTGAGATAGCCCCATGCGACTTCTCTCTGTTTCCTCAAGCCAAAAAAGACTTCAAAGGACGACACAGTTCAAACAGAATTGGATGCTGTTAAGGCTTTAGAGGCGCTTTTGAAGATGTTCTTTCGCTTTCGCCATGTCTTTGAACAATGGCAGCATCGTTGGAATAAGGTTATTGCATTACAGGGGGACTATATAGAGCGTGATAAAAGTATTGTTGTTTAAGATTAATAAATAAAGTTTTTTTTATTTATTTATTTTCAACATTTCCAACCAACTGTATAAGTTCATTACAGGGAACTCTAACAATAATAATATTATAACAAACTAACAATTAAGAATAATATTAACAAAATAAATAATATTAACACAGTCAAAATTATTTTTTCTATAAATCACGTTTCGATAAAAAATGGTTTTTAACTTCCTTTTTAAATTTTATTAAAGTTTTTATTCTGCGTAAATGTGTTGGTAATTGATTATATATTAATATACCACCATATAATAAAGATTTTTTTGCAAAATTGCTTCGAATATCAGTTGTATTTAATAAATCTATTTGTCGTGTGTCATGATTATGTATAGTATGTCTTTTTTCTAAATCTATATTGGATAATTTATCTTTTGTAAGTATTGAATGGATGAAAATGCATGTTTTTAACTTTTAAATAGGGTTATTATCTAAATAGCCAAATTTTGTATATTAATTTATTGTTGGTTCTAGGAAAGGAAGTTTATGTATATATTTAATAATTTTATTTTGTAAACAACATAAAGGTTTCAATGTTTTGAATTAGCATCCCCAAACTGAAATCAAATATTGCAATTTTGAATATATTAATGCAAAATAAATATTTTTCATAAATTTTAATGGTATATTACAACGAATTTTATATAGAATTCCTACTAGAGGAGATATATGTTTTCTAAGGTATTCTATATGATTCCGCCAACTTAAATTTTCATCCATGTATAGTCCCAAAAATTGAATGCATTTACTATAATTAATATTTTGTTGGTTCCGTTTACTTATATGATTTTTGCTTATAAAAATTTAAAGTTAGTTTATGAGACTGTAACTAATTGGATATAATTGTTAAATCTTCTGCAATGTAGTATCTAATTTCTAAAAAATTATTTTC
The DNA here is from genome assembly GCA_030620095.1 of Kuschelorhynchus macadamiae. Classification (NCBI taxonomy): domain Eukaryota; kingdom Metazoa; phylum Arthropoda; class Insecta; order Coleoptera; family Curculionidae; genus Kuschelorhynchus; species Kuschelorhynchus macadamiae. Next base: position 408,387 of record JAUTXW010003396.1, on the reverse strand, counting down.
AAAATAAAAAATAGTTGTATCATCCGCAAATAGTTTTATAGTTCCATTAAGTTTTAATTTTGAAATTGAATTTATGTATATTAAAAATAAAATAGGTCCTAATATTGAACCCTGAGGTACACCACATGATATTTCTTTCCTAGAACTAATATTATTTCCAATTTGGACATATTGCTGAATTTTGAAACCAATAATAGATATTTCCTCGAATTCCAATATTGTATAATTTTTTTAATAAAATATTATGATTAATTTTGTCAAAAACTTTGCGTAAGTCTAAGGATAAGATACAATATTTTTTATTTAAATCAATTTTTAATGGAATATCAGTAATAATATCAATAACTGCAATCTCTGTATCCCTAGACTTTCGAAACCCATATTGACCACTGAATAGTAAATTTTTAATTTCTAAATAATTTGATAATTTATTGTGCATTACTTTTTCTAGAATTTTTGATAGAACTGGTAACACGGATATCGGTCTATAATTATTTGGATTAATATTATTTCGTCCTTTATATATTGGCGAAACTCTAGATATTTTCATTTTTTTTAGGAACAATGCCTGTTTTAAAAGATAAATGAATTAGATATTTTTTGAAATTGGGATTAGTTGAATTTTGACTGTTTTAATAATTTTGATAGAAATGTTATCATGACCACTAGATTTTGTTGGATTCAGGTTATCAATAATTTCTTCTATAGCCACATTAGTTATGCTTGCTTCATCCATAAACATACATATTTCTTGCATTGGCTCTGCTTCTAATTCGTAGTCTTTTAATTTTTTACATAAATTTTGTGCAATTTTGATAAAATGGTTATTCATTTCTTCACAAATCCCATTTTCTTCTGTTATTTGTTTTCCGTCAATTAAAAGATATTCAATATTATTTTGTTTTGCTTGTTTCCTGTGAGTGTTTGTTAATGGATAGTTAATATTTTTCCATATACTTTTCTGGTCAAAGTAATTAAATTGTTCTTTAAAAAATTTTTGTTTCATTAACCTAATCATTTTCTTTACATATTTATTCTATTCGGTATAAGTTTGTGCATGGTGTAAGTTTTCCGGAAATTTTTTTTGTTTAAATAATATTTGTTACGAGTCTTTATGAGTTTTTCTAATTCTGGAGTAAACCAAGGTTTTGTATTTGTTCTTAAGATTACTCTATGAGAACAGGATTTAAAAACATTTTCCAAATTACCATACAAATCATCTGCAATTTTTATTGAATTTTTAATCGTGTCTAAATTTCTTAACTTAGCCTTCAATTGTTCTACCTCAAATTTGTATATATTTTGGTAGTACTAGTCCTAGTCTTTGTTGAAAGGCCCTAGTAAATTAGCGGGCTTTTGACGGAATGTTTTGGTTTGTTGACGTGAATTGTCAAACCGTCGCTTTTGCAAATTTAAGCTTAAGTTTTAGCAGTTTATAAATAATATTCACATCGTATTAATATAAAAGTTGATTGATAAGTTGTGTTGTGTGCTGTAAAACATAACAAACACATTTTTGATGGTTTGTGTTGTCACATAATACAAAAAAATGGTCAGTTGTGTCCGTATTAAAATTACGAGAGAGAAAGGAATTTCGTTATACCAGTAAGTGCATTTGTATTTTCTTATGTAAAGAAATTAGTTAATTTCTTTTAAATCCAATTTAAAGGCAAAAATAATTATTTTTATAATGAAGAACATAATTCTTAAAGTGTCAAACAGTTAGGTTAGGAACCAAGTGGTATTTTGTTAGGTCAAAACATTTAAATTGCCTTAAGAATGTTTTAAAACGAAAAAAAAGTTGGAGTTACGAGTTTCTAGAAAAATTTTATGGGAAAAAGTAAGTTTTAATATTTAATATTGTATTCTTTTTTGGGTCTGATATTGTGCTGAAGGGGAAACAATTTGATTATATTTCTCAACAAATGTTATTTGTTTAAAAATGAGTAAAGGCACAAAAAAATACGAAATCCTTTTTTGGAGATAAATGATTTTAATTCATTTTTTGGACTTTTTCTAGTTTCTAGAGGAATAACAACCCAACCTTTTTTCTTGAATCAAAAATTAAGAAAATATCCTTACTTTTAAAAAACAAACCACTTGACGATGAATAACGGCCCTGATTGGTGATGAGGAAATAAATACATAGCGATATTTAAAGCAAGTGTACGATTATTTTAATATAAACAAGAACAAAATTTAACATGAATAAGAAAAATATTAAAATAAGCAAGAACAATCAATAAGACATAAAAAATTAATATTTTTTCATAGCGGCTTCTTTCTGGATTACTTGATTCAGTCTCTTGTGCATGGAGTTAATTCTATTTACCACAATATTGGGATAAAGTTCTTCCCAGCACTGGTGGTTTGTTTCTCACAGTTCATCAGAATTTTGAGGCCCAAAGCTACGTATATATATTTTTTTCACTATCAATCGCCAAATCTTCTCTATCGGATTCATATCCGGACTGTAAGAAGGCCAAGGCAATAAATACTTCCACATTATTACTCTGAAGCCACTGTCTTATGTTATTGGCAGCATGGACAGGACAATTATCGTGTTGGTAAATAAATGAGACCATCCTTAATTAGACACCCGGTTTAAATAGAGAAAGTTACAGGCGTCTTAGTTGTTATAACTTACGTTTTTTTTTAGGTTGCCCAATAGTAAACAAGCCTTGCGATTGGTCATATCAATGGCCTTGCTACTCTGGAGAATGCGTCAACTTGACTTTGAAATGCAACGGGCAACCAGATTGCCAGGTGAGTTATAATTTTAATTATTTCTTTTTGTTGGTTTATTTTAATGGTCAACAGCTTTTTTCAGTACTTATATAGAAAAGACGGTTAATGATAAAAGTGGTCTTAAAAGTAGACGTAAACTGTATATATATATATATATATATATATATATATATATATATATATATATATAAGAGAAGGGTAGTCTTGACCGACTAGTTGAACAACAAGTAACCTAATTATTGGGGTACCGGTCCTAATTTAGGGCTAGATTTAAATTGCTTTTAAGCTACGCCAAGCTTTCGGTAATGATTATTACCTTCTTCAGGGCTGCAATATGAGAAGAAATTTGTTTTTTATTTCTGTATGCACATTAATTAGAAATTGAGGATTTTTAGAAAAAAAAAAGGTAGAAAATTGTACTCACTGCTTTGCAATTAGTATTGATAACTTCTTGCGAAAAACAAACACACTTTGACCTTAACATTAAAATTAGATTTTACATACTGGCAGGAATTCCTGTTCTCCATATATTTTTATATTGAAATACGAAGCAAGTAAATTTCTTATGTAGGTTTTTTTTTGACATGTAAAGAATGTTCTAGTACGTTCTGTCAGGATGATTGAAACACAGATCTAGGATTTAGCTATGTAATCACATCGATATACATCCAGATACAAAGAAAAAACAGTAGCTGAGAAATATCTTAATCAAACCAGAACAAGTATGAATTAAAAGTCGAATTTATGCCTACGACAAACTACTCGAATTGAAGAGACTGACTATAGAAAGGTATATGGATATAATACGTACAAATACTTATATTTTTTAAAAGGAAAATTCTGTGTTATTTAAACTATTATTGTTGTTCGTATAATTGTTCAGATTAAGTAAATTTGAATAAATAGAACTAAGGTCTTCGATATCAGCTCTCTTATTTAACGAATTAGGATTCAGAAATATTTCCACCATTTCCAGAAACAGTCTCTTGTTATAATTAGTTTCCTTACATAATATTTGGGTATCATTAAAGTTGAATAAGTGCCCTGATTGATTTGTGTGTTCTGAAAGTGCACAAGTATTTTTTATTAATCTACAGTCGCTTTTATGCGAAGTTATTCTGTCTTTTAGGACCCTAGAGGTTTGGCCTATATAAATACCCTCACACTCTGAACAAGAAATACTGTATACAATGTTTGGTGTTTTTTGTATTTCATCCCTATCTTTTAATTTTGTAAAAGTGTTGCCTACTATTTTATTATGTTTAAAGGCGATTTTAATTGAAGGATCATACCTGAACAACTTAGTTATTTTTGTTGAAATTTCTTTTATGTAAGGTAACGAAAAATAGTACCTCGGTCTATTTTGAGAATCGAAGGCACTGATGTTGGGACTTATTCCATCATTTCTCTCTCCAGGGTTGATTATTGGAGCTGTGTTATATAATAGTTTTTTTAATAACTTTTGTGGATATGAATTCTTGAGAAGAATATCATACAATCTTTTTAAGTTTTTTCTAAGTAGACTAGGGTGAGAAATCCTTTCAATACGTGTTTTTAGAGCCAATACTAGATTGATCTTTATTTTTTTGGGGTGGTTGGAATGGAAATTAAGATATCTACCAGAACTGGTAGGTTTTATGTACCAGTCTAGTAAAATCTGGTTGTTGTCATTCCTAATTAGTTTGGTGTCCAAAAACGGAACACTATTGTCAGTTTCCCTTTCTACTGTAAACTGAATGTATTGGTTATAGCTATTAAACACTTGTAAGACCTCTTCTACCCCTTCTACAGGTACAGAAGTGATTAAATCATCCACGTATGTTTTTAAAAACGGTAGTTGAAAAAACAGTTTAGGAATGCCGTCATCCAACAAATCATCCATTACGTATTGAGAAATGATGGGAGAAAGAGTGGCCCCCACGGGGGTGCCTAAAATTTTTTATAATACTTTTGATTAAACATGTAATATGTACTGTCAAAAATAAATTTTAATATTTCTAGAAAGTTGTTCAAGTTGAGATCTGTGTATTGGCTTATAGACTCCCAATTTTTTGTTATGCTATTTTTTGCTAATGTATAGGGAATATTACTAAAGAGAGAAATGACATCTAGGCTTATTAGGACATAATTATGTGGAATTTGTTTTTCGTTTATTAATTCTGAAAATTGAAATGAATCTGTGATATTGTATTCGTTGTTTTTATTGTATGCAATAGTTAAAATATCTGTGAGAAATTGTGCTAATTTACTATTTGGGGCATTAAGTGAAGAAATTATTGGCCTCAAAGATAATTCTGGTTTGTGAATTTTGGGAAGCCCATAAAATTTTGGGGAAGTCTGATCGTAAATTGTGAAACTTTTAGAAATTTCATCACTCAATTGCCCTTGATCTTTAAGTTTTTTTAGTAGTCTGTTAGCTTTTTGTTGATTAGTTGATGTGGGATCCCTGGTGAGCTGCTTGTAGTAGGTCTGATTATGTAAAATCTCTTCGGATTTATTTATATATGTTAGTTTAGACATATAACAGTGACATTTCCTTTATCTGCCCTAGTTACAATAAGCTCATCATGGCTCTTAAAAAATTGTTTTGATTTATAAAATAGAACATTAAGATAACTTTAATTAACTGGTCTTCTCAAGAAGTTAGTGAGTATATTTGTAAACTTAGCCCTTGTGATATTTTTTGTTGTATTGTTAGTATTTGTATATATATATATATATATATATATATTTGTATATATATATATATATATATATATAGTTTAGTCAAACGACGATCGCGATTTCGCTCTTATTAGAGCTCATCAGGCCGCCATAGACTAGCCAGCCCCGTGTAGGGCAAAGGCACAAAATTGAATCACAAAAACAACTACTCCGCTGGCTAATACCACGACCGGCATTGAATTACATTGTGACTCCTGGCTTTCGTTGGGAGTATTAAATGATGGTATGTTTTCATTCCACTTACACCAACGTCATAACAAGAAAATGATCCTTGTTTGGAACATGTTCTGCATCACAGCAGACACAATGATCCATTTTAGTCAAACGACGATCGCGATTTCGCTCTTATTAGAGCTCATCAGGCCGCCATAGACTAGCCAGCCCCGTGTAGGGCAAAGGCACAAAATTGAATAATATATATATATATATATATAGTATTGTATATATATATATATATATATATATATATATATATATATATATATATACAGGGTGCATCAACCAAGAGGCACCCCCCATTTATTTCTTAAACTATTAGGATTAGCTGAAAAAATTAAATACAAAAGTGTTACTACTAATTGGTGAATGTCAACGTAATATAAAAACTGCTAAACATCTATACCAAGAAAAATTTCCAGGTAGAAGACAGCCAAGCCGTGAAGTTCTAAAAAAAACTCTACATCGGTTTAGACAAACAGGAAGTGTTGCTTATCTTAAAAAGTGAAAAAAAGAATTCATAATAAACGAAGACAATGAATTAAAGGTTTTGTTAAGTTTGGAAGAAAATCCTCAAGTAAGTTCACGAACTTTGGCCAGTGGATTAGATATAAGTCAAAGTACCGTTTCCAGAACATCTCGAAAACACAAATACCATCCCTACCATTTATCTTTGACGCAAGAACTTTATGATGATGATTTCGAAAATAGGGTACACTTTTGCAAGATCCTTCACATGCATATTAAAGAACATGCGTTATTTTAAAAAAAGGTTTTGTTCATAGGCGAGGCTTCGTTTAAGAGCAATGGTGTAGTTAATAGGCATAATATGCACTATTATAGTACTACAAATCCCCATTAGATGAGAACAATTGACAATCAAAGAGTATGATCTCTTAATGTCTGGGGTGGGCTTCTCGGAAACCGAATTATTGGACCTCATTTTTTTGACGGTGTTTTAAATGGAGAAATGTACCTAAATTTTTTAGTGAATCATTTTCCACTTCTTTTAGAAGATGTTCCTATTCGAGAACGTCAAAACATGTGGTATCAGCAAGATGGTGGTCCGCCTCATTTTTCACTCAATGTTCGTCAGTATTTGGACCAGTTATATCCCAATAGGTGGATAGGAAGAGGAGGTCAAATTCAGTAGCCAGCAAGATCGGCGGATCTCACACCGTGCGATTTTTTCCTATGGGGATATGTCAAGGAGAAGGTCTACAAAGTTCCTCCGATTGAACAAGAAGATATGAAGGATCGAATAAGGAATGCATTTGTCGAAATTACGCCACAAACTTTTCAAGGCGTCCTTGAAAATATTGAGAGAAGGTTGGAAATATGCATTCTACAAAATGGGCATACGGTTGAACATTTGCAGTGAATTTAACGGTATAACCTGTTTTAACTTTAAGTTGTAAGCTTTAAGTGGTGTTTTTTTATATTTTTAGTATTCTTGAATTACCTCGTATACTTACTACGTATTACTTGGAAACAATTCATGTTATAAATAAATAACGTTGTGAAGATTCACAGGTCTTTTTTACAATTTTTAAACATTAATATCTTATAAACCGTTAAATTTAGCTATATCACTTCAATATAATTTTTTTTCTAGAATTTTATGAAGAATCCGAAAGCGAATAAAAAAATGTAAGTTCTTATTTAAAAAATTGCATTTAGACCACGCCCAGCATTTTTGACCGACATTGTATAATAACAGTTACCGTAAAAATATATATTGTTGAAATTCGAAACAGTTTTGTATTTAATTTTTTCAGCTAATCCTAATAGTTTAAGAAATAAAAGGGGGGTGCCACTTGGTTGACTCACCCGTTTATACATATTATACATATATATATATATATATATATATATATATATATATATATATATATATATATATGTTTTCATTCCACGTACACCAACGTCGTAACAAGAAAATGATCCTTGTTTGGAACATGTTCTGCATCACAGCAGACACAATGAGCCATTCTAGCCACACGACGATCGCGATTTCGCTCTTATTAGAGCTCATCAGGCCGGCATAGACTAGCGAGCCCCGTGTAGCTCAAAGGCACAAAATGGAATCACAAAAACAACTACTCCGCTGGCTAATACCACGACCGGCCTTGAATTACATTGTGACTCCTGGCTTTCGTTGGGACCATTAAATGATAAATATATATATATATATATATATATATATATATATATATATATATATATATATATATATATATATATATATATATATATATATATATATATATATATATATATATATATATATATATATATATATATATATATATATATATATATATATATATATAGTTTCTACAATTGTTTTGCTTTTCCTTGCGTCGCGCCACCTACACCTAGAATATACCGAAAATTCACGTTTAATGTGTTTAATCATAGAAGATATACAATTGCTGAAATAACAGTTTCTTTAGATCCATTTAGAGTCCGCGGAATATGGCGAAATACCAGTAAAAATGATTAAAATTACTAAATGTGAACTAGCTCCAATTTTATAGAAAGCCCACTTGTGGTAATCAAAGGTATATCTATTAGATTATGAACAAAGATGGCACTCTTACATTTTCCAACATGAATATTGTATACAGGGTTCACCAAAAAGTAATAGGTGGACGTTAAATAGTGATTTGTTGGGTTTGGTTTTTTTCTATCAATCTTGAATTCGATGTTGCTTCTAATGCCAGTTTTAGTAATAGTGGACATTTTTACCGAAACATTTTTTCTTACATTTGAACTTTGATATTTTAAATAAAAAAATGGAAAATCCCCTTTTATCATTGATATAATTCTTTTTCCCAATAAAATAGAGTTTCACATGTTATTTTTGTCTACAGACTTACTTAAACTGTTTATCCATCATTTCGAATTAACTGAGAATATATGTCCCAATAATACAGTGGGTAACAAAAGTTTGGAACACTTGCGGAGCATAAATTCAACATTGTTAAAGTTTGGAATAGGTAGAGTTTTTGGTAGACCCTGTATACAACATTCATGGTAGAATACTTAAGGGTTCCAACCTGTTCCTAATCTGATAGACCATACTGAATCTGATTGCCACAATGGACCATTTTTTTAAAACACAACTTTCTAAAAAACCGTGTAGTCGGAAAGGAAGAAAAAATTTCAAACACGCTGGAAATTGTTTTTTTTTTGGACCTAACTATAGATTATTTTGGTTGCATAAAGAAGAAAAAGAAATCTTCCGCAGTAAGAGTTGCATACTGCATACTCTAGCAGCACATGTTTCGCCTTTTAAAGAAAACGTTATATTTGGCAAGGCGCGGAAAAAGAGTTCCGTTTCATCGGCGTTATAAATGTCTCTCGGTGCGTAGTTTTTGATAATGGCACATAATTTCGTCCGCCTGTCCGTCCGATGTTGACAGAACTTCTCCAACCATCTATTTGATCCTTTAAAACCATCAACTTCTAGATTCTTCGCAATTTCTTGTGCTTTTTCCTTTATTATTGTACCGGATATTGGAATGTTTTTGGAGAGTACTTCACAAAACCAGTCGTAGACAATTTGGTCTATGGAGCACCCTCAGTTTTCGCAAATTTCTTTTTCTCTTTCATGTTCCCGGTCTCGGCGCATCGCTTGTTAAGATCGCTCTTGTTTCTCAAAGTATCACTAATTTGAGATTTTCCTACACAGAATTTTTCGGCTAATACTCTAACACTAAGTTTGTTTTTTTCCGCGTACTGGATTATTTCAACTTTTTCTTGAAGACTCAAAAACTTTATATTGATCGCACCACAGTAACATCAAAACTAAGATATTCTGTTGATGAAGACTACATTTTATAAAAATAAGGTGATCTATTTATTATGCAATTCACCACAATTCACCTATAAGCCAGCCTATTGTTAAACTAGTGTTATTAACAAGAGATAGGCGCTGCGCCGCTTATAAGCATAGATCTAAACATTGCCCATAATGTGCAATAAAAATACTGGCATTAAATTTGGGTTTTTCAAAAATTATCTGAACATTTGCTCTTTCTGAGGAGGTAAGTTTTACTGTTTTGATTAAAAATATTCCAAATTTTACTGTACGTGTCCGTTGTTGAGAGTGTCTGTTGTTAGGAGGGTTTAACACACAGGAATACATATACTGACGGTCGGTGACTTCAAAATTGTCCGTTCAGCAGAAGTATCCGTTGTTTGAAAGTGTCCGTTAAGGGAGGTTTCACTGTAGTTGTTTTTTGACTTTTAAATGGGCAAACACTGATTTCGTTCGAAATCCGAGTGGGCAAAATTTGCTCTAAAATAAACGCATTTTTTACGTTTTTCAAAGCTTATTTGCATGCATATTATTTGTTTTTTAAGTACAGGGTGATCAGTTAAGGGTAGCGAGCGGCCATATCTCATAAGATATTGGTCGTATAGATTTGGGAAAAAAAAATCGTAATAAAAGTCGCCAAGAGAAATTGCTGAAAATTATTTTCGGGTTTGTCAAACGTCCGCTAGAGGGCGTAACAACCAACACCAAATAGAAAAATGGAGTTTTTATAGAATTTTGCCAAATGAAAATATATCGATGATATCATTTTCATATTTAGTGACCATTTCCCTACACTTTTTGTCTAAAATGTTTTGTTCTATATATCAAAATAAAGCGGTGGGGGAAGTTCAATTGTTTTTTCAAACAAACCAAGATGTCTCCCGTTTCTTTTGACCGATTTTAGCAAACTTAGGCTCATATGAAAGAGCATAATTTGCACTACAAAACGCTTATTTGGTTTAGAATTTTTGACTTTTGCTGGCGTCGCTAGATGGCGTTAACTGAATTAGTAGCATATTTTTTAGTTTTTTTCAAAAAAAAACAAATGTAATGGTATATTCATTTTTACATATTTTAAAAGGGGACAAATTTCTCTATAATTTAATAAAAATAATTTTTCATCTACCTTTTTTTGAACCGTTGATATTGACCAAAATATTATTTTATTTTATTAAAAAATATTATAATTTTTATCATTAATAATCATTTAATTAGCGAGAGAATGCTTTAGTTCATAATTTATTATTAATAATTATTATTATTTCATAAATTAAATTAAAAATCAAACTTAACTAACATCGCATTTAAGCGAAGCAGGCCATGATCTACGTTAAGAAACAAAACACCAAATTGTCAATCACGTGGATATTCATTTTGATAGTTCCTGCTATTGACATCTAATTTAATGTTATGTAAAAAGTATTTTTACAACAAATCATGCCTTTTACGAATGAAGAAGCCTTTGATATGTTGAGAATTTATTTTCAATGTTTTGAAAATACGGCGATTGCTTCTAGGCAGTATGCACTGCGTTATCCCCTCCGAAGACACCATTCGAGAATGGTTTTTCATCGTTTAGCCTTACGTTTAAGGCAACATGGCCAAGTGCAACCAACTCCAACTTTGAGAAGAAATCGTAGAGTAAGAAGAGAAGATAACATTATAAATGTGTTGGCTTATATTCATGCAGACCCCCATTTAAGCATAAGAGAGATCTCCAGAGATTTAGGAATATCCTATGGCTCAGTGCAAAAAATATTAATGGATTTTAAAATGCATCCATATCACATCGTGATTCATCAAGCCCTAAATGACACTGACTTTGAACGTAGGCTCGATTACTGCTACTGGCTTAGAGACTTCATTAGGGAAAACCATCATATTTTGTCACAAATATTGTGGACAGACGAAGAATCGTTTTGCAGTAATGGCAGGGTAAATCTTCATAACGTGCATTACTGGTCGGACACTAATCCACACTGGTTACGTGAAGATTATCAGCAGGGTCGATGGAGCGTCAACGTCTGGTGCGGTGTTATTAATGGTGCTATTATCGGTCCGCACATCTTTAATGGCAATGTAACCGGTGACATGTATTTGAACTTTTTATTTAACGATTTACCAGGACTCTTAGAAAATGTGCCTTTACAAGTAAGAAGAAACATGTGGTTTCAACAAGACGGATGCCCGGCACATTATTCACGAAATGTGCAAGATTTCAAACATGCATTTTCCTAACCGTTGGATTGGTAGAGGCAGTCTATTTTTCTGGCCACCACGGTCCCCCGATTTAACCTGCCTTGATTTTTATCTGTGGGGCCGAATAAAGGATTTGGTATATAAAACTCGACCAACTACTCGAGAAGACATGATAGTCCGAATTCAAAACGCCATAAATATTATACCAAGAGCGGAAATTGAGACAGCTGTCAACTCCACCCAGAAGAGATTGGACCAGTGCATTCAAAATAATGGACAATATTTTGAACATTTACGACAAAACTATTAATTTATTTTTAACGTTTATTTTTAAAGTTCCATGTTCTTGTTTTTAGTGGTATTGCTCCAGTTTTATTAAGATTTTTCATTGTTAAACATCTTATTTTTTCAATCCAAAACCGTTCGTCTAACGAAAAAAAGTCAAGTTGTTGTTAGCAACTAATAAGTGATTACGAAAATTTTTATTTTGACAAAAAGCAGTGGCGTGCCATTTTTTAATAAAATAAAATAATATTTTGGTCAATATCAACGGTTCAAAAAAAGATAGATGATAAATTATTTTCTTTAAATTATAGAGAAATTTATCCCCACAATTGAACTTCCCCCACCGCTTTATTTTGATATATAGAACAAAACATTTTAGACAAAAAGTGTAGGGAAATGCTCACTAAATATGAAAATGATATCATCGATATATTTTCATTAGGCAAAATTCTATAAAAACCTCATTTTTCTACTTGGTGTTGGTTGTTACGCCCTCTAGCGGACGTTCGACAAACTCGAAAATAATATTTTCAGCAATTTTTCTTGGCAACTTTTATTATGATTTTTTTTTCTCAAATCTATACGACCAATATCTTATGAGATATGTCCGCTCGCTACCCTTAACTGATCACCCTGTACATAATTATTCTAAGCCTAGATGACTTATTTCAGGATGGTTCGGATGAAGCACATTGCAGTATGGCAGCGACTTGTCCACCGGACCACTTCAGATGCGCTAGCGATGGCACATGCATTCCAAAATCCTGGTATTGTAATGGAATGAGTGACTGTCATGACGAAAGTGACGAAGTTGATTGCAAATATCAGTGCGGGTACGAATATGTTCAATATATTGTTACCTGGTTGCTATTTATCCTTGGATTTGGGTAAAGCTTGTGACACTGTAGACCATAAAATATTGCTTAAAAACTTGTTTCATATCGGTATAAGAGGTACTATATATAATTGGTTTAAAAATGTTTTGTTGGATCGAAAGCAGTTTGTTCAGATTGGCAAAAATAAAAGCAGTCATCAAAAACTTTTATGTGGTGTGCCTCAAGGATCTATATTAACTCCAATTTTATTTTTAATATATATAAATTCCTTATCTCTATTAAATTTATGAGGCTCCATTAAAATATTTGCTGATGATACCACCCTTCTCTATACTTCAGTTAATTTTGCAAAAATAAATGTTATTATTAATAAAAACCTAAATTTAATTACTAATTAGTTACAGGCACAAAAATTAACTTTAAACTTTCAGAAATCCTCTTTCATGTATATATCGAATATTATTCAAAATACAAATATTCCTCCATTATTTTTTTTCTAATAATCAAACTAATTATTCAAAGTGTATTAAATTTTTAGGCTTATATATAGATCAAAATTTAGCTTGGAAGCCACATATAGAATATTTAATAGTACAAATGTTTCTAATAATAGGAATTTTGTTTAAACTTCGTAACTATATTTCTCTTAATTTGTTAAAATATATATATATATATATATATATATATATATATATATATATTTTGCTTTCATTTATTCAAAATTACAGTATATGATATCAGTGTGGGGCGCTGCATGTAAAAAAACAATAAAACAATTAGAAAAATTACAAAATAGGTCAATAAAATATATTTACAGTTTACCATATCTAGCCTAACCTAACCTAATCTATATAAGCTTAAAAATCTTTTAAACATTTCTATAATGTATAAAACTAAATTATGTATTTTTATTCATTCATCAGCTAAAAATATGAAAAATACAAATTTTAATTTTAAAAAATAATAACATTCATGGCCATAATACAAGACAAATCGATTATTTCTCCACCATAAAATTTTAAAGTAATTTTGGCAGACAATGTATATTACACAGTGGGGTTAATTATTACAATAATCTACCAAAACGCTTAAAAAATATTAACAAAATTGATACTTTTAAAAAACACTTAAAGAAATATTTTTTGAGGAATTAATATATTCACGTTTGATATATTTTTTTAATGTTTCCCTTTTTTAATTTATTTGTTATTTATAATAATGTTTATACGTTTATGTGTTTTATATTAGTTATTAATTAATTCCCTTTAATATTTACAGTTTTTAATTTATTCATAATTTATAATAATGTGTATACATTTTTATATTGTTAATTAGTTTCCTACTATAAACAATATTATTTCTCGGGCATAAATGATTCATTAAAAAAAAAGATGCCACAATCATTTTTTTAAAAGTAAAGTCTTTATTTCTGGTATGTATACTGGAAAACATATATCAATTGAATGTACTGAAGTAAGAACATTTTATACACTAAAGAGGTTTAAATTTAGACCAGCTTTAACAGTTATAGGTTTATAATGAGTCGAAAGACCGGATTTTATGCATGTTTTGCGATTTCTGTATTATTTTATTACATTTTATGGCCGCCCGGCGCCGTGCCGCCTGAACGTTGCCGCGCCATAGCCGCAGTTAGTTTCGTTCTCCCAAGACAGCCTTGTTCAAAAGTTTCCTGCTCGAAGAAATTCCATCTAAACTGCTGGACAATTGCTTTCGAGCAAGGAAAATTTCGCCTAACTTTCAACCTCGATATTTTTGGAACCAGACCAAATATCGCCCTCCGGTTTTCACGGGCTGACAGATTGACATTTTGTAAAAGAAATTGCTGTTTTAAAAAAAAATTAACTTTTTTTTATTATCGATTTTTTCCATAACTCTAATTTTTTTTCAACTTTTAAGCACCCAAACCATCCTGTACATTATATCTTGCATCATTTGCTGTTGTTTGGTATACCCTACGATATCCTGATTTATTTTCAATTAAAAAAAATACTAAAGTATTGTGGTGTCCAGTGGCGTACTAATTATCGCATATTTTCGGAATAATTTATTAATGGCTCACCGATATTCACGTTCAAAAGTGCATAATTTTATAAATAATCTTTTAAAGTTTCATTTGTTTACTTCAGTTTAATCATCAAATTGTTAAGAAACCAATTTCTCAAAAGTAGGGATTCGCGAGACCACGAGACTAGTCTCGGTCTGAGACTGAGTATTTCGAGACCGAGACTTGGTGTTCGAGACCGAGACTTATCTATCGAGACTCTCGGTCTCGATCTCAAAGTGAAGTAGCAAAATAACTAATGTTCGTAAATTATTTGTTTTGACAAAATAATTCAAAAAATATGTGGGGGCAAATTAATTGATGCAAAAAATAATTTTTCTATAATCAACTATATTATACTAGCATTGTATATGTTCTTATAACAATGATACTAGTGAAATAGTCAATTAAAAAACGACATAAATAACCATAAAAAGAGAATTTCCCAAATTTAGAAATTCTAGTAGCGAAATTCCACATTTCAAAACTACAAAAAACAGTAAATTGCTACCCTGTTCTCAAAGAGAGACACTTTATCACAACAATACTATATAGAATTTTGATATTGTGATCTTTATAAATTTATAATCGGTTTTTATCTTTAATTATTGAAAGTAACTACAATCCAAAAATTTTTAGTTTTTTGGTTCAATAATTAATAACTAATAGATTGTAACAACTAAAAACATCGCAATATCATATTCTTATATAGTACAGATACGGTAAAATGTCCAATAGACGAAGTAATTGTGGTGATTTTTGTTTAAAAATTTTCCGACTTAAACAAAAAATTGTTAAAAAAATCAGTGAAAATTTTTCTTAACATTTTCTTCTTTAATCGCTTCGATGGGTTGCTAATTAAAGAAGGTACGTGTTTTATAGAACAATATTTTTGTATTGATTTTGTTTAACTCTATATGTATAATAAAAATAATACATATACATACGGACAAGATTTTCAACAAACAAAACACAAAGTAGAATGTGGCTTTGGGTTTTAAATAGATTATCAATAAAGCTAATTTAACTATTACGCTTAAAAAATAACGAACTGTTCTAATAACAAAGTAAAAATTTAAATTTCTAAACATACATATTTTTAGATTTTATTTCAACCTTTATAATAAACCTAAAAATATTACAGAAAATTAATAAATTAAAACTAATATTTTATAATTTCATTTTTGAAGTTACTTTTATACCATGAATGAATTGAATACCTAATAAGCATTTCTTTGAAGTTTCATTTAACATGCTTCTTAGTTTTGTATTAATTAAGCCTGCTTGTGAAAATAAACGCTCTATTGCCACAGAGGTCGCCTGTATAGACAAAAGATCTTTTGCCATTTTGGCTAAACTTGGAAATTGTTTATCGTGTGCTTTCCACCATTCTAAAAATCTGTACCCTTTGGAGCGCGCTTTAATTGCAAATATTTTATTATTTCTTTTCTCCAATTTTCGGAATTATTGTTTTTTCAAATAGTGATGTATAATCGATGTCATAGTTATCATCGCTTGAGGAACTTGATATTATTGGTGATTCAGCAGGCACAATATAATATTTATACTCGTACATTTTCTCAAAAAAGGCTATAGATTGATCTTTCAGGCGAAAAATTGAAAAAGTAGATATTTGTTTAATAGATAAATTTACTTTTAAAATCTACTCCACTTTTAAAATTTATAATTAATTTACCAAAGAACAAAAATAATTGATTCACAAGTAGTATTATGAACCATAGCCGCCTTTGTGCAAGCACGACGTGCAGACCCCTAAGAACGGTCCTGGTTAAGAAAGTAAATACGCATCAAAGTAATAAAAGTTTGGTTCAAAATAGCAAAGTTTACAAAATACCTAAGGGTGTTTTACTTGGCCATCGATCGTTTTCTACCTATTGAGTTATAACGTCTGTCCCTAGAATGTCCAGCACGTTGCTTGCATGAGTTTAGCAGCATTATACAGTGTGTCCTTATTTTGTGTTTAATATATCTTATTCCATTTGTATATCTTTCGAAATGTCAAATAATTATTGTCCTGTGGATGGTTGTTTAAGTAACTCTAATGAGGTGTGGCCTTTCTGTTGATGTCCAAAGAACAAGTGATATGTGATATTTATTTTGATACACATACTATTGTCCGTGTATCTTCATTTACTGATTCCATCTGTTGGCAACATCATTTCGAATTGTAGATTTTTGGAATAATTTTTTATTTAAATATACCTACATTTTTTCTACTTTAGTGAAATGTTCAAACATTGGGTTTTTTTACATTAAATTTTTAAGATTGGAAAAACTCTGGGTTTCGAACGTAGGCTTCCATGGACTTTTGTCTAAATAACATCTCGGCGAACAATTATTATTTTTAAAATTTTGTTTTCGAGACCGATACCGAGACCGTAAACATTTTCCGAGACCGAGACCAAAAGTTTCATATTTTAAAAAGATTGTTTATTTTACATAACCCTAATAATTTTTTCACTTTTTTTCGTTCTAAACCATCCAGCATTGTTCTTACCGGTAAATTTTATTAGCAATAGAAATTAATGGCTATTAATGCCAGTGAGGAACTTAAAATATTCCGAGCCGATTCTGGTGTGGTCAGAGAAAAACCGATTTTTTTATCACTTGCTGATTTCCTTTGTGGCTTTATTTTTAAAGGTATTTCAATTAAAAAAAAATAGTAAAATTATTATGGTTATGTGAAATTAACGATATTTTTAAAACAGAGGCAAATATCAAAATTTTGACACATTGGTTTCTTAACAATAGGTCAATGATTAAAGTGAAACATTAGATGACTTTTTTAAAATTATTCACTTTTGAACGTGAAGATCGCTGAGTCTGTGTTTTCATTCCGGGTGTCCATCCGTTCATTACTGTCGTTCTTAAAAGAACAGTTTTGCTGACGTTTCGTCAAAATCACATTTGGTATTTTCAAAGCTTCCTTTCTCGCGTCCGAATAGAGACTGAAGTGTTGGTGACTGCGACGCTTCCTTTTTTCCGGATGGTGCTGTTGTTGTTCCGATAAATGCGCTTGATGTTTTTTGATTTTAGATTTGTCAGTTATTGTCTTCCATACTGTTTGTAGTTTTAATGACTCGTTTCTTTTATTCAAATCACCTTGTTTCACAATTTCTATGACTTCTCGGATTATTCTGGTCTTATAGTTTTCTATATTGGCAAGCTCCCTACACCCATCGAAATTTATTTTGTGGTCGGTTTCCTGATGATGTAGGAATATAGCTGAGGTTGTTAGTTCATTTCTGATGCTCTTCCACTCTTGCCGATATTCGCCTGTTAGTTTACCCTACGTACATCATTTCATAGGTTTGTGTATTTTTGGTAAACCATAGAGTTTAGGACATCTGCTCGACTTTCGGGGTTTATTGGTGAACTTTTTATTTCATTTTTAGTGTTTCTTTTTCTAGGTACGTAGTCGGGTTCCTTGGAACAGGCTTATACCAATTGTCTTGCAGGATATCCCACATTTTCTGTATGTAGTCTTGGGTATTCATAACCCCAGTGACATTTTCTTTATCTGCTGGAAGGATTGAGATATTTTCATTTTTTCGAAGGTTTGTTAGGGCCCTTTGTTCAGTAGCATTTAGGTTTTTTTTTCTGGTGGTTTACTTGATCTTAAAACTCTTGCCATTTCTTGTCGAATCAAATCTATTATTAGAGCTGTTAATTCGCAAAAAATGGAAAAATATCTTGCTGAAATTATGCAAACAGCTGTCGAAAAAGCTGTATACGAGGTATCGTTGTTGAAAAAAATCAAGTATTAAACAGGGATAGACTGGCACGTTTTTATCAGTCTTTAAATCATTTTGGCTTGAAGAGAACATTTCAAAAAATATTATCAGGGAATCTCTCTTTTGCAAAAAAAAGTCGGGGTATCACATAACATTGTAGTGTGTGAAGACCGTGATTTTTGACGAGAATAAACTATAGGAATTACGTAATCAGATGCTAAAAAATATTTTGAAATCTTTTTGCGTTTCGAAATTTTGTAACGGCAGTTTATTTTAATATTGTAATTTATATAAAATAGATTATGCAATTTATAACTATCTAATGTTATTTTGATTGTTGCAAGTAACAAATGACCCCTTTTTCCTTTTATAGAGCAGAAAAGTTCCAGTGCGCAAACGGAGAGTGCATCCCAAAAGCTTGGCAATGCGACAGCAGTCCGGACTGTTCGGATCAATCCGACGAAACGGAACACTGCAACCATACGGAGTGTACAAAACAGGAATTTAGGTATAGCACATTCTGATATATAAGAAAGTATATATATATATATATATATATATATATATATATATATATATATATATACAGTGTGTATCAGCCAAATGGAATAAATTCGATAATAAATAAATGGGGGCGTGTTCGGAAAAACGCTTGGACCCGTCGATTGGTATTTTTAGTTGCTCATTTTCTCCAATAAAAACTTTTTATACGGGGTGTGTCCTGTAACAGTGGTCAAGGCCAACTTTCTTATTTCAAATGCACACCCCGGATATTATTTAATTTTTGGATTCTTTAGGAGATTCTAAACATATTTTATGTTCAATGTCCTATATCTATCTTCAACTATTTCGGCAATATTAAGTGTTTTCAAATTTATTCCAAAAATTAAGATTAAAAAAATAAAATTATTTATTTCTTCATAATGTATAAACAAAAGTAAAAAGTTAATTTAGGAACTGTTGAATATGCTCGCCGCGAACGTCTTGGAAATTCCTAATCTTAAATAGAAATTTCTTCTAACGTTATTTAGCATCTCAGGCGTGACCGATCTAATCGCAAGCGTTATTCGTCTTCTTAAGTCAGCTAAGTCGAGGGGTTTAGTTTTGTATACAACATTTTTAATATGTCCCCATAAGAAAAAGTCTAATGGCGTCAGATCAGGGGATCGCGCTGGCCATTCTATCGATCCTCGTCTCCCTATCCACCGATTTGGAAATATTCCGTTGAGGTACTGCCGGACATTAATTTGGTAATGGGGCGGTGCTCCATCTTGCTGAAACCATATCATATTCGCTGGAACTTGTGGGTTTGCTGGATCCGGATACAAATTTGTCAAAGTTGGCACGACATTATTTTGGAGCAGTGCTAAATAATTATCGCCATTCAAATTGCCGTCAATGAAAAAGGGGCCTATGATATGATCCCTAACAATTCCTGCCCAAACATTAACCTTTTCAGGATATTGAGTATGTTCTTCGCTGATCCAGTGAGGATTTTCCCTAGACCAATAGCGGCAATTTTGACGATTTACATGACCGTGAAGTGTAAAGGTGCACTCATCCGAAAACAAAACATGTTCTAATTGAATAACATTGTTATCTAACATAGCCATCATTTGTTCACAAAAATAAGTTCTCCTATCATAATCGTCTTCCATGAGCTCCTGAGTTGGTATCACTTTATAGGGATGCATTTTATTTTCTTTTAATGTTCGAATAATCGACGAATGGCTAATATCGAACATTGCGGCGGCTTGTCGACTAGAAATATGTGGGTTTTCCTCAAACTCAAGGATAATATCCAATTTAGTATCATCATTTATTGAATTGGCAGCTGCTTTTTTTATCTGCCTTACATGTCCAAACTCGCGAAACTGCTTTTCTATTTTACTAATTGTCCCTTGGGATATATGCGGCAAATTTGGAAATTTTTCATGAAATAAGCGAGCAACTTCCACTTGTGTTCGTGTGTTATCTCCATAACCAATCATTTGTAGAATTGTTATTTTATGCATTTCTGTTAAATGAACCATTTTTCTGATATTAGGTATTATGCAGTTAACGAAATTCAAAAGACTATGACACTGACACTGACAACTACTGTCTTGCAAAGAGAAAGGCCAGGCATTTTACACAAAAGTAAACTGGCTCTTTTTGTTCCATATCAATAAAAAGGAACGCTAAAATGGTTTTTGCTTACATTCTTAATATGAAGACCTAAATGGTAAATAAGTATTGAGTGTGTTGTAGCGAATTTTTGTAATCAAATAAATAGTTCAGTAACCAGAGCCACTTTCATGAATAATAATAAATTCGAAATAAATAAAATAAAAATAAATTTGAAAACACTTAATGTTGCCGAAATAGTTGAAGATAGGTATAGGACATTGAACATAAAATATGTTTAGAATCTCCTAAAGAATCCAAAAATTAAATAATATCCGGGGTGTTGCATTTGAAATAAGAAAGTTGGCATTGACCACTGTTACAGGACACACCCTGTATAAAAAGTTTTTATTGGAGAAAATGAGCAACTAAAAATACCAATCGACGGGTCCAAGCGTTTTTCCGAACACGCCCCCATTTATTTATGATCGAATTTATTCCATTTGGCTGATACACACTATATATATATATATATATATATATATATATATATATTTATATATATATATATATATATATATATATATATACAGGGTTATTCACGCAACCCGTTCATTAAAAGTTTTTGATGATGCCATTTAGATAAAAATTTCAAATTTTGGGATTAAGGTAAAGTCAAGGGGTACTTCCTTACAATTACCAAATACTTATCACTGTTTAAATTGTCTTCATAAATACAGTACCGCACCTGATCATTTAATACTATACCGAAAACACTGAAGCTAAACCTCTCTTGAGAACCTGTTTCGCGTTAAGCGTGCGGATTTTCTGCTGCCCAGAAATGTTCGTTTCTTCTATTTGTTATTCCTTCTCTAGAAAATTTTGCTTCATCGGTCCAAAATATTTTTGAAAGGAATTGAGGGTCCTCTTGAATTTTCAAAAACATGAATTCGCAAAATTCTACTCGTCGGACGTCATCACCAGGACTCAAGGCTTGCACGTTTTGGAAGGAATAAGGATGCATATGATGTTCGCCCAAGATTCTTTGGACAAATGAAGAAGAAATTCCCAAATCGTTTTCTGCAGACTGTATTGAACTTTGCGGGTTTGCGTGGAAATAAGCTAATGTGTTTATTACGTTATCCTCGGCATTTGTCACTGGTTTCGGAATATTTTTTGTAACTTTAACCCCGCCAAAACGCAAAAAGTTCGTTTCAATCCACTTGAATTTTGACTTGTTCATTGGCGGAAATCAGGGTGGCGTTCATTAAACACACGACACGTTCTCTCCAAAATTTTATAACATTCTCCATGAATATAAAATAGATTGAGAATATCAGCGTTTGAGTATTCTTCCATTTCGATTTAGAAGATTTAGTTTATCACTGACAGCTTTCGATAAATAACGCATACTAATCATCTGTCATATTGGATATTGGATCTCAATTGTTTTTCCATGGCTCACCATTGGAACATGTAAACATTTAAGCAAATACATACGATATTTTTATAAAACCCAATTATTTCGAAAATGGTTACGAATAGGTATAGGAACCTTAATACAGTTCGATAGAAAATGAAATTCTACATTTGATAGTGCATAAAGTTATAGGGTATCCCATTTAAAAAAACGGACTTTAGCGGCTTTGAAAATGTGAATGTTTGCCGCTGAATTTAGGACACCCTGTATAAAAATAGACAAATTCAATAAAAAAAATAGAAACCTAAGATTATATACCGATCGTCTGCAAAATATGAAGATTATATCTTTAAACTTACAAAAATATGAGATTTTAAAATTTGTTACTCCGAAGGCTCATTTTCGGTTCAAGGTCAAGTATCTTAAGAACGTTTGAACCTAGGTATAGGACATGCTACATAAAATAGCATTAAAATTCTCTGTAGAATCCAAAAATATAAAATACAGGGTGTTCCATTTAAAATAAGCAAGTTGATACCAACTTCCGGTTAAACCGGAAATGACAGGAAGTTGAAAATATTTCAAAAAAGAAGTAACCCTTGACCTTACCTTAAACCCAAAATTTGAAATTTTTATCTAAATGGCATCATCAAAAACTTTTAATGAACGGGTTGCGTGATATATATATATATATATATATATATATATATATATATATATATATATATATTTAATACCTAGATATTTATTAGGTTTGTATAAATTAGTAGTAGGTTCCAAAAATTGTAGTTTGTGAAGATATTTGACTATTTTATTTTGTAATCTTTTGAGAGGCTTTTATAGGGATTTTTAATACCTGACTTTCTTTAGTTGTTTCAGTTTTCACTGTTAGGCAACTGAACTTACATAGGTGGATGCGCCTCTGTGTTTTTACTATAACAAAGTTAAATGTTTGCATATACGATTTGGTTATCGTACTCAAATTATTTTCCACTTAGTTGTATGTACACTTTTTATACATAAAATAGTTGTGGATCTGGCAAGTTTCCAAGATGCTTGGATCACATTATTTGTATATTACACAACACCTTTAATTTGTGTCATATTTAAGGATGCAAATAAACAAGTGCCGAACATTGGTACAATGCGATTAATCTATCTTGATAGCTTTTTAAACGTTAATAACTTTTTTCACTTTTTAACTTATTGGAGAGAGCTAAAAACCAATTGTATGGTTACATAAAAAAATTATACATGAGGCTTGCAGGGTTGGATATAGTGGTGAAGAAATCCGAACGTAGAGGTATTTTGACTTGAGGAACAGCCATAATCTTTTTTTTTATATAACATTGTTTGACTCGCATAAAGTAAGGAAGGAAAAATAAATTAGAGAAAAGAAAGGGAAGGAAGGAAAAGGAAAACCGACTCATCTAGAGGAAACTAACGTTTCCAGACTTGAGACCTTCAGAGGGAAACAATTCCTCAACCATCTTTTTTGCAAGTAGTACTAGGGATGACTTGTTAGTCGAAAGCGCTTTGTTATTACCAGGATCTTTTTAGATATTATTCATGTTACACAGACAGGCCTTCTTGTTTAATTATATTAGATTTGTTTCGTCTTTACTAATTAGTTTTTTTTTCTTCGTTATAGATGTAATTCTAGCGGTCGATGCATACCAAAGTCGTGGGTGTGTGACGGGGAAACGGACTGCGAGGACGCCCAAGACGAAAACCCTGACGAAGGATGTGATGGAAAAGTGGCTTGCACCGACCAGCAGTTCGAGTGCGCTGGAGGCCAGTGTGTCAACCGTTCGTACTACTGTGACGGCGATAAGGTACATTATAACGTAAACTCTGGTGTTATAAAAGCACGTTATAAAGATTTCTTACGTAAGTGCAATAATAAAAGTTTGCACTTACGACCCGTTGGCTAGCTTATACGGTAGTTCGGCTTTGGGGGAGTTCAAAATTTTCAATCCTTTTCTTTGGTGTATGAAGGAGGCAAGTGAAAATTATAAATATGAAAGAAGGGCGCCAACACACGTAAAACAGAACTTATTGCACCGCCTTCATACACCCCTTACCCGTGTGTTCGTAAAGGTACTGAAACAACCAGTAAAACACTATTTAATATTATGATTTGCTTTATTTAAAAAAAAATACTTGTTAATGAGAGAATGTAGTTTAACTTGTTTTTAAATAGAAATATGTGTGGTAATTTGAAAAAGATAAATTGATCAATAAAAGGTACTACTGTAATATAAAGCTTTTTTTAAAAATCTCACCAACTGGCAGGAAAACTGGAGTTACTGGGGCCTGGTTGTTGGGCTAGAGGTAAAATTCCAACACCTCTTCGGTAAAGAGGGGGCTCTTTCTTAATGTAGAATTACTGCTTCAACTTCAAAGGTAACCCCAACCTTTAGGGTTATTTGCTTCAACCAATTGTTTCTCGTGAAAAGTACCTCACATTCATGTGGGTGCAAAAATGTTCAAAATGCTTTAAAGGCTATAAAAAGCAAACGTGCACTAAGATGCAAAGTTTTAATAGCAATGTGCTATGTGCTAATAAGTTCAAAGTGCACTAAAATGTGCTATTTGCTATGTGGCCGTTGAGGTGTAAAAAAGAGAAAAAATCCATTGTAGCCTATTGTATAAATTAAAATTAAATGAAAGAACCTTGCTAAATAAATTAAAATAATAATTACCTGGCTGTTATTTGACCACTGTTTAACACAAAATTTAAAATAACTATAAAACAGGACCAGCCTTTTTAAAGGTAGTTCGGCCACAGTCAAAACGAAATAGAACGAACTCGTTCCAAGACGATTTTCAGCTAAGGTTTAGTAAGGAAAAAAAAATGTTTAAAAAAAGGTAGGAATTTGGCCAAAAAACTAAACTGTTGAAAGTGCTCCATGCAAAACTTGATTTTAATGTCCCTATATTTTGTCTCTTTCCCCCTTATTTATTTGACCAAAATAAAAGATTTTTAAAAAGATAGGCAACTCAGAATACATTATTTATTACAATAAATCTTAACATACATTAAATTTAAATATTAATTTTTGAATAATTTATTTTTTAATATTTTCCTCTAATCTTTACGTAAGCCTCGTCCTAAATAATTAAATCTTTAAAATGTTAGGTTTTTATAAAAATGAAAGTAAAGTGGTCGGACGGAATCGTATGGCTTTTAGTCATTCATGGAAAAGGCCAAAGCAAGAATTTTAGCGTCGCCGCACACAGTAAAACGTCAAACTTTGTTGTCACTTAACCCAATTTATAAAACGAAAATAAACAAGGCTTTTTAAACCAACCATTTGGAGAACTACTTAAATAAATAACACAAACCCTTGTTTAATGAACCCCTGACATGTGTTTACCGAACATTTAACAATATAGGTGACATCTTAAACTACATTTTATCAAAAGGACAAATCATTTAATGAACTGAACGAGATTTTAAAAGGCGACAAACGAAATTGGAGGTATATATCAAATGTTTCTAATTTATTTAGCGTTACCAGGCTACAATGGAAATATTGGAAATATCTTGTTTAGTTTGTATCACAACAGCTCATACCCAACTAGGTTTTTTATAACGGATTTGTTTCTGATCAAAATTATGTGAAGGTAAGATAATTGAAAAACTATAGGTGAATGAACATCTAATAATGAAATTCTTATAAAAACATGGCCCTTTTATATGTGGGCATTAAAGAAAGCTTCAACAACCAGACCCTCAGCATCTGTAAATATAAAACATAAAATGTATATAATATACCAAGCTGTCAGTTATACAATATTAAGTACTTATAATAATGAAAATAGTCAAAGAATCTAAATAACTTCCAAAAACTTAGTTCCTGACATCTTGGTGAATGACAAAATATAATTAGCAAAATCATAATTAGTTACTGTAAAAGTGTAATGTTACAACATAATAATCAATCATCAATCAAAATTATGTTTCTGTTATAAGGAAACATTAAAAATTACCATTATTTATTGCAATCAATATTATAATACAACACTTCCAATAAAAATATTATAACACACCGATTTAAATTGTTTACAATGTCGTAATCAGTAGTGAATTAAAAAAAAAATAAATTGGATACCTAGGACATACAAAGGTCCCGATATATGGATAAAGGATTGAAAAATATAAATAAATATAAATGTTTTGTGTATCACAAATATAAATTAAAAAAAAAAATGAAAATGAAGAACCTTGGACCACATGTTCATGGAACTTTCTTCTTTTTATTTTGAGGGTTTTAGGTGTTCTATTTCTGCGGTTAACTTAATTCTTGGATGTACATTATTTATAAAGTTTAGGAATTGATTGAATTGTCGTTTTGTACCTAAAAAACAAGTAATAATATCATCAACGTACCTGTACCAGTACAAAAAGTTTTTATTTAATATGTGTATTTTCTTTTCTAACTTGTTCATACAGATTTCAGCCAATGACAGACTTATAGGATATCCCATTATTAAACCATCATTTGACATATAAAATTCACCATTAAATTCAAAATAATTTTGATTCAAACAGACTGAAAGAGCATCTACAATATCTTGTTTAGTATAGAATAATTAAAATTCTCAGCCTCCGTGTCTATAAAACTAACAATAAAATCCTTAATAAATAAATGTTATCATAGGATTGTACAGACGGTAGTGATGAACCGGACCATTGCTACAGAACCTGTTCGGCTGGAGAATTCCGATGCGCCAACGGTAAATGCATCCTGGAGCTTCATAAGTGTGATGGTAAAGACGATTGTGGTGACGGCAGTGACGAAGAGAAGTGTCAGACAGAAGAATATTGTCTAAATAAAGGTAAAAAACACATAATCTTTAACATACTGATGGGGACTTTCCCAGGAAAGTAAGTTTTCGGGAATGTTCTTGGTAACGTTCCCATAAATGTCAGTTTCCCAAAAATATCGTTTTTTATATTTTAAAAGTGAGGGCTGGGATAAGAGGTATATTATTACAGTAGCTTCAGCTTATATATCTTTTTAGTTTTGTTATTATTCCACTGAGAAAGGCTGCACCTCATCATTATAACAGATTTTTCAAGGAAATGAAATAGTTTTCATTATCCTGTACTACTCGAACCATATCCCAAGAAATCCGAAAAATAATCTATATACAGGGTTATTCACGCAACCCGTTCATTAAAGGTTTTTGATGATGCCATTTAGATAAAAATTTCAAATTTTGAGATTAAGGTAAGGTCAAGGGGTACTTCTTTTTTGCATCGACCGCTAGAATATATATTTCCAATCTTCCTGTCACTTCCGGTTTAACCGGAAGTTGGTATCAACTTGCTTATTTTAAATGGAACACCATGTATTTTATGATATTTTTGGATTCTACGGAGAATTTTAATGCTATTTTATGTAGCATGTCCTTTTTGGATTCTACGGAGAATTTTAATGCTATTTAAAGCCGCTAAAGTCCGTTTTTTTAAATGGGACACCCTATAACTTTATACACTATCAAATGTAGAATTTCATTCTCTATCGAACTGTATTAAGGTTCCCTATACCTATTCGTAACCATTTTCGAAATAATTGGATTTTATAAAAATATCGTATGTATTCGCTTAAATGTTTACATGTTCCAATGGTGAGCCAAGGAGATCCAATATCCAATGTGACAGATGATTAGTATGGGTTATTTATCGAAAGCTGTCAGTGATAAACTAAATCTTCTAAATCGAAATGGAAGAATACTCAAACGCTGAAATTCTCAATCTATTTTATATTCATGGAGAATGTTATAAAAATTTGGAGAGAACGTGTCGTGTGTTTAATGAACCACCCTGATTTGCCGCCAATGAACAAGTCAAAATTCAAGAGGATTGAAACGAACTTGCTGCGTTTTGGTAAGGTTAAAGTTACAAAAAATGTTCCGAAACCAGTGACAAATGCCGAGGATAATGTAATAAACACATTAGCTTATTTCCACGCAAACCCGCAAAGTTCAATACCGTCTGCAGAAAACGATTTGGGAATTTCTTCTTCATCTGTCCAAAGAATCTTGAGCGAACATCATATGCACCCTTATTCCTTCCAAAACGTGCAAGCCTTGGACCTGGTGATGACGTCCGACGAGTAGAATTTTGCGAATTCATGTTTTTGAAAATTCAAGAGGACCCTCAATTCCTTTCAAAAATATTTTGGACCGATGAAGCGAAATTTTCTAGAGAAGGAATAACAAATAGAAGAAACGATCATTTCTGGACAGCAGAAAATACGCACGCTTTACGCGAAACGCGTCCTCAAGAGAGGTTTAGCTTCAATGTTTTCGGTATAGTATTAAATGATCAGGTGCGGCACTGTATTTATGAAGACAATTTAAACAGTGATAAGTATTTGGAAATTCTACGAGGGACGGTTTCTGAATTTATAGAAGAAATTCCTATTGGTGGGCTGCAAAATTATTGGTATCAATTAGATGGGGCATCAGCACATAATTCCCCTGCAGTTTATCTCCAATTATCTCGAATTTTTGAAGATCGCTGGATTGGTCCCAATGGCCCGTGGAAATGGCCCCCGCGATCGCCTGATTTAACACCCCTAGACTTTTATTTATGGGGATTTATCAAAGGGAAAGTCTATGCTTCCCCAGTAAATAACCAACAAGTTTTACTGGACAGGATACGAACAGCTTTTGCCGAATTAGAAAACGGACAAATTCAACGGGCCACAGCAACTGTACAAAGAAGAATTGTAATGTGTCTTCAAATGAACGGACAGCATATAGAACATTTGTTATAATTCAATTTTATTATTTTATTTATTTATTGTTGATTGTTAGATTGCTATAATTTCTAAGTTCACTAAAACAAGTTTAGAACAGTCTCGAACTTAGTAGATATGGTTAAAAATAATGTAAACAATTTATTACATTTTTTATAACTTTAACTTTTCCGAAACGAAAAAATTTCGTTTCAATCCTCTTCAATTTTCTCTTGTTCATTGGCGATAAATGAGGATGTTTTTCATTAAAAACATGGCACGTTCTCTCAAATATTTTGTAACATTCTCCGCGAATATAAAATAAATTGAGAATATCAGCTTTTGAGTGTTATTTTATTTTAATTTAAAAGTTTCAAATCAGCTGTCATGTTGAATAGAAAAGCACAACAATTGTTTTTCCATGGCTTACTTCGGGAAGGTGTAAACATTTAGCAAATACATATGATAGTTTAATAAAAACCTGATTATTTCGAAAATGGTTACGAATAGGTATAAGGAACCTTAATACAATTCGATAGAAAATTAATTTCTACTTTTGATAGTGCATAAAGTTATAGGGTGTCCCATTTAATAAAAATGGACTTTAGCGGCTTTGAAAATGTGAATGTTTGCCGCTGAATTTAGGACACTTTGTATAAAAATAGACAAATTAAATAAATAAAATAGAAACCTAAGATTATTTACCGATCGTCTGCAAAATATGAAGATTCAAAACTTACAAAAATATGAGATTTTAAAATTTGGTACCTCAAAGGCTCATTTTTGGTTCAAGGTCAAGTATCTTAAGAACGCTTGAACCTAGATATAGGACATGCTACATAAAATAGCATTAAAATTCTCCGTAGAATCCAAAAATATCATAAAATATAGTGTATTCCGTTTAAAATAAGCAAGTTGATACCAACTTCCGGTTAAACCGGAAGTGACAGGAAGTTCAAAATATTTAAAAAAAGAAGTACCCCTTGACCTTACCTTAATCCCAAAATTTGAAATATTTATCTAAATGGCATCATCAAAAATTTTTAATGAACGGGTTGCGTGAATAACCCTGTATATATATACAAGGTCGTCCATCTCAGCTCCCTTCTGTAGTTCACTTATCATTTGACTCATGAATTTGAAATTTTGCACAACTCATATGTATATTAGGGCGCATTTTCTAAAAATATTTTTGATTATACAGGGTGACCCAAAAAAGTGTGACGTCACAATGACATATTTTTTTAAATTAGATGACCTATATTTTCTTGCATATTTAGATGGCTTCCATAGTTGTTTAGATCATCCTAAAATTTTATTGGATTTGATCGGTAAATAACGGGTTAAAAAAATTAAATGTGAAAAAAGTGAATTTATACCACTGGTTAAAAAAAAATATAAAAATTCAAATATTGCCTCGACATAAGAATCAATCTGGGAGTTCATTAAATAAGGTTTGACAATCTCGCTGACCAAATTTAAACGATCTACATTATACAGGTTCTACAAAATTAAGTGTCAGAATTACCAAACTTCAAAGTGCATTTTCTTTTTTATTTTAAATGTCAGCCCTATTCTTGTTTCATTACAATCGATGCGTAATTGAAAAATAAAACTTTTGTAAATACATCTTTATTAAAATTTCTAACGTATTAAAAGGTATTCGCCAAAAACTGGTAAAGCGTCCTATTTTAGCAACCATTTTAATAAAAAGTAATTCAATGATGACGTAGAATTCAATCAATATGACAAGAGACAATTTTGACATATCGCAAATTTTTATTTTTAAATTATTTTTTTATTTATTTGTTTTTATATTGAATTTTATTATAATGTATCATTTATCTTGACATTAAAATTAAAAATTTACTATTTAAGTATCACATTTGAGACTGGCACTATACTAAATTCAACTATATTTAATCTAATTTTTTCACTAGAACTTATGTTCAATGTGTCTTCCGTTTTCTTCCAAACACAAACGAAGACGAGTATGAAAAGATGCTGCCACTCTCCTTAAAATATCGGGTGTTACCTGTCGAAATGCGTCTTGAATTCGCAGCTTCATGTTCTCAGGTGTTGTTGGGGGCTCCTGGTAAACGGTTTCGTTAATATAGCCCCATAAGAAGAAATCAAGCTTAGTGAGGTCGGGTGAACGGGGTGGCCATCTAATTGGCCCTCCTCTTCCGATCCACCGATCCGGAAAGGCTACCTCAAGATGGTGCCTGACCGGTAAAGAATAATGTGCTGGAGCGCCGTCGTGTTGTAGCCATGTGCTCTCCTTTACGGGTCTGGGTAGATGTTGACTTAAACGGAGCAACTCATGTTGTAAGAAATTTAAATACCTGTCCCCATTTAAATGCCCATCGAAAAAATAACGACCGATAATAAAATCTCCTATGATTCCCCCCACACATTAATAGACCATCTGTGCTGTCGATCGATCTGCCGAAAATGTCTTGGATTATGATCGGAGTAGTAATGAAAATTGTGGCGATTCACAAATCCATTTTTATGGAAGGTAGCCTCGTCTGAGAAGAGCACTTTATCGAAGAATTCAAAATTTGCTCTGATTTTGGATTGTGCCCAGTTACAAAACACTATCCGATGCTCATAATCTTCTTCATAAAGCTCTTGGTGAAGCTGAATATGGTAGGCATGAAAATGATTTTTTTTAAACACGTTAAACGGTGGTTTTGCTAACATTCGCTATATCGGCAACTACCCTTTGGCTAATTGAAGGGGTTTCTGTGATATGAAGTAGCACATCCAGTTTCTTTTCATCAGTTTGAACTGGCCTATTTCTACTAGGTTTTGATTATTCGACATCTCCCGTCTGAATAAATCTATCTAATAAGTTCTGCATGCTTCTTTTATCGGGATGTCTTCGTTCCCGATATCGCTCCGCGTATATCCGACTAG
Organism: Kuschelorhynchus macadamiae; assembly: GCA_030620095.1. Taxonomy (NCBI): domain Eukaryota; kingdom Metazoa; phylum Arthropoda; class Insecta; order Coleoptera; family Curculionidae; genus Kuschelorhynchus; species Kuschelorhynchus macadamiae. The sequence goes on along the minus strand of JAUTXW010003396.1, from coordinate 376,533 downwards.
CCAAAAAACTATTTTTTTGAGATTCTCCCAACACAAAAATCATAACTACTAGCTCCTCTTTGGTATAATTCATTGTAAAAATACTTATGCAAAACGTGAACAACTTAACAAACTACTTAAAAAAATAACTTCTTGAAATAAACTGCAAACAACTATAACCACAATAAACAAACTATACAACTGGAACAAAATAACGCAATACTTTGTAATAATTGTGATCAAGAACAATATCAACCCGTTTGTAAACTAAATAATTTTTTAAATTTGACAAAAAGGCTCTCCTGTCATTTTGATTGAATTCTACGTCATTCGTTTTAATAATCTAAGCCACCTTGGATTACTTTTCATTAAAATGGCTTCTAAAATAGGACGCTTTACCAGTTTTTGGCGAATATCTTTTAATACGTTAGAAATTTTAATAAAGATGTATTTACAAAAAAGTTTTATTTTTCAATTACGCATCGATTGCAATGAAAAAAGTATAGGGTTGATATTTAAAATAAGAAAGAAAATGCACTTTGAAGTTTGATAATTTTGACACTTAATTTTATAGACCCTGTATAATTTAGACCGTTTAAATTTGGTCAGCGAGATTGTCAAACCTTATTTAATGAACTCCCAGTTTGATTCTTATGTCGACGCAATATTTGAATTTTTATAATTTTTTTTAACCAGTAGTGTAAATTCACTTTTTTTCATATTTAATTCTTTTAAGCTATAATTTACCGATAGAATCCAATAAAATTTTAGGATGATGTAAACAACTATGGAAGCCATCTAAATATGCAAAAAAATATAGGTCATCTAATTTAAAAAAAATATGTCATTGTGACGTCAGACTTTTTTGGGTCACCCTGTATAATCAAAAATATTTTTAGAAAATGCGCCCTAATATACATTTGAGTTGTGCAAAATTTAAAATTCATGAGTCAAATGATAAGTGAGATACAGAAGAAGGGAGCTGGGATGGACCACCCTGTATATGTATATATTAGACGATGATTCTTGAATTATCAATGAAAATGATACATTGAAATTCTCTCTCGATGTAAGACTCCTTGTTTCGTGTTTTGAAATATAATAAAATAAGTAAAATAAGAAAAAAATGGGAAAAACCGCTGGTCACCAATATGTATATTTAGTATCCGGGTAGACTTGAAGATATTGACAATTTTAATGTGTTTGTGAATCGTCCAACTATTTTAACTTCTTTTTGTATATGTATGTCAACAGTATACTAATTAAATGTACCTATTAATAATTACTTAATTGTGCGGTGCAATCTCCTGAAACCAAAAAGTAAGTAAAACTCATAAGCAATAGCATCTATATTTTATGTATCTTTTTAGTTTTGTTACTATTGGTATTGAGAAAGGCTGAAATTCGGCCGAAACGTCTGGAAATTATACTAACAGATTTTTAAAGAAAATGAAATAGTTTTTATTACCTTGTCCCACTCAAACCATATCCCAAGAAAACAAAAAATACTCATATATATATATATATATATATATATATATATATATATATATATATATATATATATATATATATATATATATATACTGGGTGGTGCAACCAAGATGGGGTGGACGATTGTGGGCAAACGGAGAGGAATTTGAAAAAACATTTTTGGGATATGATTGATAGTCAAGAACGCTGTGTTTTAAAATTATACCCATTATACAGGGTGGTCTGAAAAGTTCGTGGTGAACCAAACTTGTGTTTTTTTAAATGGGATACCCGGTATATTATTATTTTAGTTGATTCTCCCATTCGTTGCGATCATTTTGATATAAGGTTAGTTGGGTTTAAAATTTATACGAAATGAATGGGACGAGGTTAAAGTGGAAAAAAGGGTTATACTCCGGCCATTTTTTGAAAACAATTGAAGCAGGTATGGAAAAACCAAATATTCTATAAAATGTATTGTATCTAGGACTACAATAATCGCTTGTAAGTCGTTCAAAATTATTCACTGTTATACAGGCTGATCAAGTTTTGCAAATTTACCTTGGATTGAATTTTTTTAAATGGAACACACTGTATATTTTACTTTCATGTTAAAGATAACATTACTAGCTTTCAGAAAATACTATATTTGATACCTTTCTGACCAACAGTTTTTCAGTAAATTAGCTGTGAAATCAAAATTTCTTCATTTTAACACGAATTACTCTGAATTCAAGTTGTTAAAATTGACAATTTAATATTAGGAGGCCATGATATCATCATAAATTGAACAAAAGATTGACAGTCCTGTCAAAACAGCAAAGTGTCAGAATATTGTCATCAGTAAATAAATAAATATTGTTCTTTGATGATGCGATGCCGAAATAAAAACAAGATAGAAGCTTTTGCAAATTTATCATAGAGATTTCAAGAAACAGGAAATGTTGCTTTCAAAAAAACGTAAAGTAATTAATAAACCAGTTACCAATGAAGATAATGCTTTGACTGTATTAATAACAGATCTTTTTTTACAAAAAAAATAAATTTAATATAAATCAACCAAAACGATGTGATTAAAACTTATAAAAGATGTTCAACTAAACCACCGTTTTGCTGAAGGCACATTTCGAGTCTATCCATAAATGAAAGTTTCACTTTTCTCAAAGTCAGGTCTGAAATGTTGCGAAAACATAGCAGTTTTCGCAACATTTCATATCTCAACTTCATATCTTCCACTGTGGTTGGAACCTCTTTATAAACTTCTTCTTTAACATGTCCCCATAAAAAGAAATCTAGTGGCGTTAAATCGGGTGACCTCGCAGGCCACTTAACTGGTCCACCTCGCCCAATCCAATGCTCTCCTTTCCAATTATTGAGAAAATGTCTTACATGCCGATGGTAATGCGGTGGTGCTCCATCATGTTGGAACCATAAGGAATTTCTTAACATTAAAGGTAAGTCTTCGAGCAATACGGGCAACTCATTTCTCAAAAAATTTAAATAGACTTCTCCCGTTAAATGCTCTTCAAAGAAATATGGTCCTATAACATGAGAGCCATTATACCTCTCCAAACATTAATTGACCATTTATTTTGATGGTCCACCTGACGAATCCAATGTGGATTTTCGGTTGAATAATAGTGCATATTATGTTTGTTAACCAACCTAAAAGTTGCTTCATCAGAAAACAGCACCCTATCTACAAAACCTGGATTATCCCAAATTGTATTTAAAAACCAAGTTGAAACCTCTTGTCGTTGGACGTAATCGCGATCATACAGTTCTTGGTGTAATTCAATGTGGTAGGCATGATATTTATGTTGTTTCTGAATCCGTTTAATACTAGTGCGTTCAATATCAGTAGCTCTCTCAATTTCCCTGGTACTTGTGTGTGGATTTTCTTGCACTGTTAATAACACTGTCAAAGCGTTATCTTCATTGGTAACTGGTTTATTAATTACTTTACATTTCTTAAAAGCAACATTGCCTGTTTCTTGAAACCTCTCTAATAAACTTGCAAAAGCTTCAGGTCTTGGTTTTTTTTCGGCATCGGGATATCGTACCGCATAAACCCTGCTTGCTAGTAAAGGGTTTTTTTGACACTCGCCCAACATAAAAGTCATGTTTATCAACTCTGGAGTACTCAAACTCATTGTTACTTAACAATTTCTCGGCTTATCGTCAAAAAACAATGGTAATTGATGCCAATTCTCTGACACTTTGCGGTTTTGACAAGAATGTCAATCTTTCTTTTCATTTATGATTATATCATGGCCTCCTTATATTATAGGTAGTCAATTTAAGCAACGTAAATAATACCGTTTCTGTTAGAATGAGTAAATTTTGGTTTCACGGTTAATTTACTAAAAAACTGTTGGTTAGAAAGGTATCAAATATGGTATTTTCTGAAAGCTAGTAATGTTATCTTTAACATGAAAGTAAAATATACAGGGTGTTCCATTTAAAAAAATTCAATCCAAGGTAAATTTGCAAAACTTAACCACCCTGTATAACAGTGAGTAATTTTGAACGACTTACAAGCGATTATTGTAGTCCTAGATACAATACATTTTATAGAATATTTGGTTTTTCCATACCTGCTTCAATTGTTTTCAAAAAATGGCCGGAGTATGACCCTTTTTTCCACTTTAACCTCGTCCCATTCCCTTGGTATAAATTTTAGACCCAACTAACCTTATATCAAAATGATCGCAACGAATAGGAGAATCAACTAAAATAATAATATACCGGGTATCCCATTTAAAAAAACACAAGTTTGGTTCACCACGAACTTTTCAGACCACCCTGTATAATGGGTATAATTTTGAAACACAGCGTTCTTGACTATAAATCATATCCCAAAAATGTTTTTTCAAATTCCTCTCCGTCTGCCCACAATGGTCCACCCCATCTTGGTTGCACCACCCTGTATATATATATATATATATATATATATATATATATATATATATATATATATATATATATATATATATATATATATATATATATATATATATATATATATATATATATATATATATATATATATATATATATATATATATATATATATATATATATATATATATATATATATATATATATATATATATATATATATATATATATATATATATATATATATATATATATATTATATATATATATATATATATATATATATATATATATATATATATATATATATATATATATATATATAGTGTGTCCCAGATTCGCTTCTGTATACAGGGATCTCGGCTCCTATTATACCTACAGAAACCCGCAACCCGCCTTAACTTTCATTTTTCTTATGACCGCCATATTGAATTTTTCGATTTTTGGAAAGAGCGTAAAATTTCCAGTCTAGTGATATCTCACAAGTGCATTAAAGATTTTAGTGTCATCAAAATATCACACTTCGTAAATTAGGTTTCAATGTTTTTAAAGGGGGCCATGATTTATTTGTCACAAGATTACATTAATAAGTAAGTAATATATTGAACGCGTTGAATTTTCAATACAACATGAACGTAAATAACGACTTAAACGATCTAAATGAGCTTTAACTACTTTGTAAGTGGGTAACATTAATTTACAAATCTGCAAAATGACGTCCATTTGCCTCGAGACATTTTTGACAATTGGTGACTGTTTTTCGTACAATCCTGGTAAGTGTATTTCGGTTAATATTTCTAAATGTGTCCAGAACTCTTAGTCTCAGGATTTCTATGGTCACGGGGGGATCAAATTCATAGATTTCATTCTTCGTGTGACCCCAGAGGCAGAAATCCAAGAGCGACAGGTCAGGGGATATAGGAGGCCAAGATATTGGACCATTTAAAGAAATTATTCTTTCGTCAAACTGCTCTCTTAAGAAGTTCCTGACTTGAATGGTATTATTATTATAAAGGGAAAATTATCTTTATTAAAAAGTAGATATTTTCTTTCAAAAAATAATTATCGAAACATTCCGTAATGAATGAGCTTGTATACAGTTGAAACCTATTCAGCTTTATTATGAAAAAGAAAAGCATATTTGGTTAGCGGGAAGTAATAGCCGTAATAAATTATTTTGTTGGTATTGCATATTAATTTCGGAAATACTAAATCAATTTATTTTAATGATATAATAATCTTAAAGAAGTACACCGTGCCTTAATAAAACATAAAATATCAAAAGAACAAACCCCTTGCGCTTTAAAATTTAAATTATTCGGAAATACAGCTGAACGCCTTTCTATAAATCATAATGAAAATCGAAAAATAATTCGACATTTGATTAATATGGTATTTTTTTCATAACGCAAGAACTAGGTTTCCCGGTAATAATAAATCATTAAATTCAGACAATCAAAAAATTTTAGAGAATCAGCTAAATCTGCAGAAAATTTAGATAAAGTGTTAATAAATCTATAGAACCCAATTCTATTTTTATAGGTTCTTCGAAACTACAACACAAAATGATTGAATAAAAATGTAATACAATATCAAAAAAGTAAGTTGACTGACTAGAGTAGAACGTTTTACTTTTTTTTTATTAGATTATACTCTTTTAGTATCATTAAAGAACTAAACGAAAAAACAATAAGATTATTATTTGACCATCATTTTGTGCCTATTTAAAAAAGTTTGATTAGATTAACTTACCAATGATCCCACACCAAACGTTACTTCCAAATCTGATCTGTAGACGTCTCTCTGCCACATCGTGAGGATTTTGCACAGCCCAGTGATGACGGTTGTGCCTATTAAAGACTCCACAATTCGTGAACCTGCTTTCATCGGACCACAAGACATGATTTACAAAATCAGGATTTTCATTACATCTCCTAGTATACCACTCACAGAACTGTAGTCGTCTTGGAAAATCAGTTTCCTTAAGTATTTGTACTATTATGGGTTTGTATGGATGGTACTTATTCTTTTTTAAAACTCTCTGTACTGTTGATTTTGGCACATTAGTTTTCTGTTTTACAGTTCTTACCGATGCACTAGGGTTTTCGTTGATAGCTTGTAAAATGTTTCTGTCTCAATTTTCGTTGTTATTATTGTATCCGCTTCTAGGTTGTTCGAATTGGTTAATTAAATTAACTACGATTTTCCTGAATTGGGTTTTCGTTCGGGATACATCTCCAAATACCTCGCGTTATTTAACGTCGGCGTTTCTGTCTGATTGAAAGTACAGAGCTAACACGTCAACCTTTTCTTTATTTGAATACGGAATGCCGGCCATTTTCTATAGGTTTTGACAATTTATGTTTCAGATTTATGATTTCATTGGGATAAAAGCGTACTTACTACTTATTAAAACACAGGTTTGATACTTTCAACTATTTAACTTAAAAGTCAAAATCCAATGGCCTCCTTAGAAAAGCATTGAGAGCTAACATTACTTTAAATCACGGCCTCCTTAGAAAAAACTGAAACCTAACTTTGCGAAGTGTAATATTTCGATGATACTAAAATCTTTAATGCACATGTGAGATATCACTAGACTGGAAATTTTAGGCTCTTTCTAAAAATCGAAAAATCCAATATGGCGGCCATAAGAACAATGAAAATTGAGGCGGGTTGCGGGTTAACAAAAAACAATGAAGACGTGCCGTATACGCCATCTTATTTGTCTTAAAAATGTGTCCGAATAATGTTACATTTTGGCAGCTGTCAAATTTACCGTTCTGGATATACTGGCCAAAAACGAAATTCGCCATTTTCGGTTTTTCCCCGATATTTCCAAAAACAATTGATCGATAGTAAATCTGAAGCCGGATATCGAATGCAATAAGTTTCGTCTAAAACTTTCCCCATTTAACGTTTGCTGTAGGTATAATAGGAGCCGAGATCCTTTGTATATTTGTGATAATAAAGCATGAATTTGAAAAGAATATATAATATCTGCTTAGGTTGGTTCCACTGTACCAACGGAGTTTGCATCAATGAAACGTTGCTTTGCAACGGCGAGAACAACTGCGGAGACTTCTCCGACGAATTACATTGCTCTATTGATGAATGTTCCGCCTCACCGCCAGTCTGCGATCATATATGCTTGGACAAAGTCGTCGGTTACGAATGTAGATGCCTTCCAGGGTACAAGGTTAGTATTTGCGTTCAGATATAGCAAAAAAATGTAAAACATATACCACTGTTAAATTACTATGTTGAATTTTTCCTTACTTGTATTGAGAAAATGTTTATTTTACGAGATGTATCATATCCCCGAACAAAAAAGTATGTTTTTGAAGCACAGCATAACAAACAAATAATAACTCGATACATGCATTGATGCGAATTGTCTATGAACTCTTTCTCCACACTACAGCAAATAATACGCGTATTTCGGTATTCTTTCGCATCTTTATTTGGTTAATTTGTGCTATAAATGTATTTTCATGTGTATTTTTGCCTGTTATCCTTAGAATATCTGAATTTTTTCTTGGTTTGAACTTATATATAAAATTTATATAAAAATTTTAAAATAAAATAAAAATAACTGACGCATTCTTTAACTCAAAATCTATATGTGGTAGACAATTTTGGTTGAATTCGTAATGAGGATGCTTTAAACTCCCATGTACAGGGCGTCCGGATTTGGTTGCAAAAGCAGGGTATCTCGTTTATTTTTAAAGATAGAACCTTGCGGTTTTCACGAACCTGAGCTAATTTTTTGTGAAACTCATAAAGCCGTAAACAAAATTTTCATAGCCTTCTTCGTTTATGAGATACTGGGCGAAATAGAAAATTTTGCATTTTGGGACCCCCCTCGTATCTCGGTTATCCTTTAACTTAACGCAAAGGGAAAAATTGCTGCTTATGCAGTTTTTTACGCTGGATCCAGTGGCGTAGTCATATTTTTCATTTGAGTTGTTATTTTTTAGATATGACCCAAAGTTGTGTTTTTTTTATGGGACACCCTGTATATTTGTCCAGAAATTGATTTGTCCTTTTAAAAGCTTCTCAAAAATATATAATAGTATGGGTCTATTTTAATAAACAACAACAAAAATCCTAATTTTTATAATTATCATCCCACATTTCCCAATTTTGTACGCGTATATAAAATATAGCGCTAGTTTTTTGTATTTATTTATTGTGTAAAAATATATTTGCATTATTATGGAAGAAAACCAAACTTTCGAACATGAAAAGTACGACATGCTAGCTTGTTTTATATTAAGTAATGAAAATGTTGAAGCGGCTTCTGAGATGTATTTTAACAGGTAAATAGTTAATTTTTAGGTATTTGAAATACTATTGCTTAATTTTTATTTAGATATCCAGAAAGGAGGCAACCTAATATATCCACTTTTTATCGGATAAAAAAGAATTTACTTAATCACGGATCATTTATCAAACCTCGTACGAAAACATAATAAAGAAAATCGGGAGGCTGAGGAAATTACGGTTTTGGCTAATGCAGAAGCTTACCCTACAAACTCTTGTAGGGCCAGTGAAAAGACCATAGGGATTCCAAAAACTAGAGTTCAAGAAATTCTAAAAAAGCACAAATACCACCCATACAAATTTAGGCTCGTGCAGCACTTACAGCCAGGGGATGCAGAGCGTCGGGTAGTCTTCTGCAATTGGTTTCGAGAAAGATGCGATATGGTTACAGATTTTGAAAGGAAGGTTATATGGTCAGACGAAGCACATTTCAGTAATTCTGGTATACTCAATAGGCACAATAGTAGATTCTGGTCCTAGGAAAATCAGCACCAAATATTTCCCAGAAGACAGCAGGACAGGTTTGGTCTAAATGTGTCCTGCTTCATATTCGGAACACATATTAAATTTTATATATTTGAGGGACCTCTAACAGCCAATCGCTATATAGAAATTGTAGAGACAGCGATACCTGAATTACTTGACGATGTTCCTTTAGCGCAAATTAACGAAATTTATTTTCAACAGGACGGTGCTCCTGCACACAATTCTGGAATGACGAGATTATTTCTGAACAATAATTTTACCAATCAATGGATCGGAACAAATGGACCTATAAGATGGCCCCCTAGGTCCCCAGATTTGTCGATTTTAGATTTTTTTCTATGGGGATATCTGGAAAAAAGAATTTACAAAGACCACTATGATAATGTCCAAGATTTAGGAAATGCAATAAGAGAAAATTTTCGCTATTTACAAAATCATCCCGTTATTTTGCTTAATTCCCTAAAACGAATACGAAAATTGTGCGAAGCATGCATAGAACAAAATGATTTAATTTCTTTAGTTACTGTAGTTCTTATACGACAGTTGATTTTTGCTGAAAGGCTTGTTACATAATAATTTATTACTGTTTTGTTCTTGTGTTACATAAATCTAGGTACGTGGTACTTTTTGGGTGCGAAATTATCAATACATATTTTGATAAATAGATTTAATTACATATTTATTTTGATTTATTGTTAGGATGTAGATATTATTATTAACGACTTTAAATAAAAGGCAGCATTGTTGCCTACTGCAAAATTTGGGATGATAATTATAAAAATTAGGATTTTTGTTGTTGTTTATTAAAATAGACCCATACTATTATATATTTTTGAGCAGCTTTTAAAAGGACAAATCAATTTCTGGACAAATATACAGGGTGTCCTATTTAAAAAAACACAACTTTGGGTCATATCTAAAAAATAACAACTCAAATGAAAAACATGACTACGCCACTGGATCCAGCGTAAAAAACTGCATAAGCAGCAATTTTTCCCTTTGGGTTAAGTTAAAGGATAACCGAGACACGAGGGGGGTCCTAAAATGCAAAATTTTCTATTTTGCCCTGTATCTCATGAACGAAGAGGGCTATGAAAATTTTGTTTACGGCTTCATGAGTTTCACAAAAAATTAGCTCAGGTTCGTGAAAACCGCAAGGTTCTATCTTTAAAAATAAGCGAGATACCCTGCTTTTGCAACCAAATCCGGACACCCTGTACAACCATTCTAACATCAGTCACAATTTTGTTTTCGTACTTGTTGACCTAGTGTAATTAATTTAAGATTGGAATACATATTAATTTTTGTAGTATAACAGTCTCATTGGGATTTGGAACAATCTACAGGGTGATATTTTTTTGGGGTTACGACCCTTTTACCGCAAAAAATGCGAGAGGCAAGACGTTTCTATTTGCCATCGCAGTGGGACGGTAAAACAGTGGGTGACACCAGTTTTTTTGTATGGAATTTTTTCATTTATACAGGGTAAAAAAAGAGTTGTATAAAAAACCGATTTTTTTAATTGAAAGCATTATTATCTTATATTATTATTAGCATTACTTTGAATCATTTTTGCAGGATATTTCCTTATAATTGGCAATATCGCATCCTAATATACCAGAAATTGATAACATTTGAATATGCAAGCACCTTTAAAAGATGAAGTTATCGTTCAAATTGTACAAGGAATATGTCCATTTCTTTAGTAAATAATGTATTAACAATTCGTGGGATCTCCTCTGGCGCTCGAATATTGATCACAAACGGAAGAAATATCTCACCATTTCAAAAAACATATAAAAGCTTTTGAAATAAAATATATTTTGATTTTAAGATTATGAAGATTTATGTTTCATCTACCCAGACAAGAGATGAAATAATTTTAATATAAAAGCTAATTTATAATAAAATAAAACTCGTAAGGGTAAGTTTTGATGGTTTTGTGGGGTTTTATTTGGTACCTAGAACCGCAACTTTCTCTAGAATGTTGACAGTTGAATTCCCGTACAGCCTGTATACTGGATTATAAGATATTTAGTTCACGTATGTAATTTGACTTAATTTGAGTAGGTATCTCCCAAAAACATCCATCATTGCGAGGACATAGACGAGTGCCTCGATAGACCGTGTAGTCAAATCTGTAAGAACTCTAGGGGAACCTATCACTGTAGCTGTCATCACAATTACGTACTCAACGAAAATTCTTGCAAAGCCGACTCTCCAGTCGAGGTCACGTTGCTGCTGGCTAACAGGTGAGGGATATGAAATAAGTGAAACGTTACACAGTGCATATGTGTTTATTATCGTTTACTTTTTATTTGTTTATTTATTGTCAATTTTGGATTGCAGTATTCCTGTTTTATTCCGTGTGTAATTTTATATTTAATTTCAGGTATTATATTAGAGAAATAGATCTTCTGGGTAACTCGAATCTTATAGCTCACAATTTAACGAACGCCGTGGCTCTAGACTACGATTGGTCGACGCAGTGTATTTATTGGTCAGACGTGACCCAGTTGGGAAGCACCATCAAGAGATTGTGCGACTACAGGAAGAACATTACCACGATCGAAATGTTGCATTCATCCACGTTGCAGAATCCTGATGGCTTGGCCGTAGACTGGGTCGGAAGGAATCTATATTGGTGCGATAAGTAAGTGGTTTTAGACGCATAATTATTAAACTATATTATTATTATTAACATGAATTATCGACTATAACAATGTCATACTTCAGAAAATCTACAGTCTAAAAATGAGGCAAGAAATCATTACAACGCAGGCATGAAACGCAAAGTCATTTCTTGTTAAAATGGTAGCCAATCTTTCTGCTCGCGCTTGCCCTAACCATAATCGAAACTTCTGCAAAAGCTCCTTTCCACCCTTAACGTCTGGTGATGAAATCGTCTCTTCGTCTTAAGCAAAAGCTGAGCTTTTTGCAAAATAATTCACCACAAATTCTAATTTAATCCTTCCTCTTCACTTCCCCCTTTCATGAGTACCAACTTTGCCATGCAATATGTGTGAAATTGGCCCCTTCAAGGTTAAAAAGGTACATCGTATTTTCTTCATACCTTAATACTAAAAAGTTCTCTGTCCTTGATGGTATTCCGGCCATATAGTTACTAGGTTATGACAAGGGCAGTTTTCCTAAAAGCTGGAAATCTGCTCGTGTACATCATCATTTATTTTTCGCCACCCATTTTCCGGGTTTATTTTTGTAGATAGAAAAAAAAATTCAAAAGTTGTATGGATTTCAGGGAACTTCCTCGAAAAAATAACTCCGAATATACCGGGTGATTCAGAAACTAGTAGTGTACCAAATTTTGTTTTTTTTTTTTAATGAAGTACCCTGTATATTTATTATTCCCTTTTCAAAAATGTGTGATAGGTGTATATTGGATCAGTGATTTTTGAGATATTCGAGTTTAAAATTCCCCCCTATCCTAGTTAATTTACGTGAAATCCTGTCTAAGGTGTCTTGCTGTTACTGACATTTATTTTCAAAAAGCATTTAACAATATTCAACAAACTCTTCATCGTTATAATTATCCCATATACATTTTTTTCCCTTTCGTGATCTAACTAAAGAACGTAAACGACAAAGATTAATTTTTTGCCAAGAAGTTGTTTATTAAATCCGCTCTTTTTATACAATATACATTTTACCGATGAAACTACATTTACTACTAATGCTATGTTTAATCGTTGCAATAGACATTTCTGGGCGACAAGCAATCCTCACAAAATTCCAGTAGTCAAAATTCAACGACGATAAAGCTTAAATGTTTGTTGTGGCATTCTAAAAAATAAGGTTATCTGGCCAATGTTTTCCCCAGGAAATCTTACTGGTGTCAAATATCTCCAATATCTAAAAAATTATAGAACAGCAGTTTGATTACATTCCTTCCAATCAGAGATTTACATTCATTTGGCAATATGTTTTAAATGCTACTAAATTTTTGAATTGGAACTGATGAATGACCTAGGTTTGACGTATAAGATGACCAGCAAACAGTTCAGACCTGACGCCGCTTGATGTATTTCTATGGGGTTATCTAAAAACAAAATTTACTACAATATACCCCAAATATAACTGTATTGGAGTGGAGAATTATGGAAGAAATTGCAAGATTAAACCATTTTAATTTTAACTGTATTAATCGCAAATTGTTACGAAATCTCGAGAGGTGCTTCGCCAACCAAGCAGGACGTGTGAATAACTAAAATTTATGGTTTTTAATTTTATTTGTCATTTTTTCTTTCATTTTATAAATTTTCATTTAATATTTATTGTTTATATAAAATATACCTTTACTTTAAAATCATATTAATCATTTTTTACATTATTATCTAGACACCCTAGACACAATTTCACAATCTAAAAAATCAAAAACATACAGCGCATTTCATTTAAATAAGCCAAAATTTGGTATGGTACTAGTTTCTGACTCACCCTGTATATTCAGAATTATTGTTTCTAGAAAGTTCCCTAAAATTTTTACTACTTTTGAATTTATTATTTTTTACTATCAACAAAAATAAACCCTGAAATTAAATTCAATATCCAACAGGCTAGCCAATTACAGGATAAGCGAAAAGATATACATACTAAACATAACATGCAATATAAAATATATAACAATAACATAACAACACATAATGAGAAAATTTACAGTTTTTGGGCAAGAAAAAGTACCGGTTAAAATTAGGATATAAATAAAAAAACGGGGTTGAACAATGAAAATTAAAAATTAAAAATGAAGTTAAATAAACATACTTGAAATGTGGTATACTGGAGAAGACATAAGGATGTTTGTTCGTGGAGCTGGGGTTTGAATAAAGCTCAAGCGTCTTGCTTCCAATCTAGGCACTCTAAATCTAATACAATCGAGCAGACGGATATTGCATCATCGTCTAGCCGCTAACTCAGTAAGGCCGAACCTAACAAGCAAATCTTCATGAAGACACCCAACAGCCGGCCACACACCGTCCAATAGCAATTTGGACGGTGCAGTTTTAAGGAATTTACGCTGAATTCCTTTAAGGCTAGAAATATGAGTCTGGTATATTAGACACCATACGATAGAGGCGTAGCCAAAACGAGGTCTTACAAAGGTCGAGTAAAGAAAAAGCAGTGTAGCGGGCTGTTGAAACTCCTTTGAATTACGCAAAATAAAGTCCATTCCTTTTGATGCATTTATCACTCTTCAAAATGGTTAATAAACGTAAATTTTGAATCGAAAATTACTCCAAGGTCCTTAATAACAGTAGATCTTGCTAGCGCAACATTATCTATGGCATAATTATGCTCAATTGGTTATTTTCTCGAAAAAGACATGACATTACACTAGCAACCAAGTCTAAACAGTTTTGTAGTCTATAAGCATCGTCAGGAGAGCGAATCTCAAAAAATATTTTAAGGTCGTCCGCATACAGCAAACATTCGACCTCCAATCCAGAGATAATGTCATTAATGAACAGATTAAAGAAAAGTGGTCCAAGCACTGATCCTTGCGGTACCCCCGATGACTGTACAAATCTGTCAGACCTGTACCCACGGAACTGTATCTATTGATACGTATTTGATAAATAGGATTTTATTAATTGAACCAACGGATCTGAAATACCAAATGCTAAGTAATTTCTTTAGTAAAATTCCATGAACAAGCCTGTCATAAGTCTTAGAAAAGTCTGCGTAGGTCACATCTACCTGACTTTGTATGTCAAGCTTCTCTGAGATGTATTGGGCAGCACACACAAGGTTAGGAACTGTTGATTTATCGGGCATAAAACCATGCTGTTCATCAGACATCATTCCCGAAGTGTGCGCAGCCGTATATTTATGCAACATGATCTCGAATAGCTTGCTGAAATTGCACACAATAGCCACTGGTCTATAGTTATCCACATCGCTGCGCTCGTCCTTCTTAAAAACCGGACAAATACGTGATGTTTTCCTAGAATCTGGAAAGCATGACGTTGAAATCACCGCGTTAAATATCTTAGTTAGTGGTTTAAGAAATACAGAAAGACAATCTTTAATTATGAATGCGGCAACAAAATCATAGACATATTAGGCTTTAACTTACGACCAGTCATTTCTGTTTTGTTCTGTAATTGTACGTTAAAGTTTGTGGAATTACTAATGATTTATTTTTTACATGTAAATAAGACCAGAATTGCCGCTATTAGAGATAAATGGGTTACATTGTGGTTCAAGAAGTGCGCAACATATGGGTTACTTTTTTATTTTTCATTTCTCGGAATGTTTTATCCTTGTATAGATTTCAGGAAACTTCCTTGAAAAAAATATCTTTGAATATACGGGGTGCTTCAGAAACTAGTAGCGTACCAAATTTTGTTTTTTTTTTAATGAAATGCCCTTATTTTTTTGATTTGTTAGTGAGTGCATCAAAAAATACTGTATCAGCAGTAGTTTTAGCAAAAGTCGAAAGGTATACAGGGTAGGCAAAAAAATGTGAAAATTGATAAATAGCAAATCCTTAATGTTCAAAATATGGCAAAATGTTATTGAGAAAGAGTCAAATCCTGTAGTCAGATGTAAAATTATAGCCTGTTATTTTTTTCTCAGCCTCTCACCATCAAAACATGATAATAAGATTAACTTTCTATAAAAATTACATTTAAAATTGTGAAGGTTATTTACATGCCCTTGCAACAGACAAAATATATATGTTATCACATAAAACAAAGTCTAAATCAGTTACAATAATTTAATCTATTTTCTGAAAATTGAGGCACAGGTTACTTGACTTGCTCAAATTTTATGCATTTTTCGTTTTTCTGGGCAAATGTGCAATAATACGGGGGATATTTAAAAATTACCGAAAAAAAAATTTTTGAAATAGGAGGCTATGATTTCACATCTGATTACAGGTTTTGGTTCTAAACAATTTCTAAATAACATTTTGACCTATTTTTAATATTAAGAGTAGTTTACATCATATTTGTTGCCTACAATCATCAATATATTAATATTTATATCTCCAGCTTTAAAACTTCAATTTATTTTTGGAAAATCCTTCGAGGGTTTTATCCAATAAGTTTAAGAATCTAGATCTATTTGTAGAAGGAGACAAATAGTTAAATTTGGTTTTTCAATTTGGACAGTTGCCAAAGGTAATTTTTCTCCAATTATTTCTATAATTTCATTTATGAATAGACATTCCTATATTCCCGCCTCCCCATTTTGCATTATAATATTTCATTTGTTCTCTAGTTACCCATGTTTTAGAAATAATAACAATTTCGACTTTTTCTCTGGAAAAAAGAATTTCTATATCTTATTTTTAAATAGGTCCTAGTCGATTATCTTATTTGGAGCAGCAAAGTCCATGACATTAAATAAAGAAAGAGATATGTTGACCCCTTGTGGTGAGGGGAGTTGGTTGATATTGTCCTTACCTACCTTGTAGAAAATATATATACTTAATCTGAGATAATTGCAATGTTGTCGCTTTAACAAAAAATCCTAAAGTTTAAAATGTCCGTAACTCAAAATCCCTCGTATATGCATTTTTTTCTCTAAATTAGCTATTATTTTTTACCTTAAAATAAAATACGGTTATATGTTTAGCATCTAGAAAAAAAATTGCACATTTTAAGTAGATGCTACGTAAATCAAATCAGTCTATTGACACTAATAATATATGAGGTTGAATTAATTCCAGAGGGACAGATACAATTGAAGTGTCCACTCTAGATGGAAAGCATAGACGAATTTTGCACTCGAAAGATTTGGAAGAGCCCAGAGCGATCGCTCTAGATCCCATTAATAAATATATGTACTGGACTGACTGGGGCTCTCGAGTACACATAGGTAAGGTTAGAAAAATACTATACGTTTTTATAATTAGCACTTTGAAGCTAAAAGTAATACGTCGGTCTTATTTTAATTTAGGAAAATCTGGTATGGACGGATCCAATCCAAAAGTGATCGTGAACAAGAATTTAGGCTGGCCGAACGCCCTGACAATTTCACACGAAACTAATGAAATCTTTTGGTCAGATGCCCGAGAAGATTACATAGCTGTTTCAGATTTTGAAGGTACGTTTTATTAAATTAGTATTAAAGCAGGGAAACTTTCATTTACATATTTTTCTCATAAAAACTGCTTGGCAAATAATCATAAAAGTTTTTTGTTATGAATATTTTTGTAACGAAAGTGATATTAAAATCTTATTGGGAACAAACTTCTTTTGCGAAAATCTTTCTTATGATAAACTTCAGACAAAGGTAAAAAAATGTATAATTTTTATTTGCTCCTAAAATTTACCAAAACAAGTTTTATTTTGTATGTATTTTTTTATGCTTGGACATACCATAATGCACCGTGACATTCAGCGGTGGTTGTAGGCGAGTAGAAAGGTTTGTCTTAAGAGGGTACTGCATCACAGGCAAAATCGCCGGGGCGAAAATTTTTGGCGGGTAAAGAAAAAAATGAGGTATAGTCGAATGCGGTCTTATCGTGCGGGTCCAAAGGTCACCAACATTATGAATCAAATCAGAAAACACAGTGAATACCAAAATGTTGTGTGATTCTTTTATCGAGCTATTAAATCTCGATGGGCTATTTACAAATATACAGGGAGAAAGAAAATAGTTTTTTTTAATTATATTACGCAATATTATTAAGATATCAATTAATATTATTTTATATATTGAATGCCGAGGGACTAAATAAGAACATTCGCTAAATATGTATTTGGTTAAAATTTTTTTGGTTGGCAAAAACAAAAATACGCAAAACGGCAAGCGCCTTAATAAAGTCGGAAGGCGGTTCAAATCAGTGGAACAATTAGGACATGTTCTTTTTATACAGCCACTTAATGAAAGTGAGATTTTTTTATCAATCACCAAAAATTATGTGCCCCCCTTGACTTGAAAATCTAATCACATATACAGTGTCATTTATTTAAATGCGGGCCACCCCTGTGCAAAGAAAACTTGTTTTTTTTTTGTATTGTGGTGACAAAAAATTTTATTTTGCAAAAATATACACTTTTTTTAAAAACACAATAAGATAATTAGTTATTACTTCCCTCGTGAGATTTTTTCAGATCATTACGCTTAAGGGTCCCTAGATGCCGGAAAACATGTTTTCTTAATTCTGTCTGTCTGTAGGTATGTCTGTCCGTCAGTCTGTTCGCGGCATAGCTAAAAAACTACTTATCCGATTTCTTCAAATTTCAGTCTAAAATTAAGGGCCGTACATGCGAAAATATATATATATATATATATATATATATATATATATATATATATATATATATACAGGGTTCGCCAAACTCAGTGGCGTATTAGAAGTATATGGAGAACGAGTAAAGATATTTACTTGAGATTTGGGTAAGGTTCATACTAAGAAGTGAACTAAGTAAAAAAGTTTCTTTTTTTAAATACAATACCCTGTATATTATTGCATTGTCAAATTCTACGAACTATTCTGAGCATTTTTTATGTAGTATGTTCTATACCTATTTTGAGCAGTTTTGGAAATAAAAATTATTTTCTAATTTTTAAGGGTCAAATCGGCTTCAATGTAAAACACGATACATTTTTAGAATATTGTCCCAGAATTCTGAAATTTTTATACGAGTTTCCGAACATGTAGGTTAATTGACGGCTGAAGGTATTTTTTAATAAAAGGTTATACAGGGTGTAAAAAAATATAGTTTATTCGCGAGGAACAGAATGCCCATAACTCGATTTTTTTTAAATGAAACACCCTGTATATTTTAATTGCATCAAATAGAGAGAGACATTGCCCTTCAAATGACATTAGGTGTTCCTATACCTATCTCTGATGGGTAATGAATTAAATGGCATTTAAAAGAAAAAATCGACCATTTTATTATTTTCTGGAAAAAAAATCTATGTTAAAAGCACTAAATAGACAAGTAAACATTTTTGTCAATAATATATCTATCTTAATGATAACTAAATGAAAATACGTTTGTTGAGAAAAATCTATAGTTTAATATTTACAATATGTATTCACAAACGCTTTAGATAAAAAATTAACGATACAACCGAATAAAACAATATTACAAAAATACAAAAGAATAAATGAATTGTCAGTAACTGAACTGTTTAAAGTGTCCTCCATTAACTCTGAGGCATTCCAGAACTTGTGTCATTACATGACTCGTTGCTTTTTGAATCTCTTCCTCGGATAATGCCAGCAGTGCTTCTCTTGTCCGATTTAGGAGTTCTTCCTTTGTTTCTACTGGCGTCTGATAAACTATCCCTTTTACCCTGCCCCAAAGATGGAAGTCGAGAGGGGTAAGGTTGGGGACCTAGGTGACCAAATCCATGGACCTCGTCGGCCAATCCATCTGTCTTCGAAGATTGTAGTAAGTTCCGCACTTACTTCGTTTGTACAGTGAGCCGGTGCCCCATCTAACTGATACCAGCAGCTCCGGAGTAAGTTCAATGGTAACTCGTCGAGAAAATCAGAAACTGTAGTTTTCAATATTTCCAAATATTTTTTCAGAATTTAAATTTTCATCGTAAAAGCTAAACTTTATTTTATCATTTATCATGAGGCAAAATACATTGAAACCGAACTTGTATTGAAAACCTTTTTCTCTGATAAAATAAGGATTTTCTTTGGACCAAAAATGTGAATTTCTTCTGTTAAATATCCCTTCTTTTGTGAATTTGCTCTCATCCGTCCAAATAACTTTTTTTAAAAAGTTGGGATCTTCTTATGTACGCATCAGGATCATTTCGCAGTATGCGACGCGCTGAGGAGGATCAGTAGGCTCTAAAGCCTGGGCTGTTATAAATTTATAATTATGCATTCTAAGTTTGTGCAAAATTCTTTCCACCGATTTGTAAGAAATGCCTAAATCTTTCTCTGCGCTGTTAATTGATGCGTGAGGGTATGTATGGAAATAAGACAAACCAGTAATTTCATTGTCTTCGTTACCTGTTACAGGTTTGACTTGAAGTCTTGGTCTTTTAACATTATTGTACTCTCTGTAATTCTTCTCTATTCTTTTAAACTTTTTCTCGTTCATTGGGACAGAATCTGGATAAAGTTAATTAAATTGTCTACATGTTCTTGATATTATTTTATCACATTGACCGTGTACATAAAACAAATTTAGAATTTCTACACTTGAGTAAGAATTTGCCATTTTAAATTAGTGAATTTTTGACAACTATGCATATTAAAAACAAATGTTCTCTGTTTGGTTTCCTGGGAGATGACAGGCGTGCACAGCCTACTAGTTAAATAATCTTTCGTTTTACGAGATATTATTCGTGCTTCTACTAAATGGCATCTAATTAATTAATCATCAGCGATGCTAATACTATTGAAAGGTAATTTTTTCTCTGTTGGATGCAACAAAAATATACAGGGTGTTCCATCGTGAGTATTGTTTTATTCGGTAGTATCGTTAATTTTTTATCAAAAGCGTTTGTGAATACATATTGTTACTATTAAATTATCGATTTTTCTCAAGAAAAGTATTTCCATTTAGGTATCATTAAGACAGATATACGTAGAAATAACTTGCCAGTATTTGACAAAAATGTTTACTTCTCTATTCAGTGCGCTTAAAATAGATTTTTTTTACAGAAAATACTAAAATGGTCGATTTTTTTTTAAAATGCCACTTAGTTCATTACCCATCAGAGATAGGTATAGGAATACCTAATGTCATTTGAAAGGCAATGTCTCTCTCTCTATTTGATGCAATTAAAATATACAGGGTGTTCCATTTAAAAAAATCCAGTTATGAACATTTCTGTTCATCGCGAATAAACTATATTTTTATACACCCTGTATAACTTTTAATTAAAAATTACCTTGAGTCGTCAATTAACCTACATGTTCGGAAACTCGTATAAAAATTTCAGAATTCTGGGACAACGTTCTAAAAATATATCGTGTTTTACATTGAACTCGATTTGACCCTTAAAAATTAGAAAATAATTTTTATTTCAGAAACCACTCAAATTAGGTATAGGACATACTACATAAAAAATGCTCAGAATAATACATAGAATTTGACAATGCAATAATATACAGGGTATTGTATTTAAAAAAAGAAACTTTCTGTCTGTCTGCAATAGAGCTGGCAACGCCGCAACTTCGAAATTATTTTTAAAATAAAGTTCACTTCTTAGTATGAAACTTACCCAAATCTCAAGTAAATATTTTTACTCGTTCTCCATATACTTCTAATACGCCACTGAGTTTGGCGAACCCTGTATATATATATATATATATATATATATATATATATATATATATATATATATATATATATATATATATATATATATATATATATGTGTCCCAAATTTGACTTACATGCATTGCTATCTCGTAAACCGCTATATATACAGGGTGGGTTAAATTAGGAAAGTTTTAGAGAATTTTATTACAAATTTGATGACGTTTTGAAGTTTAGGATATCTTTTGTGGTTTTCAAGATAATTGGGAAAAATCAAAATGGTGCATTTTCAACTTTTGCCCGTAGCTTCTAAACGACTCGTATTATGGTTTTATGGTTTATACATTATTAGGGCACTTTTATTAGAGGAACATTATGCAGGTAAAACGAAGTTTCTAGCTTCAATTGTTTTTGAGATATTGGCATCAACTTTTTATTTTCTTACCGACGCCATATTGGATTATTATATTTTTGGAAAGATCTTTTAAGAGCTTTCCATTGATGTATAACAAGGTAAGATTATTATTTTTCTTGAGCTCTAAAAACCAAAATAATTGTTTTTTTTTAAGTAGGCTTTGATTACGCATGGCGGCCATAATGAAACAAAAGAATGCCGCATGTCAACAATCATTTTGTGTTCCTGAATAGTACTTGTTATCATTTTCTCATTGTGCCGAGTTTTTACAAAGTTTATTTGAGTTTCTTATACTACTTAAAATGGAGGGTAATTATTCCAACGAAGAGAATTTGGATATGATAGAACTTTATTTTAAAGCAAATAGAAATACACAAGCAGCTGCGCGTTCATACGAAGAACAATTTCCAGACCGACATCAACCAAGCCAAAGGCATTTCAGATTTCTAATTGTAAACTTGTTAGCTTATGGGTAAAAATATTAATTCAACCATCGATGTTTCAGATTTTCAACTAAGATATTATACTAACAGTGAATACCTAGTGACTAAAATGTAACTATCACACTATTGAAAATACCTAAACTAAATTTAAATTAACACATAAATAAAATATAAGTTACACCACATGCCTCCCTCCATTTTCCACACATTTTTGACATTTCTCCAATACCTTCCGTGTAACCCTTCTTAAGGTGTTCCTGTTAATATTAGCAAAAACATCTCGGACTCTGTCTTCTAGCTCTCTGAGACTTTCTGGCGGAGAAAATTCGTAGACCTCATTTTTTGCGTATCCCCATAAATAAAAATCGGGAGGAGTAATATCCGGTGACCTTGCCGGCCAAGCAACAGGGCCATTATTAGCGATAATATTTTCCCCGAAAGTATTTCTGAGGACCGCCATCACCTCTCTGGTACCGTGAGCCGGACAGCCATCTTGTTGGAACCAAATATTTTGCAGGTCGTTTGGGGGAACAGAATTTATAACTTCTGGAATAATTTGTTCCCGTAATAGTTGCAAATATCTGTTACCCGATAAATTTTGGTTTGTCCCTGACACTTTCTATTATAGCTGCGTTTCTTGCTTCATTATCTATTGAATAGGTCTTTGGTTTCGGTTTCAAAAAAGACCCGTAGGCTAACAGGTTAACAATTAGAAATCTGAAATGCCTTTGGCTTGGTTGATGTCGGTCTGGAAATTGTTCTTCGTATGAACGCGCAGCTGCTTGTGTATTTCTATTTGCTTTAAAATAAAAATCTATCATATCCAAATTCTCTTCATTGGAATAATTACCCTCCATTTTAAGTAGTATAAGAAACTCAAATAAACTTTGTAAAAACTCGGCACAATGAGAAAATGATAACAAGTACTATTCAGGAACACAAAATGATTGTTGACATGCGACATTCTTTTGTTTCATTATGGCCGCCATGCGTAATCAAAGCCTACTTAAAAAAAAACAATTATTTTGGTTTTTAGAGCTCAAGAAAAATAATAATCTTACCTTGTTATACATCATTGGAAAGCTCTTAAAAAGATCTTTCCAAAAATACAATAATCCAATATGGCGTCGGTAAGAAAATAAAAAGTTGATGCCAATATCTCAAAAACAATTGAAGCTAGAAACTTCGTTTTACCTGCATAATGTTCTACTAATAAAAGTGCCCTAATAATGTATAAACCATAAAACCATAATACGAGTCGTTTAGAAGCTACGGGCAAAAGTTGAAAATGCACCATTTTGATTTTTCCCAATTATCTTGAAAACCACAAAAGATATCCTGAACTTCAAAACGTCATCAAATTTGTAATAAAATTCTCTAAAACTTTCCTAATTTAACCCACCCTGTAGCTATAGCGGTTTACGAGATAGCAATGCATGTAAGCCAAATTTGGGACACATTATATATATATATATATATATATATATATATATATATATATATATATATATATATATATATATATATATATATATATATATATATATATATATATATATATATATATATATATATATATATATATATATATATATATATATATATATATATATATATATATATATATATATATATATATATATATATATATATATATATATATATATATATATATATATATATATATATATATATATATATATATATATTTTCTTAATTATCTTCTTGGGCATAGGTTAACTTATTGAGAAGTAAAACTATAATTCAATCGACGTTTCGCTCATTATATTGAGCTATATCAAGAGATTTAATTTCTAAAATAAAAACGTGTAGTTAGTGTTTAAATTTTAAAATGGTTAAAACATTATGGAAAAAACATCACTCCAAAAAACATTACATTTAAAACATACTATGATCATGAAAACAAAAATACATTTAAAACAACATTAATATTATACAGAGTACGTACCTTGGAAACATGTCATGTGTAATGAATGTTTTGCAATTGCAATAATTTCGACACGTCTGGAATTCTGGTAAATAAAAACGAGACAAATTTTTTTCTTTTTTTTTTTTTATATTTACTTCAATTTTTATTGCTGTACCGAGTTTGGGTTTATGATCTTACTGAAATGTACAGGGTTTTCTGTATGGAGTAGTTTATTTATTTAGATTAATTTACTTAGATATCAGATTATAATAAATTTGGCTTAAGTTATTGATGTCTTTTTTATCGTTGACGGCATCTTTCTCTTTTTTAATTTGTATCATTTCTTTTATTGTTAGTTTTCGATAATTAGTTTCTTGCTCTAAAATTTTGGTTTGTTTAAAATCGAATTCATGTTTTTCTGTATGTTCGTGTTTGTGGAGTGCAGTAGATGCATTTTTTGTGTATTTGTGGCCGTTTAATCGACTATCTAGGGAGTGAAAAGACAATTTGAAAGCAAAGTAATAAAAAAAATAAATCAAACCTAGTTTACTCAATTCCATGTTTAAATTGCCCAAAATCGTACATAGGAATGACAACACAATACTTATACTTCTGGTAAAGCGATTTTACCGATTTTTATATATCAAATTTTGTCTTATAATTAATAAAAAAATTTACTTATTCTAAACACGCTTTAAAATTGGAACAAGTATTTTTATTTATTTATTGCCTACAAAATTACAAATGTACTAAAAAAGTAAGCAAAAAAATGGTGTCAAATCTAATAAAAAATTTTTTAAATTAAAATTCACTGGCTAATATCCAGGAGCCAGTGGCAAAAGCTCTGAGAATCGGTATAAGGAATGTACAGAAACTTGTGCATGAAAAAGGAACATAATTTACTTCCGAAGAAGTTTAAGAAATGTACACGAAAAAATCCAAAGGCAAAAGACGTAAGTTACAATGCAAAAATGGATATTCATAATGCAATTTATGATTTATACACGTCAAAGACTAATATAATCCTTCACAAACTTTTTAATATTATAGACTAAAAAATATCATCATCACTTAAAAAGTCCTCATCTTCTGAGTCGTCCTCAAATTGCGCAATGGTCATTGTTGCTATTTCGACATCTAGAACTCGTTTTCGATTACACCAATCCCATATTAATTTCTCCCTATGTTCCACAGATTTCTCCCAGTACTCCGGCGTAATATAATTTAATAAATCTTGCCAAACAATTTGCACTTCATCTGATGGAAGACCATTGTTCACGTGTTTTTCGTAATATGGTTTTACTCCAGCCCATATTAATTCTATTGCGTTAAACTGGCAATGGTATGGCGGCAGTCGTAAAACCTCATGTCCATTTTCCCGTAATATTTCATCTACTCATATATTGTTGGGTTTTTTAATAGATTTTGCCATTAAAAGAAGTTCTAATTTCAGCATATTGGATAAAGAATTTTATTTTTGTTTCATTAACCAGTCATAAGTATCACTTTTCTTCCAGGATGAAGTAGGTTGTATATTTATTTATACTTGCTATATGTGGCAACTCACATAAAAATCTTCGATTACAGTCTTTTTTATATCGAAAACCCAACATTTTTATTAATTTCTTAATCTCGCCAATATCCAGGTGACAGTAGCAACAGCTCTGGGAATCGGTATAAGGACTGTGCAGACAATTGTGTATGAAAAAAGCATAATTTACTACCGAAGAAGATTAACAAATGTACACGAAAAAAGCCAAAGGCAGAAGACTTAAGTGACAATGTAAAAATGGATGTTCGTAATGCAATTTACGATTTATACACATCAAAGACTAATATAACCCTTCAAGTTTTAAAAGAAGCTTTAAAAAATCGAGGCATAATGGAAATTGGACTAAAATCGTTGTCAAAAGTAATAAAAATGTTGGGTTTTCGATATAAAAAGGACTGTAATCGAAGAAGTCAGCGTATCCAGTTTTTAAAGAAATACACGGAAAATGTTAATTAAAAATTTAGAAAAGTGGTATTTTTAGACGAGACTTGGATATTTTCTAATGGAAGTGGTTTGAAATCTTGGCAGGACGAGTCTGTAAAAAGTGTCAAGAGATAAAAGGGATGTGGGACGGGAAAACGGTTCATCATTTTGCATGCAGGTTCTTCAACAGGATTTATCCCAGGTGCAAGTTTACTGTTTTCTTCAACATCCAAAAGTATGGACTACCATGAAAATATGAACTGTGGACTGTTTGAAAAGTGGTTAAAAGGACAACTGATTCCAAATTATTCATTCTGGACAATGCATCTTATTATTCAAGAATCTTAAATAAACAACCTACTTCATCCTGGAAGAAAAGTGATATTTATGACGAATAAAACAAAAACAAAATCCTTTACGCAATATGCTGAAATTAGAACTTCTTTTAATGGCAAAATCTATTAAAAAGCCAACAATATATGCGGTAGATGAAATATTACGGGAAAATGGACAAGAGGTTTTACGACTGCCGCTATACCATTGCCAGTTTAAAGCAATAGAATTAATATGGGCTGGAGCAAAACCATATTACGAAAAACACGTGAACGATGGTCTTCCATCAGATGAAGTGCAAATTGTTTGGCAAGATTCATTAAATTATATTACGCCGGAGTACTGGGAAAAATCTGTGGAACATACGGAGAAATTAATATGGGATTGGTGGAATAGAGAACGAGTTCTAGATGTCGAAATAGCACCAATGATCATTGTGCCATTTGAGGACGACTCAGAAGATGACGACTTTTTAAGTGATGATGATATGTTTTAGCATATAATATTAAAAAGTTTTTGAAGGATTATATTAGTCTTTGACGTGTATAAATCATAAATTGCATTATAAATACCCATTTTTGCATTGTAACTTAAGTCTTTTGCCTTTGGATTTTTTTCGTGTACGTTTCTTAATCTTCTTCGGAAGTAAATTATGTTTTTTTTTCATGCACAAGTTTCTATACATTCCTTATACCGATTTTCAGAGCTTTTGCCACTGGCTCCTGGATATTAGCCAGTGAATTTTAATTTAAACATTTTTTTATTAGATTTGACACCATTTTTTTTGCTTATTTTTTTAGTACATTTGTAGTTTTGTAGGCAATAAACAAATAATTATAAAATACTTGTTCCAATTTTAAAGCGTGTTTAAAATAAGTAAATTTTTTTATTAATTATAAGACAAAATTTGATGTATAAAAATCGGTAAAATCGCTTTACAAGAAACTCGGGGCTAACGAAAAATACAGGCTATATATATATATATATATATATATATATATATATATATATATATATATATATATATATATATATATATATATATATATATATATATACCTGTATTTTTCGCATGCATGGCCCTTAATTTTAGACTGAAATTTGAAGAAATCGGATAAGTAATTTTTTAGCTATGCCGCGAACAGACAGACGGAGTTGAGAAAACATGTTTTCCGGCATGTAGGGACCCTTAAACGGAAAGATCTGAAAAAATCTCACGAGGGAAGTAATAACTAATTATCTTGTGTTTTTAACAAAAGTGTATAATATTTTTGCATAATAAAATTTTTCTTTGCACAGGGGTGGCCCGCATTTAAATAAATGACACTGTATAAGTGGTTAGATTTTTAGGTCAAGCAGGGCTCATAATTTTTGGTGATTGATAAAAAAATCTCACTTTCTTTAAGTGGCTGTATAAACAGAACATATCCTGATTGTTCCACTGACTCGAACCGCCTTCCGACTTTATTAAAGCGCTTGCCGTTTTGTGTATTTTTGTTTTTGCCAACCAAAAAATTTTAACCAAATACATATTTAGCGAATTATCTTACTTAATTCCTCGGCATTTAATATATAAAATAATATTAAGTGGCTATCTTAATAATATTGCGTAATACAATAAAAAAACTATTTTCTTTCTCCCTGTATATTTGTAAATAGCCCATCGAGATTTAATAGCTCGATAAAAGAATCACACATCATTTTGGTATTCACTGAGTGTTTTCTGATTTGATTCATAATGTTGGTGACCTTTGGACCCGCACGATAAGACCGAATTCGACTATATTTTAACTTAGCGTTAACAATATTCAAGGACTTATAATGGTGTTTAACCTCCTGCCTGATCCATTTTTTACTAAATTCAACGCAACTTGTGAAGCTTTGGTGTGAGCTTAAAAAACAGGCATTGTTAAAGGAGCCAAATTTTCAACATCAGATTGGTGATAATTTACTCAAAAATCTATTTATAGGAAAAGCGTTAAATAGTTAAAAGATTAATGGAAAAAACAATTTAATCAAACAATAAATCCTCATAAAAATAAATCAAAAATATTGTGGACCTGATTTGGAAGCTCATCTTAAAATGCTTTCTTGTTACGAAAAGGTTCACTTTGAAAACTCCATTACAAATTTTGATTATCCGTTTCATCTGTTTAGGAGTTGTGTTGATAGATTATACTGTTTCAGGAAATAATATCAAGGTAGTCGCTAGCAGAGATAAAGACAGCAAACTACAGCTTCATCACGTGTTTGCCATCGACGTTTGGGAAGACTACGTGTATTGGACGGATTGGGAGACCAAGAGCATAGAGAGGTGCAACAAATACACCGGGAACAACTGCACGTCAATTTTATCTACTGTACATAGACCGATGGATGTGAGGGTTGTTCATCCGTTTAGGCAACCCAAGGTAACAAATATTTCTCAAAGTCAGCTTCGTTTCTCTATGTATTATGTAGATTTCTTAGAACGAGGAAATCGCTGTATTCGACCTGTTGATTGGATATGACGTTACAAACGTACGTTTCGCGGGTGGATAATAAACTACGTAACTGAAACGGTCCCGAGCATTGTCGAGATCTTCTATGTGTCAGGGGCAAATTTGTGACTTATGCTATTGTAGGGAAAATTAATTTTCGGGGATAATACCACGAGTGCTTAAAAATTTCCGATAATTTTTCACGAATGCGTGTTTTCTTATAATTTCCCGAGTCCGAAGGACGATGTATATGGTATTTAGGAGGAATATTCCACGAATCAAATACAGGGAAACTAAGCTTTATTAACTGAATATTAAATACATACCTATTTCAAGTTCAGAAATTTAATTATTGATTGTATAATAAAAGGTACAGTTCTGATAATTATTAACCACATTGTTGTTTTGCGACGACGTAGAAGATGCCGTCAGACCACTACTTGTACTTGTGCTGGGTGATGCTGCTACAGGGGCTGGATGCACGTGCTGTTGAGGTGGTTCTTTTCCAGGTTCCCTCATTTTTTCAATAATTTTTTTGTGGTGATCTGGATCTATTTGCAAATAACTTGATAGGGATTTCGCATTCGAATGACTTGTAATTTTTATCAAGTTTTGCTCCGACACTCCGCTTTTGGCCAGCTTGGACACGGCAGTAGCTCTGAGGGAATGGTTGGTAAATTTTTTTGTGGTATTGAGGCCTGATTTCTGTGCTTGTTTTTTTGTCCCATTTCCAGGTAATTTTCCAATGGGGGGTTTGGCGTCAAAAATAGTCGAGTGTTGGAGATACTTTTCCTTTTATCTTATAATTCTTTATAAATGCTTACTGGGCAAAAGCTGGGACTTCTCTCGTTTCTCACCAACCACTTCGAATCGGCGAGTTTTCGGCCACCACCTTGACATGTTTTAGAAAAAAACAGGGTTGTATTGAATTCTACCTGTTTTTCCTCTGAAGTTGTCAGTTTCTTCTTTGAAAACAGTGGTTTCGGCTCTTGCACCTTCTCCTCCTCTCCAGGCTAATTCATAGGACAACAGAAAAAAACACTTCTTTTGTAAACCCTCTGGAGTTAATTCATCACAAGCTTCGATTAGATTTTTTAATTCATTCAATACCTTGCAAATGTCTCCTTTTGGCATTTGTATTCATTGAAATACCTTTCCATCAATAATTTTGCCGTTACATTCCAAATAATTTTTACCGTGCCTTCTTTATATTCCTCCCCGTTCATTTTTCGCATATCCTAGGCCCAGCTTTTCAAAATCATCGCTAGTTGGGATACTGGAGTATCTTGGTCAAACGTATAGTTTTTTTCATCGCAGAATGACATAAACTGTCTCCAGATGCTCTTCTTGGATTTAACGGTGATTCTTGGTTCGCTTCCAATTATATTTTCATCAATTTCCTCTTCTTGAACTAGCCCAAAGCGATTATTCATATTGACAACTTTTCAAAAATGTTTGAGATACTTAAAAAAAAAATCAGTTTCTAGGGACTCTAGCGTCTCTCAAAAGCAGGTTTCATATTGTCAAGATTTCATTTTTTGGTTAGGTATATAACCACACCTAACCAGGTAAGTGGAAACACAATGTTTCCTAGACGACATGGTATTTCCGCTATAATTTTTCGAAAACACCACCAGTCTTACGGGAAAATTTGTACATGAGTGGAATATTCCTTAAAATAGCTGCTGTTGTGCGAAGGCAATAGTGGGAAGTGGACCTACTGTGGTGGATCTTCATAAACAATGTTTCATTTATAATAGGTATGCCACCCAAAATAAGCAGTTTTGAAACAAGCACTAAAAAAACTTCATATAAATTTACCATCTGCAACCAATTATGGATGACAACTTTACTGAAAATTAAAAGCCATTATGTGTGTGTGTCCTCCTATGGGTCCCAGAGAAAATGTCGAATCTTGTAAAGTTAAAAAAAATAACTGTACTCATTTAACAGGGTCGTGCGGTGAAATTTTAAGAAAGGGAAGTAATTTTTAGAAACTTATCTATTTGTAATGTAATTCGATTCTTCAATCATTTTGGAGAAGTTTATTTTCAATGGACAACTGCGATGTATGCGAAAGTCTCTCCTGCCCCGTTGAATTTCTCACGAAATTTTTTATACGTTTAAGTGTTGACAAATTGCGTTCTACTGATGAACTTATGGCAAGTATTGTCAATACTAATTCACACAGTTTCGACACCTCGGTGTAGGCATCTTCCAGCTCCTTGTCTTTTAAAAATTGCATTAGTTCCTTAGCGTTATGTTTTGCGCTAATGTCATCAGTTTCGTAAATCACTTTTAGTTCATATCGCGGTAACACTCGGTCGAAGAACTGGCCATAATGAAGAAGAAGAGATTTAAACGCATCTTCTGGAAAAATTTTTCCTTTAAATGCATCAAAATTGCAGAGCTCGAGGAATTTAAAATCATTTAAACCGTTAAATCTATAGTTTATTTGTTGCTGGATTTGATCGATTATTTCATAAAAGAGGCGTCTGTATGATGTTTGAACATCTCCGACCGTGTCTGTTCGAAGACGCTTGGCTGGTGGCTATACATTTAACGTCATCGTTTTCTCCCAAAATAGATCAAAGTCATCTCTTTTTTGGCTTAACATGGACTATTATTCACTTTTTTTTAGGCAAAAACAATATCATTTGTTTTAGTTTGTAATATATTAAAAACATTGTCCGAGAATGGAAATATTTCTGAAAATATGTTCAACAAATAATTAAAATTAAAATGTCGTTTCAAACAGTCCAAAAACCCCCTCGAACTATTTATTGCTTCTGAGTCCCACGTTTCATTATTTTCTATTATATTCTCAAATAGTTCAATCAGTGATTCACGATTTTCAGATATTGTTAACTCAAGTCTTTCATTATAGTTCCACCTTGTAGGAGCTACTTTGGGCAATCGTTTGTAGACAATGGAGTCCAAAGCTTGTGTACATTTTGTTGACTTGGAAAAAAAAGCAGCTATGCCACTTAAAGTAACGAAAAATACTTTACACTCCTTAATGTGATTGATGGATTGGGATAAAACTAAATTTAATTTATGAGCAAAACAATGGACAAACACAGCACTTGGGAAAGTTCCTCGAACTTTAGCTTCAAGACTCTCTAATTGTCCTGCCATCACTGCAGCTCCATCATAGCTTTGAGCAATTTTTTCTCTCCATTAATTTCTTTAGTAACGTTATAAACTACAGTATATGATGCATCAGCTGTACGATTTTCGGACACATTCTTAAAACCTAAAAATCGCTCTTGAATACTTCCGTCTGTTTTAACATAGAGTATTACTATAGAAAATTGGTTAAAATTAGTGATATCAGTTGTTTCGTCCAGAACAATAGCAATGAACCGCGCCTCGCCAATCTCCTGCTTAATTCTTTTTAGAATAATGGTTGCAACAGCGGAAATTAAATCATTCTGGATTCGATTCGACGTCCGCGAAAAACCCTAGACTGTAAATTTTTAATCTTGAAAATTTCCTCTATTTGAAGAAACCCTTGTTTTGTCATGACCTCTAAATCTCAAGTCGTGCTGTCCGAGAAAACAAACAACATCGATAAGTTTTCTTAGTATTTGCCTATTTTTATCGACTAGTTCATTGTGTTGGCGGTGACTAATTTCCAACTGTCTATTAAGGGCGTGTTCAATTCTGGTTTTGCCGAAGACTTTTTCTTTTATGACGGCCTGTAAATGCGCTTTGGACATAATGTGTCTTTTTACAGCTTTATGGAAATTGTTTAAATCGGAAAAACCAGTTTTATTCCAGAGACCTTTTTCAACCGCCGAAAATCCCCTTATTATTAAGACAGACCACACATTCACACATACTCTTCTTACTAAATTGTCCAACATTTTCAACGTTATTACCGACAGCCGAAGTTAACGGTGCACGACGCGACGTACGTATCACACAACACATGGATAGCCGTTCAAACAAAGAACCTACTCCAACGATAGCTTCCGCCTCCACTTCAAGCACGGGACTGAAATGCAAAAATTGCAAACAGCCGGTGGAAAGTTCAATAATTTCTGGCTCAATTCACAGGAAATCAAGCATACAGGACTTGGCTGCAGAGAAGCTAACGCCCCGCATAGGCTCTATTCGATTTTCTATTGTGGCTGGGTGGGAGTCAAGGCCGCATTTATTATGGGCTTGATAAATAAGATAATATTTTAGCATTTTTAATATAAACTAAATTAATGGTTTCTATTTCAAAAATTACATTTTAGAAGATGTTTTGTAATTTTTTTTGGGGAAGCATTGCTTCCCTAGCTTCCATGGACTGCACGCCTCTGGTACTCAAGGATGTAAATGTGACCTGAGAACATACCCTGCACATACATTGGGGAATATAGAACACATTTTGTTCAAATATAAAATCGGAAAATTGCTGCACCAAGGGCTCTAACCGGAAATCAGTGTCTTAATTATATCTTTATTTAACTTTTATTGTATTGAGCAATTTACGTATTTTTTTAAATATCACCCAAATATTTTCATAGAAAAGTTAGTAATAAAAAGACTTAAACTTCTCTCTGGTATATTTGCATTTGCTTATTAAAGTTCTCCTTCGTAAAGACCCTATAAAAAAGACCGCCCCGGGCCTCAAATACTTTTGGTCCGCCACTGCTCACTGAGACCATCCTAAATATAAATCGCTGGCAGACAAACTTATAAATGCATTTTTTTTGACAATGTTTGAGTTTCAATATTTTCAGTAAGAACTAACATATCAAACTGGAGTTTTCGGCATTGTTTAGCACTATATATATATATATATATATATATATATATATATATATATATATATATATATATATATATATATATATATATATATATATATATATATATATACATATATATATATATATATATATATATATATATATATACTGGCCCACAAAAAAAGTGGCGAGCCTAAAATTTGTATCAATTTCAACCCAAATAATTTTTGAATGGATTCTTAGATTCTGTTAATTTTTTTTGCAATTTATTTCGTTACCTTTTCACAATGATTTTGTTATATAAATTTAAATTTTGGAATAATAAAGGATAATATACAGGGTCCAACGCAAACTTGTGTTTTTCCACCAAGTTTTGAGTTTCTTCTATAGAATGTTTATATCTTCTCGTTTACGAGTCATTTTGTTGTCATTTCTTTAGCAACATTTGGTTTTTTGAAATATTTTTTTTTAGAAAGGAATTGAGGGTGTTTTACTGTAATTTTCACTCAATAAAATGAATTTTAAAAGCGCAAAATTGTACTCGTAAACATCATCACCAGCCTTGAAGAGACTTACACGTTTTGGAAGCGTTGTTTTCATTATAATGGCACGCAAATTAATCCAGATGTTGCTCAGATTCTTAGTAAAAATGGAAAGAGCAGAAACCACGGCCAGAAGGGAAATTCCCAAAAACTGGGCAGTTTTCTAGCATCGGTCGTCCCAGAGTTACATTTAGCGGGTTTTACGTGGAAATAAGCTAATGTGTTTATTACGTTATAATAAATGTATGTGATGAGACAGTTGTCACTGGTTTCAAGAGTACCAGCAAATTTTTTGTACCACTTTCGACTTAATTTTGCACAAAAAAACGCAAAAAGTTCCTAAGTATTATTTTCCGAATCCTTTTGAATTTTGACGTCAACGAGTGTTCGCTGGCGGTTCTCTCTAAAATTTTACAACATTCTCCATGAATATAAAATAGATTGAGCGCGCATCAGCGTTTGATATTATTCGCTCAATGGCCATATTGATGTAGAAGATTTAGTTTATCATTTCATAGGACAGCTTTTTATGCATAAATGACGCATACTGCTCATCTGTCATATTGGATATTGGATCTTTTGCAATTGTTTTTCCACATGTAACCGCCAATTTAGAACATGTAAACATTTCAAGAATACATCACATCTTCCAAAATTCAATTGCACGACTGATTGAAAGCATGCCAAGGCTTTTACAAAGTGTAATAAGGGCCAGAGGGGGAAACACTCGTTATTAATTTAAGTTCTTGTTTATAAAACGTTATTAATTTAAGTTCTTGTTTATAAAATGTATATTAAAAGTTTGATTATTGCTTAAAACAAATGTTATCTATAGATACGCAGTCTTTTTATGTTTTTATATAGTAAAAACAGCACTTTACATATAGGGCTGCACTTTCTCTAAAGAAAAAGGTAAAACGATCATTTAAAAAACAAAATGATTCTAAAGAAACAGGCAACAAAATGACTCATAGACAATAGTGATATTTAAGCCAGGTCATTCTACAGGGTTATTCACGCAACCCGTTCATTAAAAGTTTTTGATGATGCCATTTAGATAAAAATTTCAAATTTTGGGATTAAGGTAAGGTCAAGGGGTAATTCTTTTTTAAAATATTTTCAACTTCCTGTCACTTCCGGTTTAACCGGAAGTTGGTATCAACTTGCTTATTTTAAATGAAACACCCTGTATTTTATGATATTTTTGGATTCTACGGAGAATTTTAATGCAATTTTATGTACCATGTCCTATACCTAGGTTCAAGCGTTCTTAAGATACTTGACCTTGAACCAAAAATGAGCCTTCGGGGTACCAAATTTTAAAATCTCATATTTTTTTAAGTTTTGAAGATATAATCTTCATATTTTGCAGACGATCGGTAAATTCTATTTTTTTTATTGAATTTGTCTATTTTTATATAAGGTGTCCTAAATTCAGCGGCAAACATTCACATTTTCAAAGCCGCTAAAGTCCGTTTTTTTAAATGGGACACCCTATAACTTTATGCACTATCAAATGTAGAATTTAATTTTCTATCGAACTGTATTAAGGTTTCCTATACCTATTCGTAACCATTTTCGAAATAATCAGATTTCTATTAAACTATCATATGTATGTAAGCATTTAGTTACACCTTCCCGTAGTAAGCCATGGAAAAACAATTGTTGTGCTTTTCTATTCAACATGACAGCTGATTTGAAACTTTTAAATTAAAATAAAATAACACTCAACAGCTGATATTCTCAATTTATTTTATATTCGCGGAGAATGTTACAAAATATTGGAGAGAACGTGTCATGTTTTTAATGAAAAACATCCTCATTTATCGCCAATGAACAAGAGAAAATTGAAGAGGATTGAAACGAAAAGTTAAAGTTATAAAAAATTTAATAAATTGTTTACATTATTTTTAACCATATCTACTAAGTTCGAGACTGTTCTAAACTTGTTTTAGGGAACTTAAAAATTATGGCAATCTAACAATCAACAATAAATAAATAAAATAATAAAATTGAATTATAACAAATGTTCTATATGCTGTCCGTTCATTTGAAGACACATTTCAGTTCTTCTTTGTACAGTTGCTGTGGCCCGTTGAATTTGTCCGTTTTCTAATTCGGCAAAAGCTGTTCGTATCCTGTCCAGTAAATCTGGTTGGTTATTTACTGGGGAAGCATAGACTTTACCTTTGATAAATCCCCATAAAAAGTCTAGAAGTGTTAAATCAGGCGATCGCGGGGGCCGTCTCCAAGAGTCATTGGGACCAATCCAGCGATCTTCAAAAATTCGAGATAATTACAGATAAACTGCAGCGGAATTATGTGCTGGTGCCCCATCTAATTGATACCAACAATTTTGCAGCTCACCAATAGGAATTTCTTCTATAAATTCAGAAACCGTCCCTCGTAGAATTTCCAAATACTTATCACTGTTTAAATTGTCTTCATAAATACAGTACCGCACCTGATCATTTAATACTATACCGAAAACATTGAAGCTAAACCTTTCTCTCTAAAGCGTGCGGATTTTCTGCTGCCCAGAAATGTTCGTTTCTTCTATTTGTTATTCCTTCTCTAGAAAATTTCGATTCATCGGTCCAAAATATTTTTGAAAGGAATTGAGGGTCCTCTTGAATTTTCAAAAACATGAATTCGCAAAATTCTACTCGTCGGACGTCATCACCAGGTCTCAAGGCTTACACGTTTTGGAAGGAATAAGGGTGCATATGATGTTCGCTCAAGATTCTTTGGACAGATGAAGAAGAAATTCCCAAATCGTTTTCTGCAGACGGTATTGAACTTTGCGGGTTTGCGTGGAAATAAGCTAATGTGTTTATTACGTTATCCTCGGCATTTGTCACTGGTTTCGGAACATTTTTTGTAACTTTAACCTTGCCAAAACGCAAAAAGTTCGTTTCAATCCTCTTGAATTTTGACTTGTTCATTGGCGGCAAATCAGGGTGGCGTTCATTAAATACACGACACGTTCTCTCCAAAATTTTATAACATTCTCCATGAACATAAAATAGATTGAGAATATCAGCGTTTGAGTATTCTTACATTTCGATTTAGAAGATTTAGTTTATCACTGACAGCTTTCGATAAATAACGCATACTAATCATCTGTCATATTGGATATTGGATCTCAATTGTTTTTCCATGGCTCACCGTTGGAACATGTAAACATTTAAGCAAATACATACGATATTTTTATAAAACCCATTTATTTCGAAAATGATTACGAATAGGTAGAGGGAACCTTAATACAGTTTGATAGAAAATGAAATTCTACATTTGATAGTGCATAAAGTTATTGGGTGTCCCATTTAAAAAAACGGACTTTAGCGGCTTTGAAAATGTGAATATTTGCCGCTGAATTTAGGACACCCTGTATAAAAATAGACAAATTCAATAAAGAAAATAGAAACCTAAGATTATTTACCGATCGTCTGCAAAATATGAAGATTATATCTTCAAAACTTACAAAAATATAGGATTTTAAAATTTGGTACCCCGAAGGCTCATTTTCGGTTCAAGGTCAAATATCTTAAGAACGCGTGAACCTAGGTATAGGACATGCTACATTAAATAGGTTAAACCGGAAGTGACAGGAAGTTGAAAATATTTCAAAAAAGAAGTACCCCTTGACCTTACTTTAATTTCAAAATTTGAAATTTTTATCTAAATGGCATCATCAAAAACTTTTAATGAACGGGTTGCGTGAATAACCCTGTATAGAGCGTCTCAAAAATTATTGAAAAAACACAAGTTTTGCGTTTGATCCTGTATATTATCCAATATCATTGCGAAGTTTAAATTTATATCACAAAATCTTTGTGAAAAGGTATCGAAATAAATTGCAAAAAAAATTAACAGAATCTAAGAATCGATTCAAAAATTATTAAGGGTTGAAATCGATACAAATTTTAGGCTCGCCACTTTTTTGTGTGGACCAGTTTATATAGAGTTTTTTTTTTGCTATAGGTCATAAATACAGAGGTTTTCAATAAAGCTATATTTACAAAGTGTTCTGTAAGACATTGTCATTTTCTTAAGCGATGACTGTTACAAATTGAGGTATTTTAATGTTTTTTTTTTTCTAATCAGGACAATCTACCACAATTTTCAGCGATTTTTAATTTATTTTTGGTTCTTAATAAACAAAATAATACGGACAACAAAATATTGCAAAGCAGTACTAGTTTTTTATGCAATATCTGCTAAAATATACTTCTCAATAATATATTTTATTGTAGGTAAAGAGAAATCCATGCGATAACGCCAATTGTTCCTCTTTATGCCTGCTATCCCCTAAGGAACCCTATTACGCTTGCCAGTGTCCAGAAAACTTTGTCTTAGGTAAAGATGGTCGATCCTGCGAGGCAAACTGCACCTCTTCGCACTTTGAGTGCAAATCGAGCTACAAGTGCATTCCTTTCTGGTGGAAGTGCGACACGCAGGACGATTGTGGCGATGGTAAGTTTTTTTTACGAATTGATTATGTTTTAACCTCAAAAAATTAATTGTTCATTCTAGGAAGCGACGAACCTGCAGACTGCCCCCCATTCAAGTGTTTGCCTGGCCAGTTTCAGTGCAGTAACGGCCATTGTATTCATCCAGGAGAGCTGTGCGATGGCGTTAACAATTGTGGAGACAATTCCGACGAGAAGGACTGTGATCGCTACACGTGTTTAAATACTCAGTTCAGGTATAAATCACGCAAAACTGTTGGGTTAGATTCTATAATAAACATTTTGTATTGCTGATAATAGCAGCATATTTTTATAACTTGGTCTTGGTCTTGGTGGATTCTTATCTCTCTACATAAAAATATATAATTAATTATACATGTCTATACAATTTAAATATAATTATCTACTAAATTCCCAACATTTTTTTCTTTAATACTTTTCTAAATGTATTTATATTTTTGACATATTTTATTATTTTTGGAATGTCATTTTAAATATGTATTCCTTCATGAACTAAATATCTTTTGCCAAAATTACTTTTAACTTTGTTTTTAAAACTAATTACTGCCTTTTTTTTTAAATTGATCGAATGAATTATAAAGAGCAAACTTTAAATTCGTATAAATTTTCTAAAAAGGCCTCTTGGTTTATACAAATGTATTGTCGATTCCAAATATGGCAATTTATATATACATTTTATTACCTTATTTTGTAATGTTTGAAGAGGTCTTAGAGTTGTTATATAAGCGGAGCCCCATATGGAAATTAAATATTGAAATTTTAAGTAAATTAGTGAAAAATAAATATGTTTTAAACTTGTATACAAAATAAACACGTTTAGTTTATTAATTTCCACTTATTTATTTCTGCTTGACAGCTGTTTCGACACACTGTGTCTTTGTCAAAAGCTAACTTAAAACTAACACTAAAATCTGTACCAAATATAAATAAAAAATATATAAAAACCTTACTGGTATCAACAAAACAATATCGGTGTTTACCTACATCGTCTGTTCTTTAGTTATAAAGATTTAATAGAGGGGAACCATTTAAGTCCAACTGGTCATTCAATAAAATATTTCGGGTTTTCCTCTTGTTAATTTCTAAACTTTCCAAATGGATCAATTTGTAGCTTTTATTAGCCGTATGCAAAATTTTATATTCGTTTTTAAATGTATGATTTGCTTCTATCACATGTTTAGCGTAATTGGAGTCTGTTTTTTCTTTATTATATGAGGATTTGTGTTCTTTTATACGTTTATTGAAAGATCTACCCGTTTGGCCAATGTAAACTTTATCACAGGAACCACATTCTAATTCGTATACCCTTAATTTTTTAGATTTATCAGACTTGGATTTATTATTTTTAATGTATTATTGGTACAGAAGGTAACTTTATAATCTGCACTCATGAGATGTTGACTGATTTTAGAGCTAATTTTGCCTGTATATGTTATTGTATTAAATTTGGCTTATATCTTTTAAATTATTATTTGGATAGATTAAATTGATTGCTTTTTATTTACTATTTTGTCCACTATATTAGGACTATAGCCATTGTTAATGGCAATCTGCTTTATAATATTCAATTCTTTATTATAGTTATCTAATGACATAGGTATACTAATTAAACGATGTACAGGGTGACCAGTTAAGGGTAGCGAGCGGCCATATCTCATAAGATATTGGTCGTATAGATTTGAGAAAAAAAAATCGTAATAAAAGTCGCCAAGAGAAATTGCTGAAAATTATTTTCGAGTTTGTCAAACGTCCGCTAGAGGGCGTAACAACCAACACCAAGTAGAAAAATGGGGTTTTTATAGAATTTTGCCTAATGAAAATATATCGATGATAGCATTTTCATGTTTAGTGACCATTTCCCTACACTTTTTGTCAAAAATGTTTTGTTCTACATATCAAAATAAAGCGGTGGGGGAAGTTCAATTGTTTTTTCAAACAAACCAATTTCTCCCGTTTCTTTTGACCGTTTTTAGCAAACTTAGGCTCATATGAAAGGGCATAATTTGCACTACAAAACGCTTATTTGGTTTTGAATTTTTGACTTTTGCTGGCGTCGCTAGATGGCGTTAACTGAATTAGTAGCATATTTTTTAATTTTTTTCAAAAAAAACAAAGGTAATGGTATATTCATTTTTACATATTTTAAAAGGGGATAAATTTCTCTATAATTTAATGAAAATAATTTATCGTCTAACTTTTTTTGAACCGATGATATTGACCAAAATATTATTTTATTTTATTAAAAAATGGCACGCCACTGCTTTTTGTCAAAATAAAAATCATTTTCGTAATCACTTATTAGTTGCTAACAAAAAGAACCTCTTGACTTTTTTTCTTTAGACGAACGGTTTTGGATTGAAAAAATAAGATGTTTAACAATGAAAAATCTTAATAAAACTGTCCAACAACAACATCTTATTTTTTCAATCCAAAACCGTTCGTCTAACGAAAAAAAGTCAAGAGGTTCTTTTTGTTAGCAACTAATAAGTGATTACGAAAATGATTTTTATTTTGACAAAAAGCAGTGGCGTGCCATTTTTTAATAAAATAAAATAATATTTTGGTCAATATCAACGGTTCAAAAAAAGGTAGACGATAAATTATTTTCATTAAATTATAGAGAAATTTATCCCCTTTTAAAATATGTAAAAATGAATATACCATTACATTTGATTTTTTTGAAAAAAACTAAAAAATATGCTACTAATTCAGTTAACGCCATCTAGCGACGCCAGCAAAAGTCAAAAATTCAAAACCAAATAAGCGTTTTGTAGTGCAAATTATGCTCTTTCATATGAGCCTAAGTTTGCTAAAATCGGTCAAAAGAAACGGGAGACATCTTGGTTTGTTTGAAAAAACAATTGAACTTCCCCCACCGCTTTATTTTTATATATAGAACAAAACATTTTTAACAAAAAGTGTAGGG
Organism: Kuschelorhynchus macadamiae; assembly: GCA_030620095.1. Lineage (NCBI taxonomy): Eukaryota > Metazoa > Arthropoda > Insecta > Coleoptera > Curculionidae > Kuschelorhynchus > Kuschelorhynchus macadamiae. Next base: position 334,874 of record JAUTXW010003396.1, on the reverse strand, counting down.
AAATGGTCACTAAATATGGAAATGATATCATCGATATATTTTCATTAGGCAAAATTCTATAAAAACCCCATTTTTCTACTTTGTGTTGGTTGTTACGCCCTCTAGCGGACGTTTCACAAACTCGAAAATAATTTTCAGCAATTTCTCTTGGCGACTTTTATTATGATTTTTTTTTCTCAAATCTATACGACCAATATCTTATGAGATATGGCCGCTCGCTACCCTTAACTGATCACCCTGTACAAAGCTGTTGAAATCTGCCATTTTATGTGCAAAAGGATGATTTGATGTTTTATGTATTGTTATATCAGCGTAAGATGGTTTATGATAAATTTGAAAATCGTGTTTATTGTTCATAATTGTTAAATCCAAAAAATTTATTGTCTTATCTTGTTCCACTTCTAACGTAAATTTAATATTTTTATGTAAATTATTAATAAAATCTAAAAATAACCTTAGTTGTCTCTCTGTTCCCGTGAAACACGCTAGTAGGTCGTCTACATATCTATACCAATAAATGAACTTGTTTCTTAACAGGTGATTATACATTAATTGTTCAATATTATCTAGAAATATTTTTACTAGTATAGGACTCAAAGGATTACCCATTATTAAACCTTCTTTACTTACATACATGAATTGAATTCAAAGTAATTTTGATCTACACACGCTGTTAACAAATCCAATATATCGTTCTTAATAATATGATTAACTTTATTTTTGAGTAATAAATTATCGACTAAGTTAATAGCTTCAATAGGGGGGAAACTAGGAAACAAGTTTTGTACATCTAAAGAGATTAATATGGCATTATTTGGGATTGTGATATCTTTTATATTGTTAATTAATTCTAAACTATTTTTGATACTAAATTTTGGTTTAAAATTACAAAATGTACTAATAATGTCTATTAATTTATTAGAAATCGTGTGAGCTGGAGCTGTCACATAGGACACTACAGGTCTAATGGGCATATTGCCTTTATGCAGTTTAATAAATGAATATAGCTTAGGTACCTGTGGATTCATTATCGTTAAATTATATTTAGTTTTATCATCAAATAAGCTACTATCTTTAATTACATTTTTTATAATTTTTTGATACATTTCTGTCGGATCTTTATCAATCTTTTGAAATTTATCCGGATTAAGAAATTCTGAAGTTTTTTGAATATGTTTTAAACATTTTGGAGCAAAAAAATTCTTAATTTTGAATAAAATTCCAATTATAGGAGAAATTATTTTCCTAATTTTATTAATGTACCTTCCAATGTAAATTTTCATCAAGATGTAAACCTAAAAGTGTTATTCACTTTACACACTTTATTTCTTTTCCATTAAAATTAATATTTGGACAAACATATTTTGTCGATAGGCTTTTATTAATCAACTTAAAATTTGATTTTTTAAAATTTAATGTAAGTTTGTAAGCTGCTAACCAAGAAGATAGTAAAGATAAATAAAATCTTATGTCAGTATAAATTGTGGAAATATTTTTGGCAAAATAAATAATAGTTGTATCCTCTGCAAATAATTTAATGCTACCTTTCAGTTTCAAATTTGAAATAGAATTTATAAATATTAAACAAATGACGAGTCCTAACACGGATCCTTGTGGAACTCCACAAGTTATTATTATTTCAGGACTTTTGAAGTCAATTTTAACAAACTGTTTTCGATTATTTAACATTGAAATAAAATATTATTATTTACTGTATCAAAAGCCTTTTTAAGATAACAGTAGGCAACACTAAGTGGACTAATAAAACTGAATCAGGGCGACAGTTAGATAGATAAGGCTACTGCGATTGATTTGAATTCATATTATTCAATTATCAGCTTTTAAAGATAAATGGCTTAAGTAAATGTAGACGACAGGGGCGTGCGGTGAAATTTTAAGAAAGGGAAACAATTTTTAGAAACTTACCTATTTGTAATGTAATTCGATTCTTCGATCATTTTTTGCAAATTCGTCCATGACATCATCATAAAAACGATGCTCCGGCATATTTTGGAGAAGTTTATTTTCAATGGACAACAGCGATGTATGCGAAAGTCTCTCCAGCCCCGTTGAATTTCTCACGAAATTTTGTATACGTTTAAGTGTTGAAAAATTGCGTTCTACTGATGAACTTGTGGCAGGTATTGTTAATACTAATTCACACAATTTTGACACTTCGGTGTAGGCATCTTCCAGCTCCTTGTCTTTTAAAAATTGCATTAGTTCCTTAGCGTTATTTTTTGCGCTAATGTGATCAGTTTCGTAATTCACTTTTAGTTCAGATCGCAGTAACACTCGATCGAAGAACTGGCCATAATGAACAAGAAGAGATTTAAACGCATCTTCTGGAAAGGTTTTTCTTTTAAATGCATCAAAATTGCAGAGCTCGAGGAATTTAAAATCATTTAAACCGTTAAATCTATAGTTTATTTGTTGTTGAATTTGATCGATTATTTCATAAAAAAGGGGTTTGTATGATGTTTGAACATGTCCCACCTTGTCTGTTCGAAGACGCTTGGCTTGTAGCTCTACATTTAACGTCATCGTTTTCTCCCAAAATAGGTCCAAATCATCTCTTTTTTGGCTTAACATGGACTTAAAATCATCTACTTTTTTTAGGCAAAAAGCAATATCATTTGTTTTAGTTTGTAACATATTAAAAACATTGTCCGAGAATGGAAATATTTCTGAAAATATGTTCAACAAATAATTAAAATTAAAATCTCGTTTCAAACAGTCCAAAAACCCCCTCGAACTATTTATTGCTTCTGAGTCCCACGTTTCATTATTTTCTATTATATTCTCAAATAGTTCAATCAGTGATTCACGATTTTCAGATACTGTTAACACAAGTCTTTCATTATAGTTCCAACTAGTAGGAGCTACTTTGGGCAATCGTTTGTGGACAATGGAGTCCAAAGCTTGGGTATGTTTTGTTGACTTGGAAAAAAAAGCAACCATACTACTTAAAGTAACGGAAAATACTTTACACTCTTTAATGTGATTGATGGACTGGGATAAAACTAAATTTAATTTATGAGCAAAACAATGGACAAACACAGCACTTGAACTTTAGCTTGCAGACCCCCTAATTGCCCTACCATCACTGCAGCTCCATCATAGCTTTGAGCAACTAATTTTTTACTCTCCATTAATTTCTTTAGTAACGTCATAAACTACGGTATATGATGCATTTGCTGTACGATTTTCAGACACATTCTTAAAACCTAAAAATCGCTCTTGAATACTTCCGTCTGTTTTAACGTAGCGTATTAATATAGGTAGTTGGCTAAAATTAGTGATATGAGTTGTTTCGTCCAGAACAAAAGCAATGAACCTCGCCTTGCCTATCTCCTGCTTAATTCTTTTTAGAATAATGGTTGCAACAGCGGAATCTGGATTCGATTCCAGGTTCCGCGAAAAACGCTAGACTGCTCTAAATGATTTTTTAAGCAATCATCATATTTAGCCATTAAATTAAGTAAATCTTGAAAATTTCCTCTATTTGAAGAAACCCTTGTTTCGTCATGACCTCTAAATCCCAATTCGTGCTGTCCGAGAAAACAAACAACATCGATAAGTCTTAATATTTGCCTATTTTTATCGACTAGTTCATTGTGTTGGCGGTGACTAATTTCCAACTGTTTATTAAGGGCGTGTTCAATTCTGGTTTTGCCGAAGACTTTTTCTTTTATGACGGCCTGTAAATGCGCTTTGGACATAATGTGTCTTTTTACAGCTTTATGGAAATTGTTTAAATCGGAAAAACCAGTTTTCTTCCAGAAACCTTTTTCATTTTCAAAAAGTAAACATGGCCAACAAAATAATTTACTTATATTTTCACACCCTGTTAGCCATTTAAATTGTTCGTATTGATTTTCCGGATAAAAAATTCCAATACAGTTTTTCATTTTTGTGGTTAAATTTTTCATAGGCGGTTTCACCCTTTCTTTGGAAAATATTTGAAGCTTAACAGCGAAGTTTAATGTTGAAATCTCCTTATTATCAAGACACACACCACACATTCACACACACTCTTTTTACTAAATTATCCAACATTTTCAACGTTATTACCGACAGCCGAAGTTGACGGTATTTGCATATCCACGTCCGTATTATTGTCTTCCATATCGCACCATACACGACACGACGTACGTATCACACAACACACGGATAGCCGTTCAAACAAAGAACCTACTTCAACGATAGCTTCCGCCCCCATTTAAAGCACCCGACTGAAAAGCAAAAATTGCAAACAGCCGGTGGAAAGTTCAATAACCTCTGACTCGATTCACAGGAAATCAAGCATACAGGACTTGGCTGCAGAGAAGCTAACGCCCCGCATAGGCTCTATTCGATTTTCTATTGTGGCTGGGTGGGAGTCAAGGCCGCATTTATTATGGGCTTGATAATTAAGATAATATTTTAGTATTTTTAATATAAACTAAATTAATGGTTTCCTATTTCAAAATTTACATTTTAGAAGATGTTTTGTAATTTTTTTTTGGGGAAGCACTGCTTCCCTTGCTTCCATGGACTGCACGCCCCTGGTAGACAAATTATATATTTTTGAAATCAGAGAACAAATATTTCTCGTCCTGAGGAGAAATATACAGGATGTTTTATGAAAAAACCCTGTATCGACAAAAAATGTTTTCTTTCTGAGCGCTACATTTCAAACAATGCAACTTTCTTATTACACATCAAAAGTGCCACTGGTTAGAAAAAGTGAGTCAGGATCTGAGCAAAATCCGACTACCGATATCAAGAAAGACTTATTATTTTTAGTTTTATTGAGATATTGTATATATTGAGTCCTTGTAGATATAATTCTTGCTTTTAATATATATGAACAGGAAGAATACCCTATCGCTTTCACTGACGCACGTTTTATTGCCATTCTGGACTTTTTAAATTGTCTATACTGCTATATCAACTTCATCAACATAACTATTTAAATTTGTTTCAGATGTGAAGGCAACGGGACCATATCGCCCCGATGCATACTGGGAAACCTGCGCTGTAACAAAATCCCCGATTGTCCGCTAGGCGAGGACGAACTGAATTGTCCGCCCGTTACGTGTCCGCCGACCCAGTTCAAGTGCAACAACGACAAGTGCATTCCGGCGGTGTGGGTGTGCGACAACGACCACGACTGCACGGACGGTTCCGATGAGATGCAAGAGTGCCAGGCGAGGACGTGCGGCTCCGAACACTTTAGATGTAATTCTGGAAGGTAACCACAGTTGGCAGATACATTTTTAGCTTGGAAATAGATTCCTTCACAATAAAAAATTGATAAAGTCGCTTTTCCCGGAACTTTTTTCGTAATGGATTCCGCCTCACATATGTAACAGAATGCGAAGGTTGGTTGAATTAGGGCAAAGTTGCGCAATTTAATGTCAATTAATGATCGTTAATAAAGTAGGAAAACTGAACTTCTTCCGAAGAAATCCATGAAAACCCGACAAATCATCATTTTTCTTTTAATTGTTTTCAGTCTGCATTTGAAGAGATATTACAAAATACATTTTTCTCACTTTTCCTACTGTAGAAGGGGGTGCAAAGTCCTACGTTTCGTCTTCTACGGCTCGTCATCAACTTCATTTTTTAAATACTTTTTTAGTTTTTTTATTTTATTTTTAACAAACCGTTGACCTCCTGAAACTAATGATATAACGCACTCATATATTTAGAGAATTTAAAATTCTCCTTTATGATAGAACGGAAGCTTTCACGGCTTTGGTCAATTAAGAAAAAATCCATCAAGAAGTTACACTTAAGCAACTAAAGAAGTTTGAAGCACTCCCGAACAGAAAAAATCCAGTTAAACCTCCGCAGAATACAGTTATCAACTTGTCATCGAAGCCGTTAACCAAAGCACAACAGTCCGTCCTTTCCAAAGGCCAAAATTTCGCAATAGAAGAAGCGTTCCCCTAGAAAACATAGTATCCAAGCAGCAATCAAAATATTACCAGTAGAGCAATGAAGACCCTAAATGAAGATGAAAACATTCTGGTCCTTAGAGCAGATAAAGGCAACGCTACAGTCGTCATGGACAGAACGGACTACGTGGAAAAGATAGCTCAACTTTTGGACAACAACATCTATAAGGTTACGCAGACAGACCCTACAAGTAGAATAGAAAGACGCATCACCAATCTGATTAACGCATCCAGTCTACCACCAGTGGACTTGACCTCCCGAAACTAATGATATAATGCACTCATATATTTAGAGAATTTAAAATTCTCCTTTATGATAGAACGGAAGCTTTCACGGCTTTGGTCAATTAAGAAAAAATCTATCAAGAAGTTACACTTAAGCAACCAAAGAAGTTTGAAGCACTCCCGAACAGAAAAAATCCAGTGAAACCTCCGCCAAATACAGTTATCAATTTGTCATCGAAGCCGTTAACCAAAGCACAACAGTCCGTCCTTTCCAAAGGCCAAAATTTCGCAATAGAAGAAGCGTTCCCCTAGAAAACATAGTATCCAAGCAGCAATCAAAATATTACCAGTAGAGCAATGAAGACCCTAAATGAAGATGAAAACATTCTGGTCCTTAGAGCAGATAAAGGCAACGCTACTGTCGTCATGGACAGAACGGACTACGTGGAAAAGATAGCTCAACTTTTGGACAACAACACGTAGAATAGAAAGACGCATCACCAATCTGATTAACGCATCCAGTCTACCACCAGTGGAGAAGAAATCATTAAAACCAAGCAGCTCCAAGATTCCCAGGTTCTACGGTCTTCCGAAGATACACAAGGACAACGTACCACTTCGACCGATCGTCAGTGCAATAGACTCGCCCCCATAAAAACTAGGTAAATATCTTTCAAACAAACTTTCAAAAAAACTCTGCACATTTCGTGGAAAAACTCAAGGAAATTCGGTTGGATCCCGAAGATATTTTGGTCAGTTTCGATGTAGAATCACTTTACACAAATGTTCCTGTCAACGACTCAATTTTTATTATATCAGACATATTGGATCATAATAATCTTGATAAGAACTTAATAGATCTAGTGGATGCTTGTCTTACATCTTACATAAACAAACAAGAAATGCAAATATTTTAAATCGATATAAGGCTGAAAGAAAGAATTATCAAAAGTTTTTGTCTGATTTTAAGATAGGGTTAAATGATAATAAAATAAGTAATTCTGAAAATAAAAATAAAACAAGGTGGAATATCTTTAATAGGGAATGCAATAGAGATACTAGTCTTAAAAATATTACATTACGCAATGAAGATAATGATATCATTGACGATCCTGGGAGTGTTTTGCATATTTTTGATCTCTCAGATGCTGCAATCTCCAATGATAATAATTACAATTTAAATTTTATAAATCCAATCTGTTTTTAGAGCCAGTAGATTACAAAGAAATTTTTCGAATCATTATGGCTTTGCCAAATAAATATTCTTCTGGAATTGATGAATTCCCACTGTTTCTTCTCAAGCACATTGTGCAAATGATTTCTGTACCATTAACTTTCATTATTAATAACTGTCTTGAACTGAGAATTTTTCCAGATTCATTAAAGATTGCCAAAGAGGTTCCTATTCATAAAAAGGGTGATGTGCACTGCTCAGCAAACTACAGGCCGGTGTCTCTCCTGAAATCTCCAATTGTCTTCTGAAGCTTACTATTCAATGTAATGTTCTTAAGAATAATCAGCTTGGTTTCTTACCTGATAAGTCTACTGAAATGGCCATATTTCAGGCGGTTACAGAAATTGTCGAACGACTGGACAATAGAGAAGCAGTTGCAGGCCTCTACTTTGATCTGTCAAAGGCCTTTGACACTATTGATCATGGCCTTTTGCTGACCAAGTTGGAGAAATATGGGGTGAGAAGCTTAGCCTACAGGCTCATTACGTCTTATTTGAGAAACAGATTGCAGTCTGTGTCCATTACCCATGATGCACAAAAATACTTCTCGGGTCAGACATTGATTCAGAGGGGCGTCCCGCAGGGCTCCATTTTGGGGCCTCTGCTGTTCCTGCTATATGTGAATGACCTACCTGATGTTCTGGAGGGTGGACTTGTCTGCCGATTTGCAGATGATATTTCAGTCGTCTCAAGGCTGGCTTGCCCCAGTTTATGTGGTTTGGTTGTTCGGATGTGGTGGATCGGATGGCTTCGTGGTGCGTGAGGAACCACCTTCGACTAAATAACAGCAAAATGGGTCTCAACTTATTCAGCAGGAACAGGCTCATTGTTGAATCATTGTATGTAAACCACGAACATAGGTCTATACCAAATATCAATTCCATAAAGTTTCTGGGTGTCCATATCGATTCTAATGTCGGCTGGGGACAACACATTCTAAAACTTCAATCTAAGCTGAATAATAATCTTGATAAGAACTTAATAGATCTAGTGGATGCTTGTCTTACATCTACTTATTTCATTTTTCAAGAAACGTTTTATGAACAAACTTTAGGGGCAGCTATGGGATCTCTTCTATCACCTGTGGTATCGAATATCTTTATGGAAGCCTTTGAAGATATTGCTCTAACATCCGCTCCACTAAAACCAAAACACTGGTTCAGATATGTAGATGATACTTTTGTAGTATGGCCTCATGGACAGGATAATCTTCGCATATTTCTGGATCACCTCAATCAACAACATCATAATATCAAGTTCACAATGGAAATTGAATCTAATGAGACAATTCCCTTTCTAGATGTATGTGTTCAAAGGAAGGAAAATGGTACATTAGGACATTCTGTGTAGAGAAAACCGACGCATACAAATAGATACTTAAAAGCAAATTTCCAACACCATCCAGCACAAAAGAAATCAGTTATTAACTCACTATTATTTAGGGCTATTTCGATTTCTGATCAAGATTCTCTAACATCGAAACTGACCGAAGCTCTGAAAGGGAATGGCTATTGCACTGAAGATATTACGCGTTCAATTAAAAAATATAGTAACCCAACTCCGCGAAAGGAGGATGTTAAGGAGCCACCGTTAGGTAGTGTTGTTCTTCCTTCATACATGACACTACAGACAAAATAGGACGATTACTTCGGCGGTCCAACATACTTACAATCTTCAATACACATAACAAGATTGGACAATGCTTGCGATCCCCGAAAGATATTGTACCTTCCAAAAACAGAAGGAGTATATAAAATTCCTTGCTCCTGTGGAGAAGTGTATGTGCGAGAAACAGGACGCTCAATACCAACTAGACTTAAGGAACATGAACGATGTATTAAAAAGAAACCAAGGTTCTAGCATGGGTTCCAGGATTTTATAAAAGAAAAATTAGGGAATCTATTGAAATTTTTAAACATACAAAAAATTTCAATAGAGATACGGGTTACGATCTACATCACGCGTGAAACCGATCTTAACACAGGGTCACGGTTCGGCAGGGTTGCCAGGTTTTAAATTTTGTAATACGGGACGCAAGAACCGATTCTGCGCCTTCGCCATTACGCAAAAATAAATAATTGTACATTTTTTTATAATTAAAGAGTTGCAGTTTTTTGTGAATCTGAAGTGTGTGATGATGTTTTTTAAACGGACAAAATCTAATAATGTGTATTAGAAACGAACTCAACAGAGGAGTTATATAATAATTAAAATACGGGTCTTGCTTTCAGCGATAAAAATACGACTAGTTATAGTTTTGATATTTTCTTATATAAGATAGATTAAAGAAACAAAGAACAAAGATTTCAGATATATATATTATAAACTTTATTACAAAAGTTGCAATGTAGAAATCGAAAAGTTGAAAAAGTACATTAAATATCTGTGTATTGAATAAGCAAACCGTCTACAGGAAATCCTAGGTAAATTTTTATTTATCCCATCATAATATTATCCTTATTCATTTTAAAGATAATTTCTGTTAATATTTTTGTCCTACAAGATGGAATAACATCCAAAATATGAATAATTTTAATGTACCAAATTAGAGATAATAAAAAAAAGTGAAATAAAATTGCTATATTGATTCATTAGTTTAGACTCTATCAAATATAAAGATATACAAGTGAGTGATAATTTGACATTTGTTGATGCTTTAATTATATTGTCGAATGAGGACCTTCAAAGATGTTTAATATAATTTTACTCTAAAATAAATAGGGGAAATAAAATATGGGTGCTTGCATTAAAATTTATATTGTATTACCCATGAATAGTTTGGGGATGCAGTGCCATAAAGTATATGACAAACCAACCAAACAAGAACAAAATAAATCCGAAAGCAGTGTTTATTTCTTAGTAAATGTATATTTGGTATTTGATTTTGCTGCGCTAAGAAGTTCTACATCGTATTTTATATGTTCGAAAAATTCTAGGCAGGTCATTTTAAAATTTACTGATACTTGCAATTCGGCTTTAATTAAATCTGTAGAACATCGGTTTCTAGAATCACTCCATTTTATAATCATTTTAGAAAATATTCTTTCAAGGGATGCTTGATATATATGAGACGACCTGCAATAATGATTTCAAGTTATTATTTTTGACAGATTTAAATATGTTTTGCCATTTTTCAATCGTACTTATTTCTAATTTGCATATATCATCTAAAATATTTTTTATAGCACAATAATCATCGAATAGCAAATCAAGATTTATCTCTTTTAATTCCAGATTTTGTACAATTTGATATATGTCATTAAAACTGAAAGGTGTCTTTAAAGAAATAGTCTCAATAATAAAAAGAAAATTATTTTCAGAGAACTCAAATTTTTGACTTAAATATTTTAACGATTGTTCAAAAAAAATTTAATAAATCTTTAACAACAGTAGTTTGATCATTTTGATTCATTTTTTTTAAATTTTGATTTACCTGAAATCCAAAAACTTTTTCCTTAAGTCGACATTCCAAATTTGTCTTTAATTGCAGCATCACTTGATATAATTCTGTACTTGTGGTGGATTCATTTTGCAAGATTAACGAAACTTTTTCAAATACCAAATACACGTTTGCACAGAAATGTAAATACATTGAGGGTTTTTTATATAAATGATGTTCGACATCGTTTTCATCGTCAGCCTCATCAATTTCAAGTAGTTTCCTAATAGCAACTGGACACTCGTCACCCAAGGATATAAAGTACGACAAAATCGCTGGATAAAACTTGAGAATTCGCTGAATTGCCGGCCCCAGTGATAGCCACCTAGTGGGGACATGTTTAATAAGTTCCTGCCACTCTAGTTCAGCAAATTCTACGAAATCTTTTAAACTTTCTCTTCTTAAAGCACTTGAACTAAAGTGATTATATACCTTAAGAATAATGCCTTCAACATCGATATTAAGTTTTTGAAAAGCATGTTTAAAAGTGTTATTTACAACATGCGCCAAACAGCCATTTTTTAATATTCTTGAAGATTTTTCTTGTAAAATGGTGTAACATGAATGATTCTTACCAAAATTAGCGTTTGTATTATCAGCGGTAAACGCAGACACATTTGAAATATCTAAACCATACTTTTTTAAAGTTTTTAAAATACAAGTGGCTATTGTTTCGGCAGTCTCTGAAGGTTCTTCAAAAAAGTCAAGGAGCTTTGATTGAACACCTTTTTCGGGAGAAAAATATTGGATGCATATGGGATACATTTTTCGGTTTCCTTTATTGGATGTGTCAGTAGCTACTGAAAAATAGGTGCTGCCGTTTTCAGTAACTAAATCAGCCAGGACGTCTTTAAGGGATTTTGGACATAAAACATTTTTTACTATATATTCTGATTTAGTTCGTCCGCAAGCAATTTTTTTTGCAATAACGGAATCTTTTAAAATTTTTGGTAGAATTTTTAGGTCACAGTCTAAAGAGTTATATGAAAGATTATGCCGAACACAGTGGAAAATTTGAGTTAATTCAGCTACGGTGACATTGTGAGTCTCTTGAACATTCTGAGGGTTGACAAAAAATGTATTTAAACTTTGCGACGATTTTTCGGCACCTTCACGACTTCTATGTTCTTTTGTTTTGCTGTGCTGTTTAACGTCACATATACCGCCGTGAGAAATCGAAAACTCTTTTTTGCATGATGTGCAACGTGCAAAAAAATTAGATGCACCTTTTGAAACCCAGGAAAATTCATGCTCCCAAATTTTTCTATATGTACATAATCTTTTTTTTGTAGATGGGGGTGTTTGATTGCGGTCTTGATCAGAATTTTCGGAATCGCTTTCTTTTGATGTTGAAGAAGTACTAGCTATTAGAGAAAAATATTTCTTCAAGCTCATGATGACGCCTTCAGTGCCTTCAGTTTGAGTCTTAGTCTGTAAAAAAAAACAAATTTGAGGGACAAAAAATCTCTCAAAAAATAACTTTCTAACACGCCGCAACTCAAGTACACTGCGCGACTACGCCCCTGGCCCCTGGTCTAATTTTAATACCGAAAAATCGACAAAGTTCATTCACTTAAAGTTATTTTTCTTTTGTTATTTAAAAATATCAATTTTCTTTAATTCACTATAAGTATTGTTTTGGTAAATACACTTTTCTAATTTCATTTAAGTTTTATTTTTATTAAACGGTGTTTATTAAAAATTTACAACTTACCTTGTTGATTTCAATTAAATCTAAAATCACAGTCAGATTGACACACTAGATTGATTAAATATTCGTTTAACACTTTTCAAATATAAATTAAATACGCCGACGCGTGTTTTGTATTTCACATAGCATAATACGGGTTTATGTCAAATAATAAGTATTCACAGATCTAGCATCTAGCGCCATCTCATGGCTGATAACAAAACATCCGATAGAGCTGAATTTGAATATCGAAACATCATTTATATCGATTCGAAATATTGTAATAATGTACTAATAATTTTTTTTTTATTTTATGAATACTTTTTTTTGCATGTTTCTCGTCATATCTTATAAAATACGGGACCAAAGCACTATTGAACGGGACGCGGGACATTTCAGTTAAATACGGGACTGGCCCTTGAAATACGGGACGCCTGGCAACCCTGCGGTTCGGCGAGCACAAGTCGGGTATAAAAGCCCGCCTGAATCTCTTCGAGCTCATTCAGTGTTCAGATCTCGTGGAGTAAAGATCCCTGAAGATGCCTCCTGCAATCGAAGGCGAAACGTCGGATAGTAATTTCAATTTGACACAATCTAATCCCTAGAACCATGATTTCTTAATTCTCCTTTATGCATTTGGCAAAGTTCTGATTTTCCTGATTGTCTTATATAGGAAAATCTTTTGTCTTCTATTCAAACATTAGTGTGATACATGATTGGTTTTTAGAGTGGAGTGCTTTTTGAAAAATAAAATAAAAAATTCAGGTCCGTATTAAAAGAAAATAAGTTATGGTAAGATCTCAAGGACGAATCGTCGGATTTTAAATCTGAGTACGCCATATTGTCGAGGAGGAAAGTGGCTATGAAGATGAAATAGTTATTTGCACAACAAGGGAGGTAGTCGAAAACGTGGACGTTGTCAAAAAAGTCCGCGAGTGGTCAAAAAATACCTTTCGAGTTGTGTATTACATTTTTTCTACTTCATATTCGAAAGCAAAGTAGAATAATATATTTTTATTATTTTTCAATATGGGGCCTTATTATTAACAATTCAATCTCTTTAAAAAAATATTCTTTTGGTTTGTCTACAAAATGCGCGAAAACAGCTCCTTTTAACTCAAGTTCGTCGTTAAACCGTCGCCCACAAAGTTCCTTTTTCAAACATCCAAAAGCATAGGAGTCCCTGGGAGCTATGTCTGGACTATAGGGAGGATGATCTATCTGTTGAAATTTACAGTCCAGAGTGGCCGCTTGTGCAACACCAGCAGACAGTATGACAGTTACATGATCGTACAAAAGACGCACGCCTCTGGTCAGTTTTCCTCGACGTCTTTCACGTATGCTGTCCTGCAATTTATGTAACAATGCTGCGTAAAGTGCGGGAAACGAAAGAAAACCGGGAGGAGTCAATCGGTTTAGGTAGGTCGGCCAAGAAATCTCTTTAAACCAGTGGTGTCCCGTTGTTCTGTAAATAATATGGCACTCCTTTTTGACTATATGCACTTCAGATAATTAAAAAATGTAACTATGCTTATTGAACCTTTATCTATATTTATCTCTTTTCTTTCGTGTACCGCACTTCCATATCTCTTTTGTGTTGCAAAAACGGCGAACTTTCGATTTCGAAATTTTGATTTTTCTTGATCGATTTACCTATAAATATATTTTTTCTTGAGTTCTGTCATTATACAGTATAGTGATACACGATTTACAAGTCCAGATTTTACAAGGGCAGCCAGCATCAGATCCAGTGAACGAGATTTATCAAAATTTTAATTTATGCAGTATATGCGGGTATGCCAAAAGTGGCCGTCTGTCTCCGTCTGCCATATTACTTTATACAGGGGCCGTCATTGTGAAGTACTATACAGGGCGTTTCCTAATTGCGTGCTGATGTTAAAGGGGGGTTTTTATGTCCTAAAAGTCTTAACTTTTGAGATACAGGATGGTAAAGTTTAAAAAGAAAAAAATTTTTTTCAACCCAATTCTGATGCTATTGTAGATAATAAAAATTGATTGTTAATAAAAAATACACTTTTATGCATAAAAGACGTGTATCAAATTTCACACAGTTATTTATCTATAATAGCATCAGAATTAGGATTGAAAAAAAAAATGTTTTTTTAAAACCCCATATCTCCAGAGTTAAGACTTTTAGGTTCATATTAAACATAAACTTTTTTCTTAAAAAGGTAATTGATATTTTCTCCATGTTGGATCACACACAAGATACTGCCTTACAGTTGATAGATATTTCACCAGCCAGTGAAAAATATTTGATCTCTCAATGAGCAATTTTCGTTTATTTTGGCACTTGCGCCAAACAAAACCATTTGATTGTAAAAGCCGATTTAAGGTTTTATACCCGTACGGAAAATGTATTTTGTTCTTTACAGCACGAAGTAGCGGTTTGCAGGTCGGAACCTTCTTCAAGTTTATATAAAAATCCTCTATTGTTCATCGAATACTTAAAAATCACCATTACAACTTTATTATTATTTTTTTTTATTGTTATGTTACATTCCATGTAATAAACTTGTAAAGTTTTTGCCAGGAGATTTTAAAGGTGAAGCAGAACATGAGCGATTATTATGTTCTCTTTGAATTTTTCTTACACTACTTTCCGAACACCAGTGTAAAATGCAGCGTGTTCTGTTCGATTTTGAATTGGAATAGTTAAACTATTATTTTCATTTTCTCTAGTACAGGCCTCTATAACGCTTGCAATAACTTCACGTGCACCGCTTCGAATTGTTTTTCCTCTTTTGCTCGCCATCGTTACTTCGAAATAATAATTCAAATTCAACGCAACGCATTTATATAGAAATGAAAATAAATGCTTGAAATGTATAGGCGCCACTGGAAATAGCTAGAACCTTCTAGCGGCAAGTGCATGGAGACTCTAGGCACATCCCAATTACAAGTGGACCAGTGCGAAATTTACTAAATCCTCGATTAATTTTCCGTACCGCTTAGCTGGCGCACTTTATAGGTGAAGCGACAAACTATTACAACAAATAAAATATCATAAAATTTATTTGCGTACACAAATTTTACCTTCATCACCTTTTTTGTTGATTGCCAGACTGAATTTTCTTGGAGGTGACTCACCCTTACTTGATTCCCTTTTCGATAGAGGATCATTGTAGAAAATCATAGTTTCATCCCCTGTTACAACGGTTTTTATCACAGGCTTTGGTTCGGGCCTACACAGTTCCAAAAAGGATAGCGCCCACTCGACATTGCGTTGTTTTTGAATAGCCGAAAGTTTTTTGGGAGGATGCAGGATTCGACGAATTCTAGTATCAGAAAGGTTAGTATTTTCCGAGGTTTTCTTGACCTATTAAGGTCGGTCGCTCAATACCACCTCTCCCAGAATGGCAACAATGTCTTCCGTTTTCACATTCACTGGTCGACCAGTTTTTACATCAGCTTCAAGGCATTCCTGCCTCATGTGAAAATGTTTTGTGCATTCTTTCACTATAGAATACGAATGGGAACTTTGGCCGTACACACCACCCAACCTTTCTTTAATAATGTTAGGTGCTAACCCTTCCTTTGTCAAAAACTTTATGACCACTCTGTACTCAATTTGCGTTATCTACGACATTTTCTTGGACACGCCTTTTAAGTTTAAAATTCTATCGATAAAAAACTATCTGACTGAAATTGATGAAAAAGTTTAACATACGCAATAAAACACATTTTTGTATGTTTATTATATGCATTTGTAGATGTATTCCGTTATCTTGGAAATGCGATGGCGATCCAGACTGCGGCGAAGACGAAGACGAACCGCCGACCTGCAGCGAGCCCGAGTTTCACACCTGTGAGCCCACCTATTTCCAGTGCAAGAACAACAAGTGTATCCCGGGCAGGTGGCACTGCGACTACGAAAACGATTGCGGGGACGGGTCTGACGAAGTGAACTGCGTTCCCAGGAATTGTTCCGAATCTGAATTCAGGTAATTTGGAAAATATTAAACTTAACCATATAAGAAACCAAAAAATCTGGCTTCAACCTTTGACAAACACAATCGACCTAAAAATCATCTTAAATGTTGTTCTATCGTTGTTTTAAGTGTCGAGGAAGTTTTTTGAAAATATTGTTTATATCATCTGCTGATGATGTTGTGGTGTAGTGTGGTTAGAATTCTTGTATTGATTGATCTATCTTCCACCACAGCTTCCAGTGTAAGGACCCGAGTCTCTATGTTTATAGGTAAAGTTAAAATCAAATACCGTACACCAAATGTCTTTTCTTAATGGAAATATTAAATATTCAGAATGCGCTAAATTTTTAGAATTATATATAGACGAAAATCTTAATTTGAATAAACATATTCAAATTTTAAGATGAAATATAAGAGCGATAATAGGAATAATGTGTGAAGTCAGAGACAATATTTTACTTCATTCTGGGGAAGTGCCAACCTGACAACATTAAAGTCTCTCAGAAGATCAAATGTATTCATAAATTACCATTTTTGGAACCCGATATACATATATATATATATATATATATATATATATATATATATATATATATATATATATATATACAGGGTTCGCCAAACTCAGTGGCGTATTAGAAGTATATGGAGAACGAGTAAAGATATTTACTTGAGATTTGGGTAAGTTTCATACTAAGAAGTGAACTTTATTTTAAAAATAATTTCGAAGTTGCGGCGTTGCCAGCTCTATTGCAGACAGACAGAAAGTTTCTTTTTTTAAATACAATACCCTGTATATTATTGCATTGTCAAATTCTATGTATTATTCTGAGCATTTTTTATGTAGTATGTCCTATACCTAATTTGAGAGGTTTCTGAAATAAAAATTATTTTCTAATTTTTAAGGGTCAAATCGAGTTCAATGTAAAACACGATATATTTTTAGAATATTGTCCCAGAATTCTGAAATTTTTATACGAGTTTCCGAACATGTAGGTTAATTGACGACTCAAGGTAATTTTTAATTAAAAGTTATACAGGGTGTATAAAAATATAGTTTATTCACGATGAACAGAAATGTTCATAACTCGATTTTTTTAAATGGAACACCCTGTACATTTTAATTGCATCAAATAGAGAGAGACATTGCCTTTCAAATGACATTAGGTATTCCTATACCTATCTCTGATGGGTAATGAACTAAGTGGCATTTTAAAAAAAAATCGACCATTTTAGTATTTTCTGTAAAAAAAATCTATTTTAAGCGCACTGAATAGAGAAGTAAACATTTTTGTCAAATACTGGCAAGTTATTTCTACGTATATCTGTCTTAATGATACCTAAATGGAAATACTTTTCTTGAGAAAAATCGATAATTTAATAGTAACAATATGTATTCACAAACGCTTTTGATAAAAAATTAACGATACTACCGAATAAAACAATACTCACGATGGAACACCCTGTATATTTTTGTTGCATCCAACAGAGAAAAAATTACCTTTCAATAGTATTAGCATCGCTGATGATTAATTAATTAGATGCCATTTAGTAGAAGCACGAATAATATCTCGTAAAACGAAAGATTATTTAACTAGTAGGCTGTGCACGCCTGTCATCTCCCAGGAAACCAAACAGAGAACATTTGTTTTTAATATGCATAGTTGTCAAAAATTCACTAATTTAAAATGGCAAATTCTTACTCAAGTGTAGAAATTCTAAATTTGTTTTATGTACACGGTCAATGTGATAAAATAATATCAAGAACATGTAGACAATTTAATCAACTTTATCCAGATTCTGTCCCAATGAACGAGAAAAAGTTTAAAAGAATAGAGAAGAATTACAGAGAGTACAATAATGTTAAAAGACCAAGACTTCAAGTCAAACCTGTAACAGGTAACGAAGACAATGAAATTACTGTTTTGTCTTATTTCCATACATACCCTCACGCATCAATTAATAGCGCAGAGAAAGATTTAGGCATTTCTTACAAATCGGTGGAAAGAATTTTGCACAAACATAGAATGCATAATTATAAATTTATAACAGCCCAGGCTTTAGAGCCTACTGATCCTCCTCAGCGCGTCGCATACTGCGAAATGATCCTGATGCGTACACAAGAAGATCCCAACTTTTTAAAAAAAGTTATTTGGACGGATGAGAGCAAATTCACAAAAGAAGGGATATTTAACAGAAGAAATTCACATTTTTGGTCCAAAGAAAATCCTTATTTTATCAGAGAAAAAGGTTTTCAATACAAGTTCGGTTTCAATGTATTTTGCCTCATGATGAATGACAAAATAAAGTTTTGCTTTTACGATTAAAATTTAAATTCTGAAAAATATTTGGAAATATTGAAAACTACAGTTTCTGATTTTCTCGACGAGTTACCATTGAACTTACTCCGGAGCTGCTGGTATCAGTTAGATGGGGCACTGGCTCACTGTACAAACGAAGTAAGTGCGGAACTTACTACAATCTTCGAAGACAGATGGATTGGCCGACGAGGTCCATGGATTTGGCCACCTAGGTCCCCAGACCTTACCCCTCTCGACTTCCATCTTTGGGGCAGGGTAAAAGGGATAGTTTATCAGACGCCAGTAGAAACAAAGGAAGAACTCCTAAATCGGACAAGAGAAGCACTGCTGGCATTATCCGCGGAAGAGATTCAAAAAGCAACGAGTCATGTAATGACACAAGTTCTGGAATGCCTCAGAGTTAATGGAGGACACTTTAAACAGTTCAGTTACTGACAATTCATTTGGGGATAGTTCTGTTGTTAGCTATATTTTTGTAATATTGTTTTATTCGGTTGTATCGTTAATTTTTTATCTAAAGCGTTTGTGAATACATATTGTAAATATTAAACTATAGATTTTTCTCAACAAACGTATTTTCATTTAGTTATCATTAAGATAGATATATTATTGACAAAAATGTTTACTTGTCTATTTAGTGCTTTTAACATAGATTTTTTTTCCAGAAAATAATAAAGTGGTCGATTTTTTCTTTTAAATGCCATTTAATTCATTACCCATCAGAGATAGGTATAGGAACACCTAATGTCATTTGAAAGGCAATGTCTCTCTCTATTTGATGCAATTAAAATATACAGGGGGTTCCATTTAAAAAAAATCGAGTTATGGACATTCTGTTCCTCGCGAATAAACTATATTTTTATACACCCTGTATAACCTTTTATTAAAAAATACCTTCAGCCGTCAATTAACCTACATGTTCGGAAACTCGTACAAAAATTTCAGAATTCTAGGACAATATTCTAAAAATATATCGTGTTTTACATTGAAGCCGATTTGACCCTTAAAAATTAGAAAATAATTTTTATTTCCAAAACTGCTCAAAATAGGTATAGAACATACTACATAAAAAATGCTCAGAATAGTTCGTAGAATTTGACAATGCAATAATATACAGGGTATTGTATTTAAAAAAAGAAACTTCCTGTCTGTCTGCAATAGAGCTGGCAACGCCGCAACTTCGAAAATATTTTTAAAATATAGTTCACTTCTTAGTATGAACCTTACCCAAATTTCAAGTAAATATCTTTACTCGTTCTCCATATACTTCTAATACGCCACAGAGTTTGGCGAACCCTGTATATATATATATATATATATATATATATATATATATATATATATATATATATATATATATATATATACATATATATATATATATATATATATATATATATATATACATATATATATATATACATATATATATAGATATATATATATACAGGGTGTTCCTTAATGACATGCTAATATTTAAGGGGGTGATTTTTGGACCCATTTTAAGAAAAAATCTTCATATGAACTTATGTCCTAAACGTCTTAACTTTTGAGATACAGGGTGCTAAAGTTTTCAGAAAAAAAACTATTTTTTTTAATAACTGTGATACTACTGTAGATATCTTTATGAAATTTGGTACACGTGTTCTATGCATCAAGATGCATTTTCTAATGTACAAGCAATTTTATTCTTTTTACCAGTGGCGTCCGTACGCGTTTTGCTTAGAATATTTTTGGAGAAAAAAATGGTACGCCACTGCTTTATCTTAAAATAAAAATTATTTTTGGAATTCTCATTCATTTCTGAGCAAAGTCGATCTCTTGATTTTCTTTCGGCCGACGCATAGTTTTCGCTTAAAAAAATAAAAATCGTTTTACTTCAGGGTCAAATCGTTAAAAATCTGATGTGGTGACTGTTGTGTGGAAAGCGTTTTTTTTCTTTTTTCGTGCTATTCAGTTCATTTAATAATAAATATTAATTAATTTAGAAATAAGTAATTGATTTACTTTACTTTAGGATTGATTACTTTAGGAAACAATTTTTAAAAAACTTTCATGTGCCAATAAATTACAGCGGGGATTTCAGCTTGCAGAAAACAAAGTTTACAGAAACGGCTTAATTTTATTAATTATTAACAATACTAACATTAATTATAAAAATTGTTGGAAGTGGCCACCTTCACTTAATATGCATGCTTCCGCCCGTCTACGCATGGAATTGCGCACTCGTTCAAATATTCCCGGCGTATTCTGTATAGTTTCACACGAGGCAACTATTCGCTCTCTTAAATCTTCTACAGTGTTAACGGGAGTTTTGTACACTAGAGTTTTAAGGTGCCCCCATAAAAAGAAATCCAAACTATTGAGATCGGGGGATCTTGCTGGCCATTGCTGAGGTCCTCCGCGACCTATCCAACGATCAGGATAAACTGTATCTAAATGATTTCGGACAATTACGCTGAAATGAGCCGGTGCTCCATCGTGCATGTACCATATGCGATGCCTTAACGCAACTGGTACATCTTCAAGCAACCCAGGTAGTTCTTCTTCGAGAAAATGCAAATAAGACCGTCCATCAAGACGTCCTGGTAGGAAAAATGGGCCTATGAGATGATTACTAATAATTCCTGCCCAAACATTAAACGAAAATTGTTCTTGAAAATGGGTTTCGGTTATGGCATGCGGGTTTTCTTCCGCCCACACATGATTGTTATGGAAATTTTGAATAGCATTCCTAGAAAAAGTTGCTTCGTCTGTGAACAAAATTTGTGACTCAAACTGCGGATTTAGTGTAATACTCTGAAGATACCACTGAGAGAAGTTCACACGCTGTGGGAAATCCCTGGGGAGTAATGCCTGTACTCTTAGAATATGATATGGATATAACAAAAAGTCAACTAAAATACGCCAAACAATTTGGTGACAAATATTCAAAGCTCTAGCGATCATCCTCGTACTCGTCTCAGGATGTTCGTCGATTTCTTGCAGCACCGCTTCCTCAACCTCAGGTGTTCTGACAGTTCGAGGTCTGCCTTCCGAAGTACCTTTATTGAAACTACCTGTTTCGCTAACTCGGCGATGAATATTCGAAAAGGTTCGGCTATCTGGCAAGGCACGATTAGGATATCTTTCCTGATAAATGCGTCTGGCTTCTGTTGCATTACCATCTGCGAGGCCATATGCGTAATGCATTGCCGCCATTTCCGTATTCGTATAATTTACCATATTTAATGATATTATTCGAAAAAACGGCGAAAATAACTTCAATAACTTCAATGAAACACTAAAAACCAAAGAGATGACACACTGAGATGGTTTTGAACACCAACAGCTTACTTTAAGTCATTTGACATCGACGTTTGTAAAAACGTAATTTATTCCAGGACTACTAGATTTATGGGTTTAAAAATTATTATTAGTTGGTATTGAGATATTATGAAGCAATTTTAACTCAATTATTTAATCAAGAACGGACCATCAAACGAGATAACTTTTTCGTTTATGAACACATTCGATGTCATAATTTTCTTTCACCCGATAAATAAGCGATTTCCACACAACAGTCACCCTATCAGATTTTTAACGATTTGACCCTGAAGTAAAACGATTTTTATTTTTTTAAGCGAAAACTATGCGTCGGACGAAAGAAAATCAAAAGATCGAATTTGCTCAGAAATGAATGAGAATTCCAAAAATAATTTTTATTTTAAGATAAAGCAGTGGCGTACCATTTTTTTCTCCAAAAATATTCTAAGCAAAACGCGTACGGACGCCACTGGTAAAAAGAATAAAATTGCTTGTACATTAGAAAATGCATCTTGATGCATAGAACACGTGTACCAAATTTCATAAAGATATCTACAGTAGTATCACAGTTATTAAAAAAAATAATTTTTTTTCTGAAAACTTTAGCACCCTGTATCTCAAAAGTTAAAACGTTTAGGACATCAGTTCATATGAAGATTTTTTCTTAAAATGGGTCCAAGAATCACCCCCTTAAATATTAGCATGTCATTAAGGAACACCCTGTATATATATATATATAGATATATATATATATATACATATATATTATATATATATATATATATATATATATATATATATATATATATATATATATATATATATATATATATATATATATATATATATATATATATATATATATATATATATTCATATATATATTCATATATATATATATATATATATATATATATATATATATATATATACATATATATATACATATATATATATATATATATATATATATATATATATATATATATATATATATATATATATATATATATATATATATATATATATATATATATATATATATATATATATATATATATATATATATATATATATATATATATATATATATATATATATATATATATATATATATATATATATATATATATATATATATATATATATATATATATATATATACATATATATACACATATACACATATATATATATATATACATATATACACATATATATATATATATATATATACATATATACACATATATATATATATATATATATATATATATATATATATATATATATATACATATATATACACATATATATATATATATATATATATATATATATATATATATATATATATATATATATATATATATATATATATATATATATATATATATATATATATATATATATATATATATATATATATATATATATATATATATATATATATATATATATATATATATATATATATATATATATATATATACATATAAACT
This sequence comes from Kuschelorhynchus macadamiae, assembly GCA_030620095.1. Lineage (NCBI taxonomy): Eukaryota > Metazoa > Arthropoda > Insecta > Coleoptera > Curculionidae > Kuschelorhynchus > Kuschelorhynchus macadamiae. The sequence goes on along the minus strand of JAUTXW010003396.1, from coordinate 311,259 downwards.
GCTGTGCATAATAACTGCAATTCTAAAATTTTTGGGTAAAATTCAAATTGTTGTAGCTTTTCAGAGATGAGAGATATTGGGCTACGGTTTTCAGCGTATTATGGAGATATGTTTTGAAAAAAAGTCCAGTATTATGTATTTTTTCAAAGTGCGTTTCATTTTATTATACAGGGTGTGAGATGACACCGTCTTATTTTTTTAAATGTTTGTTAAGAGCGAGAACTTGTTACAGCAACTCTTAAGTTTTCTTTTTTCGACCAAAATGATCTTTGGCAAGATGCAAAAAAACAATTTCTAGCGATTTGTCGTATCTTCACTTGTTTTCAATATACAGGGTTTTTTCGAAAAAAACGACATCGTTACATTATTAACACTTCAACACGACACCCTGTACATTAGTCGGACATTGGTCACTTGATTTATTATGGGTATTTATGCCTGTAATCATATTCATAGGAGCAATGTATACATGGTGTAACATAAGTAAAAGAGAAATAACAAAATTGGAAATTAATATTTTGGTTGAATTTCGTACACTCCCTCCTTGAATCTCTTGTCAAATCTAAAATAATGAAAGCTCGCCAGTTTTGTGAGAATTTTTGAAAATAATTAATCCTTTTGTCGAAACGGTTTTTTAGGTTTTGTCTTAAATGCATTTATTATTGAATATACAGGGCGTTATTTAATAACTAATTAAGAAACGGCTACATTCTGATATTCCAGTAAATTTTTCACAATTTTTGGTTTGTTCAGCCAAAAACTAAAAAGATATGATACATGTTATGTTTCGATATTGATATACTGAGTGTTTTATATTAAGAAACCATACATTTCAATTTTCTGCCAAGCTATTGCCGTGCTATAAAATGGAATAATTAAAATAGCCCACTAATCACCGAATTAAGTCGAAGCCAATTTGGCATAATAAGACAATTTTAAATGCATTGGCACTATTGCCAGATTTATACACTTTTTTTTTGAAAATAATAAGTAGACCTTTCACTTTTTTTAATACCTACTTCAAATACCCTTTGTATTTTATGAAATAAAACAAGCTTATTTAAACACATTATAAATAAGTCTCTATAACGGTTCTAGCTCGGTGGGGCCTTGCATTGTCATCAGCTAAGATAAAATCGATTCCAAAATTATTTGCAAATGGTAGAATGATATTTATTAAACATTCATTTCTATAAATTTCGACGTTGACAGTCCCACGAGTGATAAATAACTCTGTCTTGCCGTTTCTCATCATACCCCCAAATATGGTTAAACCTCCGCCACCAAAGGCCTCTTCAGCTGCCATATTTTCTTCGTTATACCTTGTATTCCTTTGCTGCCATACCGTTATTCGTCCATCCGAATGGTATAAAGTAACTTTGGATTCATTAGTGAATAGACAATTAGACCAGTTGTCCAAATTCCAATTAATATGTTCTGTCCACCACTTGAGTCGGGAAGCTCGGTGCTGTGGTAAAAGTCGCACACATCTGGCTCGTTTTTGATTCTTGAAAGCAACATACCTACTCGGTTTACAAATGTTAGTTGTCTTTAAGTCATTACTAGTAGTAAGCTGTTTAAAATTAAGGAACACTTGGGAGATATTCGTATAATACCATTTTTCCCGATTTGGTTTTTATTTTTTCCTTTATTTATAATTATTTAGGTAGTAATAAAAAAAATACATATTTATTGTCACTTTTCTCCTTTGCTGTATCTCCGAAATCGTTTAAAATTTCATCAATTTGTATACTGCACATTAATTAGCATCAAATTACGGAACTTTCCCCTAATTTAACCAATTTTATATCTTTACTGTTTCCGAGATCCCTACCTATGCATACACTCGAGTTTGTAATACCCTGTATATATCCTACAGCGGCATTTAAATCTCAAGTAAGTAATTCATTTTAGTAAATTTTAATATCTAAATAAGTATTTATTTATTTACCTAAGCCCGTTTTTGTTGAGATTTCTTTTCACCGTGGAATTGTTTACGAGAACATCTGTTTGTGCTCGTAAATTTGAATTAAACCAAGAAGAACTCCGTAAGGGGTGTGTTCTATCAGGTTACGTTCCATTTGTAGAGTAATTTTCGGAGGCCTACCACCACTTGTTCGGTATCTGTGAGTTCCAGTTTCATTCATCCTTTGTTGTAAACGGGTTATCACACTAGGGTGTACATTGAATAGTCTTGCAACCTCACGTTTTTTCATATTTTTATTTATTTTCGCCCCCCCCCCCTTAACATCATCCTAGATCCGCCCTTATTAGGAACACGTTATTGTCAAAATTTGAAGTTGTATACATTGCAAAAAACCGTGATAAATAACTTCTTTTATTTAGAGAAGTTTCCTGCAAGGCGGCTATGAAAAAATAAATGACATAATTGAATAGCCATGTCAACTGAATGTTTATCGTTGGTAATCTGTCAGACTAAATACAAATGTGAAAAATGCGAAGACTTTCCGAGATCGAAAGAGAAAATTGCTTGAGGCTTATTTATGAAGGAATGCAAAAGATTGAGGTTGCAAGACTATACAATGTACACCCTAGTGTGATAACCCGTTTACAACAAAGGATGAATGAAACTGGGTCTCACAGATACCGAACAAGTGGTGGTAGGCCTCCGAAAATTACTCTCCCAATGGAACGTAACTTGATTCGACAAGCTAGAATTCACCCCTTACGTAGTTCTTCTTGGTTTAATTCAAATTTACGAGCAGAAACAGGTGTTCTCGTAAACAATTCCACGGTGAGAAGAAAACTCAACAAAAACGGGCTTAGGTAAATAAATAAATACTTATTTAGATATTAAAATTTACTTAAATGAATTATTTGAGATTTAAATGGATGGTTTTATACAAGGTATTACAAACTCGAGTGTATGCAGAGGTAGGATCTCAAAAACCGTAAAGATACAAAATTTGTTAAATTAAGGGAAAATTCCGTAATTTGGTGCTAATTAATATGCAGTCTAAAAATTGATAAAATTTTAAACGATTACTGACGTACTGAAAAGGGGAAGAAGTGACAATAAATATACTTATTATAAAGGAAAAAATAAAAACAAAATCGGGAAAAATCGTATTTATACGTATATCTCCCAAGTGCTTCATAATTTTATTATTTTATAATCAGCTTACTACTAGTAATGACTTATTAAGACAACTTACTTTTGTCAACCGTGTTTGTTGCTTTCAGGAATCGAAAACGAGCCAGATGTGTGCGACTTTTACCACAGCATCGAGCTTCCCGACTCGAATGGTGCACGGAACATATTAATTGGAATTTGGATAACTGGTCTAATTGTCTATTTACTGATGAATCCAGAGTAACTTTATATCATTCGGATGTACGAATAACGGTGTGGCGCCAAAGGAATACAAGGTATAACGAAGAAAATATGACTGCTGAAGAGGCCTTTGGTGGCGGAGGTTTAACCATATTCGGGGGTATTATGAGAAATGGCAAAACAGAATTATTTATCACTCGTGGGACTGTCAACGCCGAAATTTATAGGAATGAATGTCTAATAAATATCATTCTACCATTTGCAAATAATTTTGGAAACGATTTTATCTTAGCTGATGACAATGCAAGGCCCCACCGAGCTAGAACCGTTATAGAGACTTTGGAAGCCTTCCAAATTAATACATTGTATTTGCCGGCAAAGTCTCCAGACCTCAATCCAATTGAGCATGTTTGGAGTCATTTAAAATTTAAATTACGCGGAAGAGCAAATCCACCGCAAACGTTAGACCAGCTTGAAGTTGCAATTAGGGAAGAGTGGGAAAACATTCCACAGTATTTTATAAATAATCTTATTTTATCAATGCCTCGAAGGTGTCAGGAGATTATCAATAAAAGGGGGGGACCCACAAGATACTAACTAAATATTTTATTTTACATTTCTTCTTGAAGGAAACTTCTTTAAAATAAATAAAATTTTATATAATTTAGTAATTTAGTAGGGTTCTTTTGCAATGTCTAGAGCTTGAATATTTGATAGCAAAGTGTGGATTTTTTTTTTATTCTTTTGTTTTTTTTTGCACCCTTAGTACGCAACGTATTAATTAAAAATATTTATAAGGTGTTTAAATAAGCTTGTTTTATTTCATAAAATACAAAGGGTATTTGAAGTAGGTATTAAAAAAAGTGAAAGGTCTACTTATTATTTTCAAAAAAAAAAAGTGTATAAATCTGGCAATAGTGCCAATGCATTTAAAATTGTCTTATTATGCCAAATTGGCTTCGACTTAATTCGGTGATTAGTGGGCTATTTTAATTATTCCATTTTATAGCACTGCAATAGCTTGGCAGAAAATTGAAATGTATGGTTTCTTAATATAAAACACTCAGTATATCAATATCGAAACATAACATGTATCATATCTTTTTAGTTTTTGGCTGAACAAACCAAAAATTGTGAAAAATTTACTGGAATATCAGAATGTAGCCGTTTCTTAATTAGTTATTAAATAACGCCCTGTATATTCAATAATAAATGCATTTAAGACAAAACCTAAAAAACCGTTTCGACAAAAGGATTAATTATTTTCAAAAATTCTCACAAAACTGGCGAGCTTTCATTATTTTAGATTTGACAAGAGATTCAAGGAGGGAGTGTACGAAATTCAACCAAAATATTAATTTCCAATTTTGTTATTTCTCTTTTACTTATGTTACACCATGTATACATTGCTCCTATGAATATGATTACAGGCATAAATACCCATAATAAATCAAGTGACCAATGTCCGACTAATGTACAGGGTGTCGTGTTGAAGTGTTAATAATGTAACGATGTCGTTTTTTTCGAAAAAACCCTGTATATTGAAAACAAGTGAAGATACGACAAATCGCTACAAATTGTTTTTTTGCATCTTGCCAAAGATCATTTTGGTCGAAAATAGAAAACTTAAGAGTTGCTGTAACAAGTTCTCGCTCTTAACAAACATTTAAAAAAATAAGACGGTGTCATCTCACACCCTGTATAATAAAATGAAACGCACTTTGAAAAAATACATAATACTGGGCTTTTTTTCAAAACATATCTCCATAATACGCTGAAAACCGTAGCCCAATATCTCTCATCCCTGAAAAGTTACAGCAATTTGAATTTTACACAAAAATTTTAGAATTGCAGTTATTATGCACAGCAGTTTATATATACATATACATATATATATATATATATATATATATATATATATATATATATATATATATATATACATATATATATATATATATATATACATATACATATATATATATATATATATATATATATATATATATATATATATATATATATATATATATATATATATATATATATATATATATATATATATATATATATATATATATATATATATATATATATATATATATATATATATATATATATATATATATATATATATATATATATATATATATATATATATATATATATATATATATATATATATATATATATATATATATATATATATATATATATATATATATATATATATATATATATATATATATATATATATATATATATATATATATATATATATATATATATATATATATATATATATATATATATATATATATATATATATATATATATATATATATATATATATATATATATATATATATATATATTTATATATATATATATATATATATATATATATATATATATATATATATATATATATGTGTTTTCATTCCGGGTGTACATCCGTTCACTACTGTCGTTCTGAAAAGAACAGTTTTGCTGACGTTTCGCCAAAATCACATTTGGCATTTTCGAAGCTTTCTTTCTCGCGTCCGAATGGAGACTCCATATATATATATATTCATATATATTCATATAAAATAAATAAATAAATAATAAATAAAATAAATAAATAATAATAATAATAAATAAATGCTTTATTGTCAAAAAAAATTTTACAATTTTGTGTACAAAGCTGTTGTAAAAAAATAGTTTACAAACATCAAAATTAGCAAATAAAACAAGACAAAAACACATCATAAATATTATAGAAAAATAATATTTAAATCAGGAATTTAGAATATTAATATTATAGAATCCTAAAAGAAGTACATTAGAAATGTACTTTGTCAGTCGTACTATGTTATAAACATTTTCATAAATATAATGTAAAAAAATAAAAAAGCAAAGTAAAAAATAAAAAAGTACGAAACAAGTATAAAAATTCGATCAAATTGAGTCGCACAACATGTACCCCAGAATGGAATAGCATATCTGAGGTGCGACTCAACAAGAGCAAAATAAACAGTTCTAGAGGTAGAAAAGCTAAGCTCCTCGGATACAGATCTTAACGCAAAGCAAGCAGAACCTAACTTCCTCGATAAAGCGTCGATATGTGGATCCCATTTTAAAGAATCATCTACAAGAAGCCCTAGAAATTTTACAGAGTTTACGACATCAATAGTGGTGCCATTAAGGTCAAAGGGTTGCAGCGTGTTTTTATAAGACAAGACTTTCGTTTTAGAGATGTTCAAACATAGGAGATTAGAATCGCACCAGGATTTAATGGTGATTAGGTCATTAGATACAATCCTATGTAGGTCCGTGACATCTGGGTGGCTCCACGTAAAGCTGGTATCGTCCGCAAAGAGACATATTTTTCCACTAATGTTTATATATATATATATATATATATATATATATATATATATATATATAATATATATTATATAAATATATTTATATAAATATAAATATATATATATAAATATATATATATAAATATATATATATATATATATATAAATATATATATAAATATATATATATAAATATATATAAATATATATATATATATATATATATATATATATATAATATATATATATATAAGTATATATATATATATATAAATATATATATATAAATATATATATATATAAATATATATATATATAAATATATATATATATATATATATATATATATATATTTATAAATAGCTATCTTTGTCGCGTCCGAATAGAGACTGAGGTGTTGGTGACTACGACGCTTCCTTGTATACCCCCACTCGGGGCCGAAGGTTATATCTGCGCAGGCGTTGGTCGGTATTTATGTTTTCCGGATGGTGCTGTTGTTGTGCTAATTGCGCTTGTGTTTTTGCGATTTTAGATTTGCCAATTATTGTCTTCCTGTTGGTAGTTTTAATGATTCGTCCTTTTTATTCAAATCACCTTGTTTTTCAACGTCTATGGCTTCTCGGATTATTCTGGTCTTATAATGTTTTATATTGGCAATCTCTCTACACCCATCGAAATTTATTTTATGGCCGGTTTCCTGATAATGTAGGAATAAAGCTGAGGTTGTTTGTTTATTTCTGATGCTGAGTTTATGCTCTTTCACTCTTGCTGATATTCGCCTGTTAGTTTGCCCCACGTACACCTTTTCACAGTCCTGGCACGGAATACTGTATACTCCGTGGTTTGATTTTATCTTTTGGGTTTCCAAGTAGTTTACCTATAGTTGTTTGTGGCTTGTGTATTGTTTGTATGTTGTGTTTCCCAAGAATTCTTCCGATTCTGTCTGTTGTCCCTTTTACATATGGTAAGACTACTTGTTGCTTTCCCGGTTCATAATTTTTGTTGTTGTTTTGTTTGTTTTGTTGTTCGTTGTTCTGGAAACCTGTGCATTAATAGCTTTCTCTATGGTGCGATTTGTGTAGCCATTTTTCTTTAAAGCACTAGATATTGCCTTAAGTTCATTTTGTCTCGTCTGTGTTTCAGTTAATCGCACGGATCTGGATATTAGGGTATTTGCCACAGCCTGAATTTATGCTGGGAGATGATGTGATTTTGCATTTAAATATCTGTCTACATGTGTTGGTTTTCTATACACGGTGTATTCGAAATGTCCGTTATGCAGTTTTGTGACCAAAACATCTAAAAATGGTAGTTTGTTGTTTTCCTCTAACTCTAGAGTAAATTGTATTCTGGGGTGGATTGAATTTGCGTGAGTCAGAAATTTTTCGAGCTCTGCATGACCATGTTGCCATATAATAAATGTGTCATCCACATAACGAATCCATAATTTGGGTTTTAAACTTGCTTTCTCAAGAGCTTCTTTCTCGAAGTATATCATAAATAAATTCGCGACTACTGGTGATAGCGAAGACCCCACTGGAGCACCATCCATTTGTTTATAAATTTGCCCATTAAATGAAAAATAAGTATTTTTAAGGCGATGCTCCGACAGTTGTATTATATGTGCCTGGAAATCCTCGTTCACATCAATCTTGCCCAATGCTTCGTCGATGGAAAAACACACATAAACTTAAAACATATCTATACATATATACTAAATTTTTACGGTACGCATCTTGAAAAAGCGATTTACATGTTGTGAGTTAGTACAGTAAATGATATTTGAGGAATGGGGTTTGGAGCATTTCGGTTATCGTATTTTTTTTTTCTGATAATAAAAACGGTAGAATCCATCAGAGGTTTAGCTACAGTGAAAAACAAATAATATTTTTAATATGTATATACAGAGCCAGCCTTATTTTCTGTTTAAATTTAGACATGGAAAAGAAGATTTTTAAATTTGAAATGTTTTCTGATTATTTAATTAGGTTAACATATATTTGACTTAAACCACAAATATCCTTTTTATCATTAACTGCTTCACTTTCTTTTTTTATTTCTATCATCTCTTTAAATGTAAATTTACGATAATTATTATCTTGTTCCAAAATCTCGGTTGCATCAAAATTAAACTTGTGTTTTGTTGTTTCTTCATGCTTGTGAAGGGCAGTAGAGGCATTTTTAGTATATTTGTGGCCTGTGTTTGTGTGTGTGTTTTGTAATCGAATGAATCTAAATATTTTATTTTGTCAGACGTACTATACCTGATATTATTTAATTATCACTAAGCTGTGCCTCTATATAAAAAAAATAATTAAAAACAACAACAAAAAATATGTTTTGAAATTAATATTATTACTATGAAAATTTTATGGTTTTTAAACCTTTTGTTCCAGTATGCATGATAATGTTTGCGTCTTTGTATTTAATATCCTGTTTTTTTAATAGAAAAAATTTTTAGAAATCAAGCCATCCCAAATAAAGTCTTGAAAAAGCTCAACACTATGAGCGAAACGTTGACTTGATGTGAAAAAATTGTGTTTTATTATTAACATATAAGACATATACATATATATATATATATATATGTATGTATACAGGGTCCTGCAGCTCACCTCCCGTCTTTTATTATACCTAAACCATTTATTTTAGAAAAAATATTTAAAAGCCACTATATGCTGTTGATTAGAGAGCACATTTTAAAAATATTCTTGATTATACAGGGTGTTACAAAAAATAGTGGCGCATAAAAGTTGAATTTTTTTACATTTTTGGAACACTCTTTGCCTAGTCTACAGACTCCTAGAATATTATCTCTCTTTTTTTAATAGTTTCGGAGAAAAAAGGTAAAATCGAAGAAAAAAAAATTATAGTCTACATTTAAAATATTTATAAAAATTAGATAAAACATCTTAAAAGCTAAGGTAACCTAGTAGCTTACTGCAAAAGGTTTATAGTTATTCTGCTACGAGTATTATAAGTCTTACTTATACAGGGTGACCCAAATTCCATGTCAAACGTTGCCGAATAAAAAATTATTTTTCTCCATTTTTTTCAAATGGAACACCCTATATATTTTTTTTCTGTCAGGTAAAGAATTAACAGATTAACATTTTTTATTATTACACTTATCTCAAAATTCCTGAAGGTTTTTGAAATATTCTTAAAAAACTAATGTTGTACTTTGTTTTTCAGTACGATAATTGAATAAACTCACTAGTAATGTGGAAAAATGGAACACCCTATATATATTTTTTTTCTGTCCGATACAGAATTAACAGCTCAACATTTATTATTATTACTTATCTCAAAATTCCTGAAGGTTTTTGAAATATTCTTAAAAAACTAATGTTGTACTTTGTTTTTCAGTACGATAATTGAATAACCTCACTAGTAATGTTCATACCTTCGCGATTTTAAATATTAGATAGGTCAGCGTAGTTCTAGCTATGGGGAAAAACCTAAAATCCTAACATTTTTTCTAATTACGTTTGCTGCATAAAATTTAAATTACTGCCAAGAGTTAAGGCTCGACTTAAGGTGTAACAGCTTTATTTAACATTATTAACAAATATCTAATTATTGCTAAAATTAATTTGTACTTAGAACATATGTTCGATATGTCTTCCATTCTCTTCGAGGCATAAACGAAGACGGGTATGAAAAGATCTTCCTACTATTCTTAATACTTCGGGCGTAATACTTTGAAATGCGGTTCCAATCCGTTGCTGCATATTTTCGGGAGTTGTTGGAGGTTTGTTGTAAACAATTTCCTTAACGTAGCCCCATAGAAAAAAATCTAATTTCGTTAGATCAGGCGACCGGGGCGGCCACGCACTTGCTCCCTGTCTTCCAATCCATCGATCTGGAAAATTATTATTTAAATTATCCCTAACTGGCAACGAAAAATGTGCTGGAGCACCATCTTGTTGCAACCACATTGTATTTCTCAGATTAACCGGCAAATTTTCGCACAAATTTGGCAAGTGATTTTCTAGGAAGTCGAGATACATGGCTCCAGTTAAATGTCCATTAAAAAAATGGGGACCAATAACATGTTCACCAATAATTCCCCCCCACACATTAACTGACCATCTGTGTTGTAGATCAAGCTGCCTAAAAATTCTTGGATTATGGTGGACGTAGTAATGGTAGTTATGACGATTTACAAATCCATTCTTATGAAATGTGGCCTCATCAGAGAATAAAACTTTATCAAAAAATCAAAGCTTAACCTAATTTTAGCTTGTGCCCAATTACAAAAGTCAACACGTTTCTCAAAATCTGCTGGAAGGAGTTCTTGATGCAACTGAATATGATATGCATGAAATTTATGGCTCTTTAAAATTCGCTGAACAGTTCTTTCGCTTACTCCTACGGCATCCCCGACTGCTTTTTGGCTAACAGAAGGATTTTCCGTGACAGCTAATAGCACAGCTAATTCATTTTCTTCCGTTCAAACGGGCCTATTTCTAACTGGTCTTGTATAATTTACATTTCCCGTTGCCATAAATCTCTCTAATAAGTTCGTCATGCTCCTTCTGTCTGGGTGCCTTCGTTCTGGATAATTTTGCGCATAAATCCTACTGGCCAAAAAGGCATTTCTATGCGATTCTCCTAACACGAAAACCATATCAACCAGTTCTTCGCGGGTGTACTCCATGACGATAGAACGTTCAAATAAAACTTCTAAACAGTGACGCAAACAAACGAAAAATGAACTACGTAGAAGGTAAAGACCACTATATGAAAAATCCGATAATTATTTCAATTTGTAAAACTTAAAAAACGAATAAGTAAATTGCCGATATGTTTTAGTTGTTTGACAGTTTCTAGACAATTTGTTTTTCATGGCCTACTTAAATTCTAGTTAATAATTTGGGCAACACTTGTCAATAATATTAAATAAAGGTTAAGGCCGTTTTACATGCTGCAAGTTTCTTGCAGCAAGGGGTTGCACCTGCAAGATATTGCGCGCAATTTGTCTTGCAGACTGTAAAGCGGCAGTTGTATTTCAATTGCAAGTGTCAGCGTATGCCTTTGTGCAAGTCTCTTGCAACTTGTAGGAAGACCTGCAGCATGTAAAACTTCTTTACGGCTTAACTCTTGGCAGTAATTCAAATTTTATGCGGTAAACGTAATTACAAAAAATGTTGGGATTTTAGGTTTTTTCCCATAGCTATAACTACGCTGACCTATTTATTATTCAAAATCGCGAAGGTGCTTACTTATGAACATTACTAGTGAGGTTATTCAATTACCGTACTGAAAAACAAAGTACAACATTAGTTTTTTAAGAATATTTCAAAAACCTTCAGGAATTTTGAGATAAGTGTAATAATAAAAAATGTTGATCTGTTAATTCTGTATCGGACAGAAAAAAAAATATATAGGGTGTTCCATTTTTCCACATTACTATTAAGTTTATTCAATTATCGTACTGAAAAACAAAGTACAACATTAGTTTTTTAAGAATATTTCAAAAACCTTCAGGAATTTTGAGATAAGTGTAATAATGAAAAATGTTGATCTGTTAATTCTGTACCGGACAGAAAAAAAAATATATAGGGTGTTCCATTTGAAAAAATGGAGAAAAATTATTTTTTATTTTGCAACGTTTGACATGGAATTTGGGTCACCCTGTATAAGTAAGACTTATAATACTCATAGCAGAATAACTATAAACCTTTTGCAGTAAGCTAGTAGGTTACCTTAGCTTTTAAGATGTTTTATCTAATTTTTATAAATATTTTAAATGTAGACTATAATTTTTTTTTCTTCGATTTTACCTTTTTTCTCCGAAACTATTAAAAAAAGAGAGATACTATTCTAGGAGTCTGTAGACTAGGTAAAGAGTGTTTCAAAAATGTAAAAAAATATAGGGTGTTCCATTTAAAAAAATACAACTCTTATGCGCCACTATTTTTTGTAACACCCTGTATAATCAAGAATATTTTTAAAATGTGCTCTCTAATCAACAGCATATAGTGGCTTTTAAATATTTTTTCTAAAATAAATGGTTAAGGTATAATAAAAGACGGGAGGTGAGCTGCAGGACCCTGTATATATATACAGGGTGATTCACGTGGATGGACCGTTAGACGTTTCTGGAGAACGGATTGATGGATCCTTCTGAAATTTCGGTTACTTACATAAATGACCTTGATCTACCGTTTTAAAATATTTTCAGCCTTACAGTGTTGCCGGTTATACTCAAAACCGGTATATCGCTATTTTAAATGAAATGCCCTATATTTTTACATTTTCTGAAACTACGCGTTTTATAACTTTTCTAATATTCCCTATACCTATGTGTAGCCGTTTTTCAGGAATTAATTTATTTAGAATATTTTTAACGAAAACAACACTTCAAATAAATCTGAATTTCTCCCAACTCTAAAACAATTTTAATCTGAAATTTGGGATGCGGTTAGATAATGCCCTTAGGTATTTGATTTTTTTGTCATATTCTAGTTGAAGCATACAGGGTGCTCCAGAAATAGATGCATGTAGGTAACTTACAAAAGTGCGAGAAATTCGATTTTTTTAAATAGGACACCCTGTATATCAATACTTATTTGAGAAGCTGATAAAAGTGGCTTTCTAATAATGTATACTTTGCCTATACCTAACTCTTCAAGTTTTTGATTTATAAGCATTTCTTTATGAAATATCATAAAACAAGTAATTTTTAATGATTCTAGTAGTAGTGTGCCATGAAAACAATTAATATAAGGCTCCATGGCAGTATAATTAAACAATAATACTACTGATTTTCTGACATTTACGATTTATTTGTAACTTTTGAGGAGTGTAACAAAATTTATGCTAGAGCCTGTCACTTATTTAATGAAAAACATCCAGATTTAACCATAATTAGTTAAAAAAATTGAATGTATGCAAAGGAACTACACTTTACCTCAGACTTTAGTGGGAATAAAAAGAAATGAATATTATGTACCTACCTAATAATAGAAAAAGATTACGTATACATAAATAAAAATATTGTTAAACAGGTGAATAAAACAATAGCCTAACTATTTAAAACCAACAATACAACAAAAATAATATAATAATAAAAGTGAAAATAACAGTTACAATAATTATTCAATATGGCCACCATTTAGTCTCAGGCATTTCAAAATGTTTTCTTTTACATGTGATGTTGTAGATCTTCTAATTTGTTCTGGCTGTAGACTACCAAAAGCTGCATGAACCCGATTTAAAAGTTCTTCTCGACTATTTATTAATGTTCCATCGTATACTAAATTTTTAATGTGCCCCCACAAGAAAAAATCTAAAGGATTTAGATCAGGTGATCTAGGAGGCCAGTTCCATGGACCTCGCCTGCGAATCCATTGATCTTCAAACATAATATTCAGCTCATTACTGACCAAATCCGTACAATGAGCTGGAGCTCCATCCAACTGATACCAAACGCGGACAGCTAAGTTTAAGGGTAAACTATCCAAAAAATCCGACACCACGGTTTGCAAAATTTCAATATACTTCATTTGATCCAAATTATCATCATACACGTAATAAACACTCTGGTTGTCCATAAGAAGGCAAAACACATTAAAAGAAAATTTTTGTTGATGATTCCGTTCGACAATAAAATTTGGATTCTCGGTAGACCAATAGTGATTATTTCTTCTATTAAAGATGCCATCTCTGCTGAACTTGGATTCGTCAGTCCAAATTATTTTCTTTAAAAAGTCTGGATCCTCTTGAGTTCTCACTAAAAGCATTTCACACAATTCCACTCTTTGCAGAAAATCGGTAGGCAATAGTTCATGAAGAGTATTTGCTTTAAAATTATGCATAAGATGTTTGGAAAGCATTCTTTGAATAGAAGAATAACTTACTCCTAAATGAATCTCCGCACTACGTATTGAGCTTCGTGGAAAAGCATAAAAATATGCCAGCACCATAATTTCTATATCTTCATCTCCGGTGACAAGTTTCACACGGCGTCTTGGACAAACCGAAGTTCCATGCAAAACATAATTCCTTTGTATGCGTTTGAATTTTTTCTTCGTCATTGGAGTTAACTCTGGATATTTTTCATTAAATACGCGACATGCTCTAGCATAAATTTTGTTACACTCACCAAAGATTACAAACAAATTACAAATATGAGAAAACGTATAATTGTTATCAAATATTTCAGCCATTTTCGTAAATAAAAAAATGTCAGCCTTACTTCAAATTAAGAGTTAAATCATCATGGCAAGCTTGTCAATAGCGTGGCGTTGCTTTTTCACAGCCTACTGTCTAAAAGCTTTCAAAGCGCTTGTTTTGCGTCCATTCCGTTATTCCGTATAAAAAACCTTAATATGTTAAAATGACCAAAAATAGGTATTATAGGATAGTTTTGGTATTTTTCATTCAAAAATTAATGCTGAATCGAATAAAAGGAAAAAATTCAGGGTGTTCCATTTAAAATCAACATTAAATAGTCATTGAAAATGACATGTTTTCTGATATTTCATAAAGAAATGCTTATAAATCAAAAACTTGAAAAGTTAGGTATAGGCAAAGTATACATTATTAGAAAGCTACTTTTATCAGCTACTCAAATCAGTACTGATATACGGGGTGTTTCATTTAAAAAAATCGAATTTCTCGCACTTTTGTAAGTTACCTACATGCATCTATTTCTGGAGCACCCTGTATACTTCAACTAAAATATCACAAAAAAATCAAATACCTAAGGGCATTATCTAACCGCATCCCAAATTTCAGATTAAAATTGTTTTAGAGTTGGGAGAAATTCAGATTTATTTGAAGTGTTGTTTTCGTTAAAAATATTCTAAATAAATTAATTCCTGAAAAACGGCTACACATAGGTATAGGGAAGTATTTAGAAAAGTTGCTCAGAAATACGCGTAGTTTCAGAAAATGTAAAAAAATATAGGGCATTTCATTTAAAATAGCGATGTTGCCACCGGTTTTGAGTATAACCGGTAACACTGTAAGGCTGAAAATATTTTAAAACGGTAGATCAAGGTCATTTATGTAAGTAACCGAAATTTCAGAAGGATCCATCAATCCGTTCTCCAGAAACGTCTAACGGTCCATCCACGTGAATCACCCTGTATATATATATATATATATATATATATATATATATATATTATATATATATATACATATATTATATATTTATATATATATATATATATATATATATATATATATATATATATATATATATATATATATTCATTCTTCTAACATAATTTTCAGAAAATTTAAGTGTTTCTTTACGAATAAAATTTAAAGACAATTTGAATAAATTTTCAGAAGTATATAAGATATAAAATTATGTAGATTTTGACATTACTTGTTAAATTAAATGATGTTTAGAATTTTTCTTATAATAATTCTTAAGCTTGGTTGACATAATTAATTTTTATGATTGAAAAGTTTTCCATATTTTTATAAAATATACTGCAACAAAACAAAAATTAAAACATATGTTATAATTTTGCAAAATTTTCAATTTGATGGATTTAATAGGAATTGAAGAATGAAGGATTGTTTTATTTATAGGTGCCAAAACGGAAAGTGCATTCGTGGAAGCATGAAATGTGACGGGGAATATCAGTGCGAAGATAGATCAGACGAAGATGGCTGTCAGACCCAGTGCAAACAAAACGAATTCCAGTGCACTAACCCGAAAACGTGTATATTCAAGGAATGGAGGTAACGTTACGAATTTCGTTTTTATATGTCATTTTGACAGTTCACTTTCGTACTTAAATGACCAAACACAAACCTCATCGAAACCAGGCTTCGCTGAATTTTTATATGTGGGATTTCTTGACCTTAACAGAAAGGCATGTCAAAATCATACGAGCCGCTTTAGAGATTAACCCTCTGAAGAAAAACTTAAAGAGTACAAAGTAGATAAAATATTAATTTTAAGATCAAACAAGATTTTTTTGAGAGATTTTAATGTAGAATATACAGGGTGTTCGCAAATGGGGTTAACAATAGGAGAAATGGACCAAAATTTTAATTTAATTAAAATTATTGATTGTAATAAAGTATATTTTTCAAGAACCCTTAATTTGTCTACACCAGGCTGTTAAACTTATTTTATTCGCCATTTTAGAACAAGTTACTTAAAAAAGTTATTTTAAATACAAGTCCATAGTAGAACACTCCCTATATTGTAGTATATTTAGATTTAACGAATAATTCTAAGTATTTTTTTATATAACATCATTTACCGAAATTCAACTGTTTTTCGAGATGTTTGCGTCTTTACATTTAAAAACTAAAACATTAATACTTCGAAAGACTGTAAAATCTAAATGGCTTGACTTAAAATAAATTGCACCTTTCCGTTTTTTATGTTTTTTTTATGATACATTCTCTGATAAGCCGGAAAATTAGTACCTCAAGATGGACTATAAAAAACTAAGATAAAATATGCTCTTTGTTTTTCTTTAAGTCAAGCTTTTACAGTTTTTAAATAATAACATTCGAAAACAGTTGAATTTTGGTATATGATATACAATACACACTAGATTAAAAGTCTTGCACTTCTTCATACGACGCAATGCAAATATACTCTGCTTCAAAACAGCATAACTTCATTAATAACTGATCCCGCGAAGTGATTAAAAAGCAATGTCAACAAATCTGAAGCTTCAGTTGTAATTATATGCTCATGAAATATTCATTAGTTTTCAAACGTTCTGTAGAGCATTCTGATCATAATTGAATGTCCCAGTTAAGGGGCACTGAGCAGTGGTTGCCCTGATTTTCATTCACAATATATTTTTTAATCACTAAACTGGATCAGTTGGTTCTGAAGATATGCAGTCTTGAAGCATTGCATTGCATCTGATGAATGGGTTCAGACTTTTGATGCACCCTGTCCAAATAAAAATATTCTTACAAAATACACTTTTAGTAACCAAAAAGTTTTCTTCTGTCTATAATAACTAATTAGATTTTCTATAATTACACACTAAATGGGTCTGCATTTGAGGCAACTTTAACATGCAACTTCTCTTCTTCAATGGCAAGTAAACAACGGGTATTTTTTATAACGTACCTAATCTATTTTTTTACATTATGCAAAAAAACATATACCTAAGCTTATTTATTTTTGTTGTATTTGTTCTGACTGTAAAAATCATATCTTTTTTACCACATTTGGGTTTTTTTTTATATGTAGCTTACATACAGATATGTAATTTAGCTTTCTTAAGAACGATGAAATAACAATTACAAGTAATATTATCCCTTAAAGTAATTAATTGTACTTGCAAATTAATAAAATATTAGGGGTTAAAAAGTCCAAATTTTTGCACACTTCGCTCTTACGAATCATAATAACTAAAACTGGCATAAAAATGATCAAAAATGACCCAAAAACCCACAAAAATAGACTCAATGCAACACCGTTTTGCTCGATTCACTCTTTTACTAGTTGTAAAATTGCGTACTCTGCGATTGATAAAAATGCGGCGATGTTGTCGGTTTTTAAGCAGTGGCATTGATTATTTGAATGATTATTTGTTAACAATTTTATATATATGTATCGTTCTATGTAAGATAGTTGACTGGTATGATTGCGTTCAAGTCAAAATTAGCTTTCCTATACATAAGTACACACTAAACAGTCCTTGTATTTGGCACAATTTTGATGTGTAACTTTTTTCTACAAAGGTAAGTAAAGTAAGTTGATCCTCACAGCATTTTTTTGAAGATCTAATACAAGATGAGTTATGGTAAAACATTTTGCAACAGTGATTATTAACCAAAGAGTTTTTACAAAAAAATACATAGAGCTTTAACAGGTCTATCGTCAGCTTCAGCCATCATTGTTGCAGTTTCGGAGACGACTCGTGGTCCGTACCAGTTTAGAATTTCGTGGAAAAACCAGAGGCTGAAGTGTACCGGGTGAGTCAACGATTGAAAAAAGTAAATTTAAGTTGTAATCGCGCTCATTCTAAAAATATTTTAAGTTATACGGGGTGCGTCAAAAAAGTAGGGCTACTAAAAGTTGTATTTTTTTAAATGGAACACCCTATATTTGACTTGATTTTTAAATTCTACATAAAATTCTAACACTTTTTTGTATAACAATATAATTAGCAATATAACGCCTAGTTGTGCCACTAAAAATAAAATATTTTGCTTCTGCACAAAATAGGCATGGGATAAAGGACTGCTTTTGTAATATTGAAGATATTACATACAGGGTGTCAAAAGTTATATGCCCAACTTTAACATATTAAAACCAATTTATTTCAGTTTTTTTTTAAATGGAACCCCCTGTATATTTTTATTTATTCTTTTTAAGCAATCTACAACTTTTATTACATATATTATATATCTATCTTCAATAGTTTTCGAAATATTTTAAAATTCCCTTTTTTGCGTAATTTAGAAAATTACCAACTCGATCAAAGCAACCATAGTAGCTGTCAGTAAAACAAAAATATTTAATATAAATACAATGTCCAGAAAAACTTCCCTGGATTTCTTGATCATCTGAATCAACAACATGCTAACATAAAATTTACAATGGAAATTGAATCAGAAGGCACGATTCCCATTCTAGATGTTCTTGTACAAAGGAAAGGGGATGGTTCCTTAGGACACTCTGTATATAGAAAACCAACGCATATGAACAGGTACTTAAATGCAAATTCCCATCATCATCCAGCACAAAAGCAATTAGTCATTAATTCATTGGTTTACAGAGCTCTCGCGATTTGTGACCAAAATACTTTACAATCGGAAGCAGAGAAACTGACTCAAGCTTTAAGAGGGAACGGATATTGCACTGATAATATTAGACGATCAATTAGAAAATATAATAATCCAACTCCACGAAATGATACTAATAAGGAATTACCGATAAGAAATGTAGTTCTTCGATTTATACACGAAACCACAGACAAGATTGCAAGGTTACTTCGCCGGTCCAACATACGTACAATCTTCAACACACACAGAAATTGGACAATGTTTGAGATCGCCAAAGGACATTATCCCTTTTCAAACGGAAGGAGTATATACAATTCCTTGTTCCTGTGGTGATGTTTATATTGGAGAAACTGGACGATCCATATCGACTAGGCTTAAGGAACATGAACGATGTATCAGAAAGAAACTGTAGATTTTTTATTCTTAACAAGAGTAAATAAAAATTTACAGGGGGTTCCATTTAAAAAAAACTGAAATAAATTGGTTTGAATATGTTAAAGTTGGGCATTTAAATTTGGACACCCTATATGGGATATCTTCAATATTACGAAAGCAGCCTTTTATTCCATGCTTATTTTGTGCAGAAGCAAAATATTTTATTTTTAGTGGCACAACTAGGCGTTATATTACTAATCATAGATGTGCATCAAATTTAATTTTTTTTTGTTTAAAGCCAAATATTTAAGAAAGTATCAATTTTAGTCATATAACATATTATAGAAAAAGTGTTAGAAATTTATGTAGAATTTAAAAATCAAGTCAAATATAGGGTATCCCATTTAAAAAAATACAACTTTTAGTTGCCCTACTTTTTTGACGCACCCCGTATAATTTAAAATATGTTTAAAATGAGCACGACTTACGTATACATATATCCCACAGCATAAACAGTTTCTTTCCAGATTTTACCTGTTCGACGTAAATTTACTTTTTTCAATCGTTGACTCACCCTGAACAAAAAGTAACGTTTATGAAATTAGGGATGGTTTTCAGCGACGAATCACGTTCACAGCGCATCCTCACCAAATTTATATTTTTCGACTTATAATTTAAAAAGAGTTTTAAGAGATAAATAAGAAGATACCAAAGAGTAATTCTGGCTAATATTACAGCTATCAATACTGAATAAGAGAATGAATACTAAATAAAACAAAAAGCCCATTCATAGAAACTTTTTTTTATCCTAAATATTTATCAAGGTTACATTTTAAGGCACAACTAAGAAGGTTCCAAAAAGTCTCTCTAATATTACTGCAATCAGTTTCGCATAAGGGGTTGAAAACTACGAATCATATTAGGTTAAACAGGCATCCAAAGATACTTTGTTTTTTTTTTATTCCAGATTTTTGGTGAAATCTGGGAATAACGTATAATGTGAAGAAGCCATTTAAAAATCACGTATTTTTTTCCAGATTTTTGGTGGGGTTACATCTTCATCCCTTTTGGATTAACTTAACTATAACTGTAACAAATTTTCAAACGGGCCAGTTGGAAAATTTAAACTATATTCGGAAAATTTAGTAGAATCTGCCAATCATAAAAATGTAAGTTTTTTACAGTCTTGAAAGCTTAGTGTCATTTCCATTAAAATATGGTCCAATATTTCATAAAAAAGGGTGTATATGTAGACCTAATTTCTTCAGGTGAAAGCTTAGCAAGCTCACGTTTGTAATGATTTATTTCTGCAATAGAATTTGCTTTATCAAACATGGTATTAAACAAACATGGTATTAAAAAAATATTCATTTCTCCTTTTACAGAGCGCCCCACGACAGCGTTTTATATTGGATAATCAAAAATGAATGTCAAGCGATTTTTTTTGCAGAACGCAAATTGTATGTCCGTGATTGAAAAAATGTCATTAAACACTGATGCCAGAAACGTGAATTCAAAATCGTTCATCTCACCTAAAAATCCTCTCGCAAACCGGATTGATTTTTCATCAGATTTGTCACAGTTTGTAATAAATTCAAAGACGTCTTTTAATTTATTCCAGTCTTGAACAATCACATTTACTAACCTTGAATTTGAAGACCAACGAGTTTCTGTAATTGTTGGTATACGTCTCGTAGATGCAGATGTAAGAGCATGCGTTCGTTTGGCAGAGTGATGAAAGAATTAGGGAATACCACTAAGACTTGCAAAAAAAATTCGACATTTAGAAATATTTTTTAACTTTGCTGCATCATAAGGTTAAAACGATGCGTAAGACAGTGGACAAATATAGCATGCGGCGCTTTTTTTTTTTTTTTTGAAGGCTGTTTAGATGGCCAGACATCACACTTGCGCCATCGTAACATTGCCCTATTAATTTATGTTTATAGTCAAATTGGTCCAAAATTTGATCCAATATAAATTCTCCGACGTTCTATCGGAGCTGACTTTATAAAATCCTGAGAATCTCTCGTCTACTGAACCTTCTGAATTGACGTATCTTAAAACTATGGAGCACTGGGAGGTTTGCGTAATATCAGGGGTGTCATTCACTTGCACAGAAAAAAACTGTGTGTTCTATATTTCATTTTTTACATGATCAAAAAATAATCAATAATGCATTCAATTATTTCGTTTTGAATAGTTTTCGAGTCACCAGTAAAAACATTTTTAATTTTTTCGTGATGATCTTTTAGTTCTGGGGAACTTCTCGATATTTATGGCCGCGAAAGAGTAACTCTCGTTTTGTAAGGTACAAAACTGCGTCAATTACCAAGCACATAAATAGTCTTTTTAATCGGACATTTTCGTTAAAATGTATTTTATATAGTTTAGCATTTTTTTTTAAAGTGTCAGCTATAGTGCTTTGATTTTTTACAAATGTTTTTAGCATTAATTCGCATTTTAAATGCTCCACCCAGTCTTCATGTTTATGTAAAGACCTTCATATAGTTATAGTTGGCGCATTACCTTTCTGGAATGACGTCATTTTTGGTTATTTTTGTTTGATTTATGTTAACTGACAGTGACAAAAACATTTTGAAAAAACTCATTGTCGTTTCTTTACAACAGTCAATGCCGGTTTTGGTTATGTGTCTTTCAGAATATATTCGTCAAAATTGACATTGATTTGTTGTGATTCTTTTTAAACTTTTGCAAGATGTCGCGAAGATATAATCAGCAATCACAGCTAATAGTTTTGAATATCTTGGCTTTTTTTCAATTGGAAAAAGAGCAAGCTAAAAATGGAATCCTTCCGCAAACTGATAATATAATTGAACGAGCTTCAAATGCAACAAAACTTAGCCATACAACAATCATAAATATTAAGAAAAGAGGAATAACGGGCGATGAATCCTTTACCTCCAGAATGTCTCAAAAGCAAAAAGAGGTAAAAACAAAAATTACAGATTACTTAAAGAACAAAATAAGAGATACGATCGCATGTATGCGAAAAATGAATATGTTACAATGCAGACTTTGCTTAAAAAACTAAAAGAGATAAATGAATATTTTAATTTTTCCATCATCTCGCTAAGAAAATACGTAAAAAGTATTGGTTTTAAGTGGAAGAAATCAAATAATAGAAAATACCTGATGGATTTGCCCCACATCGTCCACAAGAGAATCAATTTCTTGAGGGAATATGTCAAAAATCAAAATCTAGGACAAAATGCTTATACCACCGTATTTATTGATGAGACTTGGATTTTTAGTAAAGGTTCGTTTAGAAACAGCTGGCAGGATAACACTATGTCTACAAGTTCTAAAAAAGCTAGTGAAGGTCATCGATATATTGTAGTTCACGCTGGATCAAAGGAAGGATTTATTAAGGGGGCCAGTTTAATATTTAAAAGTGGACTAAAAAGCGGAGATTATCATGACAATATGAACAAGCAAAATTTTGAAAATTGGTTTAAAAATCAGCTGGTACCAAATCTTCCTCCAAAAAGTTTGATAGTGATGGACAACGCAAGCTATCATTCCGGCCTTTTAGAGGATATTCCAAGAAAATCATGGACAAAGCAGAGATTGATTGGATGGTTAAAAGAAAAGAACATTGACTTCCCAGAGAGGGCCATGAAGGATGAAATATGGAGCATTGTAGAAAAAAATTGTAACATTGAAAAAACATTCTACCTTGACGAATATGTGAAACCTTTGGGCCACAAAATACTAAGACTTCCTCCATACCATTGTCAATTTAATGCTATTGAAATGGTATGGTCTGAGTGTAAGAGGAAATACGACCAATACATTGCTAGTCTGAAGGGGACACCATCGGAAGTT
Source organism: Kuschelorhynchus macadamiae (assembly GCA_030620095.1). Lineage (NCBI taxonomy): Eukaryota > Metazoa > Arthropoda > Insecta > Coleoptera > Curculionidae > Kuschelorhynchus > Kuschelorhynchus macadamiae. The sequence continues at coordinate 287,652 of JAUTXW010003396.1, read as the reverse complement.
TTGGCCATGTGGGAAAAAGCGATAAATGAAGTATCTTCAGAGCATTGGAAAAATTATGTCAGCCACACAGAAAGGGTAATCCAAGAAGCTTGGAAGACAATACAGATATGTGATGCTTCAGAGATTGCGCCACTTGTAATTAGTACCGACGAAGACAGCAGTGACGATGAAGAATTTAGTTCTGATTCTGAAGACAGTGAAGGGGAGTAGTTTTTATTTTTAAAGTTAGTTAGTTATACATTAATTTCTCTCTTTTAGTTTTTAAAGCAAAGTCTGCATTGTAACATATTCATTTTTAGCATACACGCAATAGATCATATCTCTTATTTTGTTCTTTAAGTAATCTGTGATTTTTGTTTTTACCTCTTTTTGTTTTTGAAACATTCTGGAGGTAAAGGATTCATCGTTCTTTATTCCCCTTTTCTTAATATTTTTTCAGTATTGTCTGTAATTGAGAATTAAAATAATTTTGATGAAAATGGGTAACTGGCGTCAATTTATTACATTGCAAACAAAGAATAACACTAAGATGAAAGAATTTATATTAGTAAAGTCTTATTTGCAAAATAATTTTAGTTTTTGAAGTTATAATAGTTATTTTTGTATTAAGTGTGCAAAATGAGGGTTTTTTTATGGCAATGAGAGTGTTAATTTTTTGCCAGCCATTTTCGACAAGTTGCATCGCTTTCTGTACAGAAAATGCCAGTTTTAAATTCGCTTTAACCAGTGCCGAACGCACCCCTCCTATCTACATCACTGCATACTTTTAGGTTAGGAATCATCGCTGAAATATAAATAATATAAGAAATACGTTATTTGAAACCAGCGTGACGTCATTCCAGAAAGGTAATGCGCCAACTATAACATACCTGCAAATCCTTGCTTATTCCACACTGAATATTTATACTTATTACTAGTAAACAAGGCCAGCAAAACAATTTTTGTAATATGTGACTACTGCATAACCAATTGTATGCCGAAAAAACAGAAAATAAAAGTAAACAACCACCCCAAACTGAACGACACGTGGGTGTAGTGTACTGCGTTTAGCAATTCACCGAGAGCGTTGTATGGTTAACTTTATTCTTCCATGTGCACGACATCATCACGTAAGCGTTGTCATGACAACTGTTATAGTTGTTATAATGAAGTTCGATTGAAAGTTTTAAAAAGACATGCCGCCAATGGTCAAGTAAAATATTTATTTGAGATGTACAGTTTATTTTTTGCCAATTAGGTGAGTAAATGAATGTAAAAACTTAAATTTTAAGAGATATATAATAAATACAGTTAGATGTTTGCTTGTTTATTTTTCATGGTGAACCTGAATATCCGCCACTGCTGTCAGTACCGTACATAGGGAGTGAAAACGGGGTCATTGTCAAAAATCCATTCATAGAAACTTTATTTTTTATTCCACATTTTGCATGGCGTGGGATAAACTTAGATGGTAGAGACAGTATTTCTGGTAAATATTAATGTTTTCAGTGTCGTAAAAGGGGGTGAAATCGGGGAATAATATAAAATGTTAAAAACCCAATCAAAGAAACTTTTTTTAATTTCAGATTGCAGATGGGATTACACCTTCATCTCTTTAAAATAAGCTTAGGGATATTAAAGAGTACTTCTGGTAAATATTACTGCTGTCAGTGAAGTACAAGGGGGTGAAAACGGGGAATAATAGATTTAAAAAGCCATTCAAACTTTTTTTAATTCCAGATTATAGAGATGGAGTTTACACTTTCATCTCTTTGGGGGATAACTGAAGGGGTGCTAAAAAGTACTTCTGCTAGTGCCAGACAAAGAAATGAAAATGGCTAATAATATATAGTACTAATAAGCCATTAAGAGGAATTTTATTTTTTATTTCAGATTTTGGAATCGTGTTAGACCTTTATCTCTTTAGGATAAACTTAAGGGGTACTAAAAAGTACTTCTAGCAAATATTATTGCTCATAAACAGGCCGACGGAAACGGGAGACCATGACCTAGGGACCCTAAAAAGCAAAATATTTTCACCATTACTAAAAAATAATATTTGTTTTATAATTTCTTTGTTTCATGGATAACTTTCTATTTTTTTAGGTGTGACGGTGAGACCGACTGCGCAGACGGCTCCGACGAAATCCATTGCACCAATACGTCCGCCTGTCCGCTGAACGGATTCAGGTGTCAGAATGGTTTCTGCATCAACGGCGACTGGCAATGCGACGGCCAGAACGACTGCGAAGACGGTTCGGATGAGACGGGTTGCTTCTCGTACGCCTGCCCTGCCGGACGATTCCGATGCAAGAACCACCGATGCGTGCCGGTTGGTGGATTATGTGACGGCACCAGCCAATGCGGGGATGGGAGTGATGAAGATAAACACATTTGCAAAAGGTAGGGACTTGTATTTGTATAAAGTAAGTGTGATAACATGAAAACATAACCCAATACGAAAAACAATGTTAGAACCTTTATTTGGAAGCAGGTCATTTTTTGTGACCTCTTTTAAACTAGTCAAGGTTTCACATTGCTAGACACTTTCCAGGTACAAAAAATTGCATATTGGTATAATTCGTTTTAGAATTATTCGTTGATTTCTTAACCCAATAAAATTTACCTCATACCCTTAGCCGTGGAACCCTCCCATAAATTAGCTACCTTTATTGTCTAGAGAAGAGATTCTTTGTACACTCTTAAAGAGTTCAGACACGAATTTTGTTCCCTTAATAATATAGGATTGTCACTTGATATTTTTGACGAAAAAGAAAAGGAGTTAAAAAAACTTAGTATTATGTATTTATTTCTGATATTATTAATAATTATTAACAAAACTTAGAAATTTATTTTTAATTTAATAATATGATAAAATGAATTTAATGTTAATTGTGGAGCAGTAATTTTTTCCAATAAAGCTAGATTTGTTTCATCTGCTGTGCTATTCTTTGGAGTTAATATAGCTCGTTCTTTAAACCAAGAAGCGGTTTTATTTTGACAACTTTCGAGTCCACTATAGACATTTAAGGGGTAGTTTCAGCCCCTTGGAAACTGAATTTCGACGAATCCCTTCTTATCGAACCTCTGCACTCTAAAATCAAGCAGCAATCGCAAAAATTAATCAATGATCCGATTTTTTCAAAAACCCTGTATGAATTTGTAAATAATCTTAAAATATGTAATAAAATAAAATAAAAAGCACGTGTTCAAGTGTTTTTCCGAATAACTAATAGTTTTTAAATATAAAATATAATATCAAAGGGGTGATTTCAGCCCAGTCAAATAAAATATATTATAATATTTAAGGGATGGTTTTACCCCTTTGGACACATTGTATGAATTTATTAAAAATCCTAAAATATGTAAAAAATAAATTAAAAAACACGTATTCGAGCGTTTTCCCGAAAAACTGACCGTTTTTTAAATAAAAAATATTGTAATATTTATGGGATGGTTTCACCACCTTCCAACTATGTATAGAAATATTTACACATTTTTTAATTAAATTTATTACAGAAGTACTTAGCGCGTGAAAAGTGTTTTCTTTCCTAATCATGGCTTTTAATTCATGTCAGATACGTTCGATCGGAAGCAGCTTTAGCTGTGTTTTTCGATGTGGAAGGAGCGTTTGATAAAGCACGGACAAACGTCATCTGCGACTCGCTCGCAGCCAGGAGCGCTAAAACGAATCTGGTGCGTTGGGTTAAAAGTGCACTGCAAGAGCGCGGTGCCCAAGCGAGTCAAGGCAGATGTCTCTCCCCGCACCTATGGTGTCTAGTCATCAACGGTCTGCTCAACAGACTCGTGGAGGCCGGTTTCTATGCACAAGCTTATGCGGATGATGGATTGATTCTAATATCAGGCAAGTACTTGGCCATCACCTGCGAGAGAATGCAGATGGCCTGTAATATATTGGAGGCATGGTGCAATGAGGCAGATCTCACGGTTAATCCGCGGAAGACTGAGATGATCCTCTTTACAAGGAGAAGGAATTTAGGAGATTTTCGACCCCCAAGGTTGTATGGTCAACAACTGACCTTGGCAAAAGAGGTTAAATACCTGGGGGTCACATTAGATGCAAAGCTGAGCTGGAAGACTCATGTCGATAGGCAGATAAGGATGTCAATAGCGACCTTCTGGCAGTTCCGTAGAGCGGTAGGCACAACCTGGGGGCAAAGTCCTAGGGTTATGCACTGGCTGTACCAAGCAGTCATAAGACCCAGGATATCATACGGCTCAATAGTATGGTGGCCCTCGGTGGAGAGGAAAACCATTCGTTCCAGTCTTGCAAAAGTCCAGAGACTGGCTAGCCTAGCGATAACTGGAGCAATGAGGACGACGCCGTCAGCAGCATTGGATGTCTTGCTAGGGCTGCCATCATTGTCGACTTTCATTAAGAAAGAGGCTATGGCAGCGCACTTGCGAATGAGAGACGCAGGAGCTTGGCATACTAAAGGTGAGGTTGTGAGTCACGCAAGCATCTCCCACATTGTGGAAAGAGAGATCTCTTTATCTACCTACGGAGTCTCACGACCCTCAGGCAGACTAAGATGGCATAAGGGTTATAGTATCAATTCCTGAAAGAGAGGAGAGAGAAACAGGCTGGAGTTCTCCAGAGAAGCAATTGTTTGCTATACGGATGGTTCACGTATGACACAGTTGCAATCCGCTGGTGCTGCAGTTTATATTGAGGCTACACAAACCGGGTCCAGCTTCCCTTTGTGGAAGTTTTCAACGGTGTTTCAGGCTAAGATATAAATCTAATGGCAGTAACGATCAAGGAAGTCATAGAGGGGGCAGAGGGAGAGATTGTCGTATGCTCAGACAGTCAAGCAGCACTTAAGGCGCTCGACTCACCCATGGCGGGATCAGTTTTGGTTCAGGAATGCGGTGACAAGCTAGAGCAGTTGGCGCGACGTAAAAGAGTGAAATTGGTTTGGGTGCCAGGACACTGTGGGATTGAGGGCAACGAGAGGGCAGATGAGTTTGCTAGACTCGGCGCCACCAGCCCGTATGTGGGACCAGAACCAGCTTTAGGCATCACTAGGCAGTAGATAAGGACAGCACTTGATGAATGGGCACAACATGAACTTCAACGTGAATGGGGCCTATCCGGGGTCGGGAGGTAAGCTAAAGACTTCATTGTAAAGCCCGATAAGGACCGAACAGAGTGGTTACTAGCCCGAGACAGGAAAGCTCTAAATTCCATCGTAGGAATAGTAACGGGGCACTGTCGATTGAGGAGAAACCTCTTTATGGTTAGGCATTGAGGAAGATTCCATCTGCACGGAGTGTCAGGAAGACGAGGAAACTCCGCTTCACTTCCTGTGCAGATGTGAAGCGTGAGCGAGACTGCGACGAGATATTTTCGGCACTACGGTCTTGCATAGGGACGAAGTTAAGGATCTTGCTTGGAAGTATAGGCGGACTTACATTGTAAGGACAGGCAGATTCAGGGATGTACACCTGGTGGCGGGTGGTGGTTGAGGGAGGAGCTGGGGTAGACTGAAAGGGCTTTATAGGCCTACCAGTCAGGTCTCTAGACCTCCCCCTATCTACTACTACTACGTTCGATCGGACTAAAAATACAATAATACGGAGGAAGACGCAAAACTGTATGACCAGAGGCACTAGCAAGATTGTGACAAATATGTTCTTTTTTAATATTATATGCTTTTAAAACATTTAATAGCTATTGTACCTTCTGTACGATACTGCCTACGATACTGGAAAAAACGTAGTGATTAAATAGTTTTTATTAAAATATAACAAACAAACTATTATATATTTAAAAGTAACTAATTATTTGGAAAATGGCGGAAGCGAATTTTCCTTGGAATTATGTCCTGTAGAGCAAAGAATCTAGTTGGCGATGCTTATTTTGTCCTGCACGGAATCGTCCACATATTATTCTACCACTTTTGTCGATTGCCATCTTTTGCCCGAAACGTTTCAAATTAGTAATACCCACTCCAGCGTCGCCCAACATAGTAACCGAAGAGCGTCTATAATAGTGTCCAGTAAAAGTCTCTGGATTTTGGAAGTCTCAAACAAGCAGACACGTCCGATGATATCTTACCAAACTTATTAATGCCAACGGTTTGAGTAGTACATTTACCGTTTTGGAAATTGACAAGAAACCTTTGAAGCGGTGTACTTTTGGGACGTAGAGACATGTACTTCTTGATTAAATTAAGATTTTTTCTTCAGTTATAACAAAGCTACTACTCTGGTGAGTCTGGTTAACTGGTACTGTCACCAGAACAGATGAGATAATTCTTCACGCCTGCAAGCTCCAGCTATTCCAATCAGTGTTGAGTCTTTGATTAGTAAATAAATACGCACATATAAAAGCAATTAAAGAGAAATAAATATAACAAATAACCTTAGAATAATTAAGTGTACTATTTATCTATTTATTGAAAGACCAAAACGAAATGCATTAAGCCTGCTACATACTCTGAGATATGTATCAAAGAGAGTTAATTAATAAATTAATAAATAATACATTAGTTTTGAAATATTACGTGCAGAAAAATTTTTCCACACTAGTGCGGGAAAACCAATTTTCCGCATGGATATCGGTGCGGAAAATTGATTTTTCGGAACGGCTGTAGAAAAATGATCTTTTTTTCTACAGCCCAGTTTCTTCTAAACATATCATTTTTCATTATTATCCTTTACCAGGATTCGATTCCCTTTTGGAAGAAATCGTCTCAGCTCTCTTTTGGTCAAATATGAAGCAGTTTCGGCTATGGTAATTGACTGCTTTACTGTACATACAATACAATTGTGGTTGTCTTATACAGGGTGCATAAAAAATAATTCTAAAAAGAACAAAACAGTTCCCGTTATCGGAATTAACTGAGATTTGGTATGCATACATAATCCCAATGACCATACAATAGTATGGTGTCCAGTTGTCAATGTCTTGTACAGGGTACGTAAAAAGTAATGCTAAACATACAAAATAAAATATGTAAATTTAAAAAAAAAATATTTTTTTAAAAAAGTTTTTATTTGTAAACTATGGAACTGAAAAGTGAAAAATAATTACTTACATAAACACAGAACGTCATCACACTAAAGCCACAAATTTTTAGGAAAATATTAAAAATTTTTAAGTTTTAAGCCTATGTAAGTTTAATTATTTTTTACTTTTCATTTTATAAGTAAATGCTTTTTTTAAATATTTTTTTACATTTATTTTATAGCTTTTAAATAGCGGTGATGTGTTGTTGCAGATACGGTCTCTGTCCATTCGGTCAGTTTCTATGCAAAAACAACCGGTGCATAGCCAACGTGGAGAAATGCGATGGAAGCAATGATTGTGGGGACAACAGTGACGAGTCCGATTGCGATCTGTCTCCTTGCAAATGGAATACCTGCTCCCAGATTTGCATCGAGGTAACCACTTATCTCTATAATATTAGTATACAGGGTTATTCACGCAACCCGTTCATTAAAAGTTTTTGATGATGCCATTAAGATAAAAATTTCAAATTTTGGGACTTCTTTTTTGAAATATTTTCAACTTCCTGTCACTTCCAGTTTAACCGGAATTTGGTAATTTTAATGCTATTTTATGTAGCACGTCCTATACCTAGGTTCAAGCGTTCTTAAGATATTTGACCTTGAACCGAAAATGAGCCTTCGTGGTACCAAATTTTAAAATTTCATATTTTTGTAAGTTTTGAAGATATAATCTTCATATTTTGCAGACGATCGGTAAATAATCTTAGGTTTCTATTTTTTTTATTGAATTTGTCTATTTTTATACAGGGTGTCCTAAATTCAGCGGCAAACATTCACATTTTCAAAGTCGCTAACTCCCTAATTTCATTTTCTATCGAACTGTATTAAGGTTACCTATACCTATTCGTAACAATTTTCGAAATAATCAGGTTTTTATTAAACTATCATATGTATTTGCTAAATGCTTACACCTTCCCGTAGTAAGCCATGGAAAAACAATTGTTGTGCTTTTCTATTCAACATGACAGCTGATTTGAATCTTTTAAATTAAAATAAAATAACACTCAAAAGCTCATATTCTCAATTTATATTCGCGGAGAATGTTACAAAATATTGGAGAGAATGTGCCATGTTTTTAATGAAAAACATCCTCATTTATCGCCAATGAACAAGAGAAAATTGAAGAGGATTGAAACGAAATTTTTTCGTTTCGGAAAAGTTAAAGTTATAAAAAATGTAATAAATTGTTTACATTATTTTTAACCATATCTACTAAGTTCGAGACTGTTCTAAATTTAGTGAAACTTTAGTGAACTTAAAAATTATAGCAATCTAACAATCAACAATAAATAAATAAAATAATAAAATTGAATTATAACAAATGTTCTATATGCTGTCCGTTCATTTGAAGACACATTTCTTTTTTGTACAGTTGCTGTGGCCCGTTGAATTTTTCCGTTTTCTAATTCGGCAAAAGCTGTTCGTATCCTGTCCAGTAAATCTTGTTGGTTATTTACAGGAAAAGCATATACTTTACCTTTGATAAATCCCCATAAATAAAAGTCTAGGGGTGTTAAATCAGGCGATCGCGGGGGCCATCTCCAAGGGCCATTAGGACCAATCCAGCGATCTTCAAAAATTCGAGATAATTGGAGATAAACTGCAGCGGAATTATGTGCTAGTGCTCCATCTAATTGATACCAATAATTTTGCAGCTCACCAATAGGAATTTCTTCTATAAATTCAGAAACCGTCCCTCGTAGAATTTCCAAATACTTATCCCTGTTTAAATTGTCTTTGTAAATACAGTACCGCACCTGATCATTTAATACTATACCGAAAACATTGAAGCTAAACCTCTCTTGAGAACGCGTTTCGAGTAAAAATTCCTTCTCTAGAAAATTTCTTCATCGGTCTAAAATATTTTTGAAAGGAATTGAGGGTCCTCTTGAATTTTCAAAAACATGAATTCGCAAAATTCTACTCGTCGGGCGTCATCACCAGGTCTCAAGGCTTGCACGTTTTGGAAGGAATAAGGGTGCATATGATGTTCGCTCAAGATTCTTTGGACAGATGAAGAAGAAATTCCCAAATCGTTTTCTGCAGACGGTATTGAACTTTGCGGGTTTGCGTGGAAATAAGCTAATGTGTTTATTACGTTATCCTCGGCATTTGTCACTGGTTTCGGAACATTTTTTGTAACTTTAACCTTGCCAAAACGCAAAAAGTTGGTTTCAATCCTCTTGAATTTTGACTTGTTCATTGGCGGCAAATCAGGGTGGCGTTCATTAAACACACGACACGTTCTCTCCAAAATTTTATAACATTCTCCATGAATATAAAATAGATTGGGAATATCAGCGTTTGAGTATTCTTCCATTTCGATTTAGAAGATTTAGTTTATCACTGACAGCTTTCGATAAATAACGCTTACTAATCATCTGTTATATTGGATATTGGATCTCAATTGTTTTTCCATGGTTCACCATTGGAACATGTAAACATTTAAGCAAATACATACGATATTTTTATAAAACCCAATTATTTCGAAAATGGTTACGAATAGGTATAGGGAACCTTAATACAGTTCGATAGAAAATGGAATTCTACATTTGATAGTGTATAAAGTTATAGGGTGTCCCATTTAAAAAAACAGACTTTGATGGCTTTGAAAATGTGAATGTTTGCCGCTGAATTTAGAATACCCTGTATAAAAATAGACAACTTCAATAAAAAAAATAGTAACCTAAGATTATTTACCGATCGTCTGCAAAATATGAAGATTATATCTTGAAAACTTACAAAAATATGAGATTTTAAAATTTGGTACCCCGAAGGTTTATTTTCGGTTCAAGGTCAAATATCTTAAGAACGCTTGAACCTAGGTATAGGACATGCTACATAAAATAGCATTAAAATTCTCCGTAGAATCCAAAAATATAAAATACAGTGTGTTCCATTTAAAATAAGCAAGTTGATACCAACTTAATTATAATTAAACCGGAAGTGACAGGAAGTTGAAAATATTTCAAAAAAGAAGTACCCCTTGACCTTACCTTAATTCCAAAATTTGAAATTTTTATCTAAATGGCATCATCAAAAACTTTTAATGAACGGGTTGCGTGAATAACCCTGTATTCCTAACACTTACGATCAGTGCTTGTTCCTTTAATTTTTTTATCTTGATTATTGGGAAGGGGGTGTATTTTTTAGACATTAGCAAAAGTCTCTAAACTGTTTCACACAGTAAATAAACTCGTTAATGTTATATTTTGAGTTTTTAGTTTAAAGTTCTCTTAGTGCAGTACAGTCTATTATACAGGGTTTTCGGTTATATTTTGAACGGAGTCTACACGCTTTATTCTTAAAGGTAGAAAAAAAAATGTTAAATTCACAAGTTGTTGGGTTTTGTCTGAACCGCCAGAATTTGCTATAAAGATTACCAAATGACAATAATTGCAAATTAAAAAATTGAGCATCGTCTTTGTTATTTTAAATGAGACACCCTGCATATTACATACATACATACATTTTTTTCCGATTTCGAAAATATATACTTTGTCTATGGTCAGACTAGCGGTTATCACATACATTTCTTCTAAAACCTGGAAAAATCAAGTGCTAGTAAATTTAACATAGGCGGCTTTGATTTCAATTGTTTTTATTTTAACATGGCCATTTTGTCACTGGTTTTGGACACCTGATTTACTTAATTCCTTAATTGTGGGGTATTTTGACGAAGAAAAAGCCAATATTTTGAAAATATACTTTTGAGTAAATAATTACCTGAAACACGAAGAAACTAATATAGAATGGTGTGAAACATTTTGAAAACAGAAAGACTGTGACAAGAAAGAAGCGGACAGTCAGTAGAAATGAAGAAAGAGATATGCAAGTATTGTTATATTTTGAAGGTAATTTCCAGAACCATCAATCCCAGACGCTGTATTAAATCTGAATGGGAAAATATGGAAAGTTCACGAAACTCCAAAACAAGTATAGAGATTGTAAGTTTAGACCTGTTCAGAACTTAACCGACTTAAACAAAATACAGAGGGTTGCGTTTTACCAAGAAATGTTGGCAAGGATGCAGGGAGATGAAAATTTCGCCAAAAAAATTTTTTTTACAGATGAAGCTTATATTTTCTACGAGGGGGATGTTCAATAAGAGAAATAAACACTTTTGGGCAACTGCCAATCCTCAGAAGAAACAAATTGTAAAAATTCAGGGCCGAAAGTCTATTTTGGTTTGGTGCGGCATTATAGAGAACAATGTTTTGGGGCCTATGGTCATACATGGTTCTTTAAATGGCCAAAGATATTAAGTTCTGAAAGAGTTACCTCTCCAGCTTTATAATAATATTATTTTTCACCACTGTGGGGCCCCTTGTCATAATATTATTGAAGTTACAGAATACCCTAATAATAAATATGATTTATGGATAGAGGCACACTGTGTCACAACTTGGCCTGCGAATAGCCCAGACCTTTCGCCTCTGGATTTCTCTCTTTGGGGATACCTTAAAAATAAAGTTTACTAAATTGCAAGGCGAAATAAATAGTTTAAACGAAAATAATCCAGAGTTTATATTTGAAGCCATAACTGGTAGATTTAGAGACAACTTAAAAAAATATAAAATCTATTAAAATTATTTTATAAATAATATTGTTTTTGTTTAATCATTGTTACTTCATATTTAATATCCTTGTTTCAAAATATTTAAATAAAAAAAAACATGTAGTTTCATTTTCTTCCCGGTATCAATATAAAAACATCTATTATTATTCAGGTAATTGTTTCATACAAATAACTCATTAAACTCAATTTAAATAATTTAATATTTGTAAGTCCCGGACAAAATAAACAGTAAATCTGTGTTAAATTATAAACATTTAGCAATGATTTTTAATGATTTTATTATTGTTATTTATTATTAAATAAATTAAAATTAAATCAAATTACGTCTATGCAATAAAATAAATGATTTTTCTTCGTCAGAATACCCCATAATTAAGAAATTTAGTAAAGCAGGTGCCCAAAACCAGTGACAGAATGGCCCTGCTAAAGTAAAAACAATTGAAATCAATGCCGCCTATGTTAATTTACTATGATCCAGGTCACTTGCTTTTTCCAGGTTTTAGACCCAAGTTATGCGACAATCGTTAGTCTGAACGTAGACAAATGATATATTTTTGAAATCAGAAAAAAATGTTCTTTCCAACAAATTAAAAATATACAAGGTGTCTCATTTAAAATAGCAAAGTCGATGTTCAATTTTTTAATTTGCAATTGTTATTTGTTAATCTTTTTAGCAAATTCTGGCGGTTCAGATAGAACCCAACACCTTTCGAACATTTTTTTCATCTCTAAAAATAAAGCGTGTAGACCCCGTTCAAAATATAACCGAAAACCCTGTACAGGGTGTCCGGATTTGGTTGCAAAAGCAGGGTATCTCGCTTATTTTTAAAGATAGAACCTTGCGGTTTTCACGAACCTGAGCTAATTTTTTGTGAAACTCATGAAGCCGTAAACAAAATTTTCATAGCCTTCTTCGTTTATGAGATACAAGGCGAAATAGAAAATTTTGCATTTTGGGACCCCCCTCGTATCTCGGTTATCCTTTAACTTAACGCAAAGGGAAAAATTGCTGCTTATGCAGTTTTTACGCTGGATCCAGTGGCGTAGTCATATTTTTCATTTGAGTTGTTATTTTTTAGATATGACCCAAAGTTGTGTTTTTTTAAATGGGACACCCTGTATATTTGTCCAGAAATTGATTTTTCCTTTTAAAAGCTTCTCAAAAATATATAATAGTATGGGTCTATTTTAATAAACAACAACAAAAATCCTAATTTTTATAATTATCATCCCAAATTTTGCAGTAGGCCATGCAAAACGATTTTTCTTTTGTTTTCTTGGAAGCAAATGACATTTTTTTTGTACGCGTATATAAAATATCGCGCTAGTTTTTTGTATTTATTTTTTGTGTAAAAATATATTTGTATTATTATGGAAGAAAACCAAACTTTCGAACATTATGAAAAGTACGATATGTTAGCTTGTTTTATATTAAATAATGAAAATGTTGAAGCGGCTTCTGAGATGTATTTTAACAGGTAAATAGTTAATTTTTAGGTATGTTGAAATACTATTGCTTAATTTTTATTTAGATATCCAGAAAGGAGGCAACCTAATATATCCACTTTTTATCGGATAAAAAATAATTTACTTAATCACGGATCATTTATCAAACCTCTTATGAAAACATACAACAAAGAAAATCGGGAGGCTGAGGAAATTACGGTTTTGGCTAATGCAGAAGCTTACCCTACAAACTCTTGTAGGGCCAGTGAGAGTTCAAGAAATTCTAAAAAAACACAAATACCACCCATACAAATTTAGGCTTGTGCAGCACTTACAGCCAGGGGATGCAGAGCATCGGGTAGTCTTCTGCAACTGGTTTCGAGAAAGATGCGATATGGTTAGAGATTTTGAAAGGAAGGTTATATGGTCAGACGAAGCACATTTCAGTAATTCTGGTATACTCAATAGGCACAATAGTAGATTCTGGTCCCAGGAAAATCAACACCAAATATTTCCCAGAAGACAGCAGGGCAGGTTTGGTCTAAAAGTGTCCTGCTTCATATCAGGAACACATTTTATATATTATATATAAATATATTTTATATATTTGAGGGAAATCTAACAGCCAATCGCTATATAGAAATTTTAGAGGCAGCTATACCTGAATTACTTGACGATGTTACTCTAGCGCAAATTAACGAAATTTATTTTCAACAGGACGGTGCTCCTGCACACAATTCTGGAATGACGAGATTATTTCTGGACAATAATTTTACCAATCAATGGATCGGAACAAATGGACCTATAAGATGGCCCCCTAGGTCCCCAGATTTGTCGATTTTAGATTTCCTTCTATGGGGATATCTGGAAAATAGAATTTACAAAGACCACTATGATAATGTCTAAGATTTAGGAAATGCAATAAGAGAAAATGTTCGCTATTTACAAAATCATCCCGTTATTTTGCTTAAAAAACGAATACGAAAATTGTGCGAAGCATGCATAGAACAAAATGGAAATCGGTTTGAACATTTCTTTTGATTTCCTTGGTTACTGTAGTTCTTATACGACAGTTGATTTTTGCTGAAACGCTTGTTACATAATAATTTATTACTGTTTTGTTCTTGTGTTACATAAATCTAGGTTAGGTGGTACTTTTTTGGTGGGAAATTATCAATACATATTTTGATAAATAGATTTAATTACATATTCATTTTGATTTATTGTTAGAATGTAGATATTGTTAACGACTTTAAATAAAAGGCAGCATTGTTCTGCATGGCTTACTGCAAAATTTGGGATGATAATTATAAAAATTAGGATTTTTGTTGTTTATTAAAATAGACCCATACTATTATATATTTTTGAGAAGCTTTTAAAAGAACAAATCAATTTGTGGACAAATATACAGGGTGTCCCATTTAAAAAAAACAACTTTGGGTCATATCTAAAAAATAACAACTCAAATGAAAAATATGGCTACGCTACTGGATCTAGCGTAAAAAACTGCATAAGCAGCAATTTTTCCCTTTGCGTTAGGTTAAAGGATAACCGAAATACGAGGGGGGTCCTAAAATGCAAAATTTTCTATTTCGCCCTGTATCTCATAAACGAAGAAGGCTATGAAAATTTTGTTTACGACTTCATGAGTTTCACAAAAAATTAGCTCAGGTTCGTGAAAACCACAAGGTTCTATCTTTAAAAATAAGCGAGATACCCTGCTTTTGCAACCAAATCCAGACACCCTGTACATACCTAAATGTGATATTTTCCGTTATATTTAGTTTTAATGTATTTTTCCCCATTTTAATACTAAAACATAACTATAGCACCAGGCCCCTTAATTTTCTTTTTTTTTTTTAATTTAGTCGAGAGTTAATGAAACTCACTGCAAGTGTGTGGATGGCTACAGGCTGACAGGGCGCAACGGACAGTGCCAAGCCGATGGGGAAATTGCGGAGTTGGTGTTAGCCGCAGAAGCAGAATTAAGATTGATTTCACCTTACAAAATGGGAGACATCAATAAAATGAAGAAGACTCAGGCAATAGCTCCAGGATACAAGGTAATTTACAAATCATTAAAAATCATGTTTATTTTATTGTTAGATGATTTTTTTATTGTTACTTTCAAACATGTAAACCGTTTTTACCCAGAACTTCTCTCGTACAGAATTTCACTATGTACAGGGTCTTCTTCCATTGCCAATTCTCATAGAAGTATATCCGTAAAAACAATTATAAGGATTAAAAACCTATTTGAAGTAACTAAATCATTACAGAACAAAAAAAAAAGAACCTCAGGACGAAAAGTATATCGAACTATTTTAAATTATTTTATAAGAAATCCCACCAAATCAATTTCGAATGCAGTTCGGGACATTCGGTATGGCCGTCTACCTCTACGTCGTAGGGTTAGCCAGGGAACCGTTCACAAAACTTTATAAATTTATAAACTCAAGCCTTTTCACATACTCCCACTTCAGCATTTAACAGCTGCGCAGAAAGAAAGTCGCTTTCAATTTATGTCTCAAATTATAATAGGCAACAAAGTAGTAGTAGTAGTAGTAAGATGGGGGACAAGCCCAGCAACTAGGCCTCAAAGGCTCTTTTCACTAACCCCGGCTCCACCCACCTCACATCACTCTCCTACAAAGGCGACCCGCCTTTCTAATGAAGAAGAGCAACTTGCCCCAGTCGAGGTGTTGTAGTTCTTCCTTGGAAAGGGACTCGACGCCGAAGGTATTCCAGCGTAGTCTTGTTCACTTTTCACACGAACCAGCAAGATGATAGGGATCCTCCTTCTCTGTCCCACAGTTAGGACAGCTAGGGCCGTCCGCTAGCCCCAGTCGGTGCATGTGCCTGTTAAGTATACATTGTCCTGTCAAAATGCCATGGAGGTCTCCAATCGCCTGTCTGCTCATTGACATCAGCCAAGATGTCCTGGACTTGCGTGGGTTGGGTAGCATTTCCTTTGCCTGTCTGCAATGGTTTATCCTTGACCAATTCTCCTTTGTCTTACCCCAGACTCATTTATTCAGGGCCTGGGAGCATTGTTGTTTGCCTATACCCAGGCAATTGGGCTTCACAATGAAATCTTTAGTTTGCCTCCCGACCCCGGACTGGCCCCATTCACGTTGAAGTTCATGTTGTGCCCATTCGTCGGGTGCTGTCCTTATCTGCTGCCTAGTGATGCCTAAAGCTGGTTCTGGTGCTACATACGGGCTGGTGGCGCCGAGTCTAGCAAACTCATCTGCCCTCTCGTTGCCCTCAATCCCACAGTGTCCTGGCACCCAAACCAACTTCACTCTTTCATGTCGCGCTAACTGCTCTAGCCTGTCACCGCATTCCTGAACCAAAACTGATCCCGCCATGGGTGAGTCGAGCGCCTTAAGTGCTGCTTGACTGTCTGAGCATATGACAATCTCTCCCTCTGCCCCCTCTATGGCTTCCTTCGTCGTTATTGCCGTTAAAATGGCATATACCTCAGCCTGAAATACCGTTGAAAACTTTCCCAAAGGGAAGCTGGACCCGGTTTGTGTAGCCTCAATATAAACTCCAGCACCAGAGGATTGCAACTGTGTCATGCGTGAACCATCCGTATAGCAAACAATTGCCTCTCTGGAGAACTCCAGCCTGTTTCTCTCCCAGTCCTCTCTTTCGGGGATTGAGATACTATAACCCTTATGCCATCTTAGTCTGCCTGAGGGTCGTGCTACTCTGTAGGTAGATAAAGGGATCTCTCTTTCCACAATGTGGTAGATCCTTGCATGACCCACAACCTCACCTTTGGTATGCCAAGCTCCTGCGTCCCTCATTCGCAAGTGCGCTGCCATAGCCTCTTTCTTAATGAAAGTCGACAATGATGGCAGCCCTAGCAAGACATCCAATGCTGCTGACGGCGTCGTCCTCATTGATCCAGTTATCGCTAGGCTAGCCAGTCTCTGGACTTTTGCAACACTGGAACGAATGGTTTTCCTCTCCACCGAGGGCCACCATACTATTGAGCCGTATGATATCCTGGGTCTTATGACTGCTTGGTACAGCCAGTACAGGACCCTAGGACTTAGCCCCCAGGTTGTGCCTATCGACATGAGTCCTCCAGCTCAGCTTTGCATCTACTGTGACCCCCAGGTATTTAACCTCTTTTGCCAAGGTCAGTTGTTGACCATACAATCATGGGGGTCGAAAATCTCCTAAATTCCTTCTCCTTGTAAAGAGGATCATCTCAGTCGCGGATTAACCGTGAGACCTACCTCATTACACCATGCCTCCAATATATTACAGGCCATCTGCATTCTCTCGCAGATGATGCCCCAAGTACTTGCCTGATATTAGAATCAATCCATCATCCGCATAAGCTTGTGCATAGAAGCCGGCCTCCACGAGTCTGTTGAGCAGACCGTCCATGACTAGACACCATAGGTGCGGGGAGATGTAGCTGCCTTGAGGGCATCGCGCCCCGATGTCTATTTGGTACCCGCCCTGATTCGCTTGGACGCACCAGATTCGTTTTAACGCTCCTGGCTGCGAGCGAGTCGCAGATGACGTTTGTCCGTGCTCTATCAAACGCTCCTTTCACATCGAAAAACACAGCTAACTCTGCTTCCTTAAATTGTAACGCCTTCTCAATCCTTTGCCATACTGTGGAGAGCCGACTCCGTTGATCGCCCTCCCCTATATGCATGCTGATTAGCATGAATCTGTGAGTCTGCTAGTGCTCCCTCCATTAGATGCCTGTCAATGATCCTTTCCATTGCTTTCATTAGGAAGGATGTCAGGCTTATCGGTCTAAAAGATTTGGCGATCGTATAGTCCTCTCTTCCCGGTTTCGGAATGATTTTGACTCTAGCTGACCGCCATACCTCTGGTACGTACCCAAGGGCGATACTTGCCCTGTAAAGTTCCTTAATGAAAGCCCTCAATATGTTGAGGCCCCTTTGCAATAGGGCCGGGAAGATGTTATCCTGCCCTGCGGTCTTGTAAGGGCTGAAGTCATTAATGGCCCAGGTGACGCTATCATCAGTGATTACTGTAGTTGCCATATTCCAATTAGTCTGGGGCATCTCTGTCATCACTGTCTGTGTGTCAGCGTTATCTGCTCCTGGAAAGTGAACTTCAAGCAGGTGTCGGACTGACTCCTCGCTTGTCGAAGTCCAGGTGCCATCTGCTCTACGCAAGGAGCCTACCATACCTCGATTATCACCGCAGAGGATTCTTGAAAGCCTCGATGCCTCAGGCAAAGACTCAATTTCCTCACAGAAACCTCTCCATGTCTTCCTCTTGTTTCTCCTTAGTTCCCTCTTAAAGTCTTTCCTTGTTTCCTTGTACTCATTCCACGTTGCGTCGTGTTGTCCTTCCCCTTTTAAGGGGCTCCTGAGTCTCATTCGCGCTTAGTTTGGCGAGTTTTACGCTCCACCATTTGACTCTGCGCGTTTGAATTCTCAGGAGGGGACAAGACTGTTCGAAAGCTGAAGCAATTTTCGATGTTATCGATTTTGCCTCCCTTTCTACATCGTCCTTTAAGTTTAGCTACTCCGGTTGATCGCTAAATTGTTCTTGCAGTCTACTGATCTGAGATTTCTTTTAAAATAAATAAACATAAATAACTAATATAATCATTTTGACCCACTTAGGTTGACTCAGTTGACATTCTCTACGGCAAGAAACAGGCCGAGGCGTTCTGGACCGACCACCAAAACAAACGCGTACAGGCCATGGTCATTCAGATCAGCGAGGACAGAAGAACCAATCGGGATGCCGACGTTGCCAGGACCGTACTGTCGAACCTAAGGGACCCGAGAGGGGTCGCACTCGACTGGGTCGCCAAAAGAATATACATCACGGATTCTACAAGGCTGCTAGTGGCAGATTTAGCGGGGAAATTTAATTTTACTCTGCTGAGCGGCAATATGCAAAATCCCAGAGATATCGTAGTGGCGCCGGGTGAAGGTTTACTGTTCTGGACCGAATGGGGACCTACGCCGAGGATCGAACGCGCGGATATGGACGGGTGAGTGTTTTCTCTTTTTGGTTTATAGTGTTACTTGATTTGTATTTAGATGCAAATGCATCGGCTATATATATATATATTATATATATATATATATATATATATATATATATATATATATATATATATATTTTCAAATTAGTGCAAAAAGTTCATATAAACATAGGGTGATTCATGAGGAAATGTCAATACTTCAGGTACATATTCAGGACCAAAAAATAAACATAAAAGTCTATATAAATAAGTGTCCGCAAGGCCTTAGTTCTCGAAATACAGGGTGTTAAAGTTTTTATTTAATTTTTCTATTTTTTAAATAAAATATATGATAGTGTAAATAATGGAGTGAAAATTGATATACGGGGGTTTTTTGGTATGACAAATTCGAATCTAATATTAGTATTGCTCTTACTTATAGGGGGCGCCACCTACATGTCTTTCTACTTCTTCGAACAATCACAACTTTTTGGTACAGTCTTGTATTACATTTTTGAGCAAAACAAATTATTCCCTTGCCATTTCTACGTCAAAAAGGTATACCTGTTAAAAGTGGATACGAGCAACCGTTTTCGAGATATTTGGATTTAAAACAGTTTCGGCGCATGTGATTTTTTTTTATCAAATTCACGTAAAGTATGTATGTATTGTAAAAAAATACAAGTGTGCCTTGCCTGACAGAACAACTGCTGGTTTTTCCTGTTACTTAGCAATAGTAATATCAGTTAATAATAAGATCAAATTTTGTCACTGTCAATTTCTGTTCATAACTTTCATTATCTGACAATAATCATTTAAGAAACTTTAGATCTAAATACGTCATTATGCCTGTGATATTCTCGCATCGTGAATATGCAGATATGATATTCGTCTATGGCTTCTGCAATGGGGTCGCAATTCAAGCAGTCGCGGAGTACCAGCGTCGTTTTCCAGATAGAAGGGTGCCAGATAGAAGAGTTTTTCAACAAGTTTTCACTACTGCTGGAGAATCTGGGATGTTTCCAAGTGCGAAAATTGTATCTGAAAGGGAATCGGGACCCAACGTTGAAGTAGAAGAGGCTATACTCAATGCCGTCGAAAATGATCCAAGCATAAGCACTAGGCGGATTGCAGATACTTATCAAATTACACTATCGTCTGCTTGGAGAAATCTTCACATTAAACCCATTTCATTTACAACGGGTTCAACATTTGCAGGAGGGTGATTTTGAGTTTAGAATGCAATTCTGTAACTGGATTAATGAAGATTGAAGGTTGTTTAGGTATGTTTTGTTCACTGATGAAGCACAGTTCACGCGTGATGGTATAAATAATCTTCACAACGAACACCGGTGGTCCTATGAAAATCCTCACGCTACAGTAGAACATAATTTCCAACATAAATTTAGCATTAATGTGTGGTGTGGAATGTTAAATGGTCATTTAATTGGTCCATTTATAATCGACGGTAGTCTTACAGGAGAAAAATATTTAAACTTTCTTGAAAATCACTTGCAAAATCTATTAGAAGATGTTCCCCTTAATGTAAGACAAAACATATATTTGCAGCATGATGAAGCTCCTGCACACTACAGTTTACTTGTAAGAGATTTTTTAAACCAAAAGTTTCCAAACCGATGGATTGGTCGGGGAGGTCCGTTTAATTGGCCACCTAGATCGCCAGACCTTAATCCTTTGGATTATTGTCTTTGGGGATGGTTCAAATCACTGGTATATTTTACTAAAATAAATACAAGGGAAGCATTATTTGATCGGATAACAAACGCAGCACAAACACTAAGAAATGCGCCCGAATGTATCCACAGAGCAACCCGAGCTATACACCATAGAGATGACCTGTGCTTAGAAGCAAATGGTGGAATTTTTGAAAATTATAAAACGTAACCTAGATTTTATTAAAAACAACTTAATAACAATTTTAATAAAAATTAAATACCTTTTGTTTAGTTTTTGTCTGAGGCACTGAATACACACCTCAAAAAAATGTGTTAGTCTTTCATTTCAAAGCTTTTGTGCCAAGATGCGTTTAAATTTGGACAAAATAACAAACTTGAATTTTTGCGATAAAAAATTACATGCGCCGAAATTGTTTTAAATCTAAATATCTCGAAAACGGTTGCTCGTATCCACTTTTAACAGTTATACCTTTTTGACGTAGAAATGGCAAGGGAATAATTTGTTTTACTCAAAAATGTAATTGTACCAAAAAGTTGTGATTGTTCGAAGAAGTAGAAAGACCCCCTACAAGTAAGAGCAATACTAATATTAGATTCGAATTTGTCATACCAAAAAACCCCCGTATATCAATTTTCACTCCATTAGTTACATTATCATAGATTTTATTTAAAAAATAGGAAAATTAAATAAAAACTTTAACACCCTGTATCTCGAGAACTAAGGCCTTGCGGACACTTATTTATATAGACTTTTATGTTAATTTTTTGGTCCTGAATATGTACCTGAAGTATTGACATTTCCTCATGAATCACCCTGTATATATATATATATATATATATATATATATATATATATATATATATATACAGGGTGCCCCACAACAAACTGCGGCGATGGATTTCTCAGAAAGTAGGCTTTGGAAAAATTTGAAATTTTGGCAGCTCACTAAAGTCGATTGGGGCAATTCGCGCAAAATATTTCCAAGATGGCGGCACTTCCGGTTACACTGGAAGTAGACGTCAACTTTCTTATTTTAAATGGAACACCCTGTATATAATGGAATTTTTGGATTCCTCGAAAAATTCTAGGTATATTTAATGTTTATTATCCTATACCTAAGTTCAACCGTTTTTGAGATATTTTGAATTTTATGTAAAAAATGACGTTTGCAGGTCTAGACATAACTATAAATATCTGCTTATTACATACCCTCAATTTTTATAATTTTATCTTATTTAATACTTAAAATAAGGGTGACTTTGTATAAAGTTGTCTATTCCAAAAATTTTTAGTTTTTGAGTTATTGACGATTTAACATTTTTTATTCTAATAATACCAGACGGCTTCTAAGTTTTCTTGTTAGTTGGCCATGACGGGGAGGCCTGGCGAGAACAAAACCAATTGGTTACTATAGAAACGTAATATTTGTTGTCGTTTTATTTATTATAGTAATTATAATAATTATTAAACTAATAATTATGCCAGGGCGATTAAATTACACACATGAGGATTATTTGAATTTGTTTATTATCTATGGGGAAGATATTTGCTGATAGATATCCAAATAAACAGAAACCGTCACAGAACACCGTTAAACAAATGTTGAAAAACTATAAAAATGTTGAAACCGTGAAGACAAAAATTAATTAAAGAAAGCCTAATCCCATTATAGTCTAGTCTACACAAGAGCACAACTTAGTTTTTCAATAAATGTTGAAAATGTCCACCTTGTACTTCCAAACATTTTTCGCATCTCCGGATAAATCCTTCGTGGGTAGCCGCTCTAATTGAAGCTGCAGATATACTTTCGAACGCGTCCCTTACCCTTGCCATACAGTTCTCTTTCGTTGTTACTGGATTAAAATAAACGATTCCTTTTATTGTTCCCCATATAAAATAGTCTGAGACTGTCAGATTGGGGGAACGTGGAGGCCACAGGAAAGGTCCATTGTTGGCAATCCACTTGTCGTAAAACGTAGCTTGTAAAAAGTTAGTAACTGCAACGGTTCTATGTGGTGGGGCGCCATGGTGTTTCTAAAGTACCCAGTATAAATAGCTTGTAAATATCTAACTAAAGATAACTTTCCTGTAAAACTTGGGACGATATATATTTTTAGATATGATGTGTTACGGTATGTGGACCAGTATTTGTATGAAGTAGTGTAGTGTGACCTGTATAAATAATTTAATTTATTTATGTAATAATATTTACTAAATGATTTATCTAATTGTGGATTGACGCTAAATTGATAAAAAAAATTATTGTAATATTACCTAAATGGATTATTTTTCATTAAAAAAGTCCTTGTGTTTAAGCAATGAAATGGGAATTGTGTCTCTTGAAAACGCCATTTTTAGTAAATTTTGCTTCATCGGTCCAAATTGTATTGTCCAAAAATCTAGGGTTATCTTGTACCATTGTTAAAATAAACTCGCAAAACTGTACTCTTTTTGGCAAATCAGTGTCTTTTAGATGTTGAACCAATAATATTAAATAAGGTTGGAAGTTATGTTTTAACAGAATCCTATGCACTGAGTCCCTCGAGATTCCCGATTGTCTTGCCACGTTTCTTAGGGATGTCATTGAATATGCTGCAAAATATCCCAGAATTGCAATCTCGAAATTTTCATTATCAACAATGGGCTTCCTCTTATTAATTTTTGCCTTGACGTTTCCAAAATTTTTATAGTTTTCGAACATTTGTTTAACGCTATTCGGTTCAAATAATCCTCGTGTGTGTAATTTAATCGCCCCGGCATGATTGTTAGTTTAAGAATTATTATAATTACTATAACAAATAAATAATATTTTAGTAGGTAATTGTCAAACGACAATAAATATTACGTTTCTATAGTAACTAATTGGTTTTGTTCTCGCCAGGCCTCCCCGTCATGGCAAACTAACAAGAAAACTTAGAAGCCGTCTGGTATTATTAGAATAAAAAATGTTAAATCGTCAATAACTCAAAAACTACAAATTTTTGGAATAGACAACTTTATACAAAGTCACCCTTATTTTAAGTATTAAATAAGATAAAATTATAAAAATTGAGGGTATGTAATAAGCAGATATTTATAGTTATGTCTAGACCTGCAAACGTCATTTTTTACATAAAATTCAAAATATCTCAAAAACGGTTGAACTTAGGTATAGGATAATAAACATTAAATATACCTAGAATTTTTCGAGGAATCCAAAAATTCCATTATATACAGGGTGTTCCATTTAAAATAAGAAAGTTGACGTCTACTTCCAGTGTAACCGGAATTGCCGCCATCTTGGAAATATTTTGCGCGAATTGCTCCCATCGACTTTAGTTAGCTGCCAAAATTTCAAATTTTTCCAAAGCCTACTTTCTGAGAAATCGATCGCCGCAGTTCGTCGTGGGACGGGCATATATATATATATATATATATATATATATATATATATATATATATATATATATATATATATATATATATATTTATATACACTTACGGACGTAAGTAATGCAACAAATTAAAAAATCAAAAATTTGTATGGTATATAGCGAACACGAGCGCCTGCTGTAAACATCACAACATTATTTTTCGAGTTGGCGGTGATCATCGTTAAGTGGTTTGCTGTTTTTTAAGCGTCAAAAGTATTGCACCAAACATATTTTATGTGTTTGTGTAGTAATTTTGGGAGTAAATCTTAGTATGCAACGTAGAATTTGTTGACGCCAGTTCAGAAAAGGAAATGGGAAAAGGAACTGCTGTGTCCAAAGCTTTAAGATCACGAGTTCTAAGAGCTTTCCAAGATGGAGAAAAACAAGCTGCTGTTGCTCGAAGGTTTTCGTTAATTCCCAATACAGTTTCACGGATAATCTCATATTTTAATGAAAGACGTCATTTGGATTCTATTCCCAAGTCAGGTAGACCAAGAAAAACAAGTCAGGTCCTCAAATCAAAGCCGAAATACCTCATGTAAATATTTCTTGCCGAACTATTCAAAGGAGGTTAGTACAGGCACGGTTATACAGTAGGAGACCAGCAAAATACCCCTTAATTTCTGCTAGAAATAAAGCTGCTAGGCTTGCATTTGCACTAAGGCACATCGACTGGACCGCTGCTGAATGGAGAAAGGTTCTTTTTGGTGATGAGACACGGTATAATATTTTTAATTCATGAGACGAGTTAGAAGGCCTGTAAACCAGCGTTTCAATCCCAACTATGTAACGCCTACAGTAAAACATGGCAAGAGTAGTGTTGTTTTGTGGGCTTGCTTTTCATCTGGGGGAGTTGGTCCTCTACACTTTATCGATGGGATAACGGACAGGTTTATGTACAGAAACATTATGGAAAACGTGATTCGCAGAATGGGAAATGCCCCTACAGTTCCTTTTTCAGCTCGACAATGATCCCAAACACACCTCCAATCATGTGCAAGAGTGGTTCAGACAGAACAATATTAGAGTTTTAGAGTGGCCTGCGCAATCCCCGGACTTGAACCCGATAGAAAACCTATGGGAAGAAGTAGAACGACGAATATGAACAGAATTGTTTTCTAACAAACAAGCACTGATGAATAAAATATCAAGGGTTTGGAGAAATCTGCCACTTCATATCTTAGAAAATTTAATCAACTCCATGCCCAGAAGATGTGCCAAAGTTATAGCCAACAATGGGTATGCTATTGGTTATTAAACTCGTGCATAATTTTTAAATGTGTTCAGATTATTTGTTGCGTTTAGATTGAAAAACAAAAATCTTTTTTGGCTTTTTCGCAACTGAATAAAAATATTTAACTTTAAATTAATTGAAGCAGATATTTAATATAATTACATATCTCAACATGTAGACTAGTCTGTCTATGGAATGTTTCGATACATAATATAAATAATATTATTTAAGCAAGCATAAGAAATTATATCATTTACCTTAAGTTTTGAGGGTATGTAATAAGCAGATATTTATAGTTATGTCTAGACCTGCAAACGTCATTTTTTACATAAAATTATAATTATTATAATTACTATAACAAATAAATAATATTTTAGTAGGTAATTGTCAAACGACAATAAATATTACGTTTCTATAGTAACTAATTAAACTGTTGAAATAATAATTTTTTTCTTTTTTCTAAATCTATATTGGATAATTTATCTTTTGTAAGTATTGAAGGGATGAAAATGCATGTTTTTAACTTATAAATATAATTAGTATCTATATATGCTTGCTTAAATAATATTATTTATATTATGTATCGAAACATTCCATAGACAGACTAGTCTACATGTTGAGATATGTAATTATATTAAATATCTGCTTCAATTAATTTAAAGTTAAATATTTTTATTCAGTTGCGAAAAAGCCAAAAAAGATTTTTGTTTTTCGTGCATAATATTAAATATTATTATTGTTATTTTAGAGTGTTTTATAATATTGTTTGTTCTTTGTTTATTTAATTAGTTGACCTTAATAAAAAATTTTGCAATATTTTTTAACAAATTATTCTCAGAATTATTTCCTGAACATACTGCTTTAAATCCTGCTTCAAAAACATTTCATTGTCACAGCTTAGTCTATCAAGGAAACGACTCTAAAAGTATAAATCACCATGAACACTTTCTATTATTTGCAATTTTAAGAATTTTTCAATTTGTTACAATAGCTATGTCAGATAGTGTATATATATATATATTTTAATTTTTTTTTGTTAAACATTTTTGGGTACTGGTTTATTTTCTTAAAAGAATTGTTTATTTCCTTAACGTTTTGCGCTTGATCGAGAGCTTTTTCAAAAGGATATTATTGGCCTTGGAAATAAACAACTCACTCACTCAAAAATATTAGACATGGTTTAAGAAAACGCAACAAAAAAATTATATATGTATATATATATATATATATATATATATATATATATATATATATATTCAACATTCCCAACCAACTGTATAAGTTCATTACAGGGAATTCTGACAATAATAATATTATAACAAACTAACAATTAAGAATAATATTAAATAACAAAATAAATAATATTAACACAGTCAAAATTATTTTTTTCCATAAATCACGTTTCGATAAAAAATGTTTTTTAACTTCCTTTTTAAATTTGATTAAAGTTTTTATTCTGCGTAAATGTGTTGGTAATTGATTATATATTAATATACCACCGTATAATAAAGATTTTTTTCCAAAATTGCTTCGAATATCAGTTGTATTTAATAAATCTGTTTGTCGTGTGTCATGTTTATGTATAGTATGTCTTTTTTCTAAATCTATATTGGATAATTTATCTTTTGTAAGTATTGAAGGGATGAAAATGCATGTTTTTAACTGAAAACTATGGTTACTATCTACATACCCAAATTTTGTATATAAATTTATTGTTGGTTCTAGGAAAGGAAGTTTATGTATACATTTAATAATTTTATTTTGTAAACAACATAAAGGTTTCAATGTTTTTAAATTAGCAGATTTTGAATATATTAATGCAAAATAAATATTTTTCATAAATTTTAATGGTATATTACAACGAATTTTATATAGAATTTCAACTAGAGGAGATATACTTTTTCTAAGGTATTCTATATGATTCCGCCAACTTAAATTTTCATCCATGTATAGTCCCAAAAATTGAATGCATTTACTATAATTAATATTTTGTTGGTTGATTTTAATTGGTTCCATTTGATTACTTATATGATATTTGCTTATAAACATAAAAGAATATTTTTCAAAATTTAAAGTTAGTTTATGAGATTGTAGCCAATTGAATATAATTGTTAAATCTTCTGCAATGTAGTATCTAATTTTTGAAAAATTATTTCCAAAATAAAAAATAGTTGTATCATCCGCAAATAGTTTTATAGTTCCATTAAGTTCTAATTTTGAAACTGAATTTATGTATATTAAAAATCAAATAGGTCCTAATATTGAACCCTGAGGTACACCATATGATATTTCTTTCCTAGAACTAATATTATTTCCAATTTGGACATATTGCTGAATTTTGAAACCAATAATAGATAATTCCTCGAATTCCAATATTGTATAATTTTTTTAATAAAATATTTTGATTAATTGTGTCAAAAGCTTTGCATAAGTCTAAGGATAAGATACAACATTTTTTATTTTGATCAATTTTTAATTAAATATCAGTTATAATATCAATAACTGCAGTCTCTGTATCCCTAGACTTTCGAAACCCATATTG
Organism: Kuschelorhynchus macadamiae; assembly: GCA_030620095.1. Taxonomy (NCBI): domain Eukaryota; kingdom Metazoa; phylum Arthropoda; class Insecta; order Coleoptera; family Curculionidae; genus Kuschelorhynchus; species Kuschelorhynchus macadamiae. The sequence goes on along the minus strand of JAUTXW010003396.1, from coordinate 259,740 downwards.
ACCATTTTGTTTTGCTACCTTATATTCATACCAAAAACAGTTCATTTCAATTCAAAATTTGAGGTAAATTTAAAAAATAAATAAATGAAGACAGAGGGCCTATTCCCTATAGTCCCTTCTATTGCTTGACAGTGGTGCATTCGGGTGCAACCAAGTGTGACCACATTTACCTATAAATGGTTTCGGTTAGGATAAGTTACTTTAGTTTATATCATGTGCTGATGATGCTAACTTGGTTAGCGAAACGTGTGTCCAGATCGTAACAAGTTGTGGTGTAGGGTGGTTAGAACTCTTGTATTTTGAAATTCTCATGGTTCAGGAGAACCTTTAACGTTTTTCTATTTGACACTTTTGAATATTTCCTATAATAATTCAAGTAGGTACCGTTTTAAATATAAACATACACCCTGTATAGTCCACCACCTACTTTTATTTATGTCTCTTCCAGGTACAATCGTAAAGTGTTGGTGAATAATTTACTATGGCCTACGAGTCTCGCGATCGATTATCCCACGAAACGTCTCTACTGGTGCGACCCCAAGGTGAATGTGGTGGAAAGTATAAGTTTCGATGGGAAAAACAGGCACGTAGTGAAACGCTTCGACAACTCCAGCTCGATAAGACCGTACAAGTTGGAGGTGTTCGAGGATAACTTATTTATAACCACGTACCAGAAGCACGACGTGATCAGGCTGAATAAGTTTGGAGTGGGAGACGTAGTTTTCCTGGCCCATAGCTTGACGAGGTAAGTGTATTGAAAGTAATTTTTTATTTATTTATGTTTCGGTACTCTATAGGGATCTCTCTCCAAATAGCACAAATTATTTCCTAAAGGCTACAATAAAACTAATATAGTCGAATGCGATCTTATCGTGCGGGTTCAAAGGTCAACAACATTATGAATCAAATCAGAAAACACAGTGAATACCAAAATTTTGTGTGATTCTTTTATCGAGCTATTAAATCTCGATGGGCTATTTACAAATATACAGGGAGAAAGAAAATAGTTTTTTTTATTATGTTACGCAATATTATTAAGATAGCCACTTAATAATATTTTAGATATTAAATGCCGAGGGACTAAATAAGAAACTTCGCTAAATATGTATTTGGTTAGAATTTTTTGGTTGGCAAAAACAAAAATTCACAAAATGGCAAGCGCCTTAATTAAGTCGGAAGGCGGTGCGAATCAGTGGAACAATCAGGATATGTTCTGTTTATACAACCACTTAATAAATGTGAGATTTTTTTATCAATCACCAAAAATTATGAGCCCCGCTTGACCTAAAAATCTAACCACTTATACAGTGTCATTTATTTAAATGCGAGCCACCCCGATGCACAGAAAACTTGTTTTTTTTTTGTATTGTAATAACGAAAAAATTTTACTTTGCAAAAATATTATACACTTTTGTTAAAAACACAAGATAATTAGTTATTACTTCCCTCGTGAGATGTTTTCATATCTTTACGTTTAAAGGTCTGTAGATGTCTGAAAATATGTTTTCTCAATTCCGTCTGTCTTTAGGTATGTCTGTCTGTTCGCGGCATAGGTAAAAAACTACTTATCCGATTTCTTCGAATTTCAGTCTAAAATTAAAGGCCATGCATGCGAAAAATACAGGGTATATATATATATATATATATATATATATATATATATATATATATATATATATATATATATATATACAGGGTTATTCACGCAACCCGTTCATTAAAAGTTTTTGATGATGGCATTTAGATAAAAGTTTCAAATTTTGGGACTAAGGTAAGGTCAAGGGGCACTTCTTATTTGAAATATTTTCAACTTCCTGTCACTTTCGGTTTAACCGGAAGTTGGTATCAACTTGCTTATTTTAAATGGAACACCCTGTATTTTATGATATTTTTGGATTCTACGGAGAATTTTAATGCTATTTTATGTAGCATGTCCTATACCTAGGTTCAAGCGTTTTTAAGATACTTGAACCAAAAATGAGCCTTCAGGGTACCAAATTTTAAAATCTCATATTTTTGTAAGTTTTGAAGATATAATCTTCATATTTTGCAGACGATCGGTAAATAATCTTGGGTTTCTATTTTTTTTTATCGAATTTGTCTATTTTCATACAGGGTGTCCTAGATTCAGCGGCAAACATTCACATTTTCAAAGCCGCTAAAGTCCGTTTTTTAAATGGGACACCCTATAACTTTATGCACTATCAAATGTAGAATTTAATTTTCTATCGAATTGTATTAAGGTTCCCTATACCTACTCGTAATCATTTTCGAAATAATCAGGTTTTTATTAAGTTGTCATATGTATTTGCTAAATGCTTACACCTTCCCGAAGTAAGCCATGGAAAAACAATTGTTGTGCTTTTCTATTCAACATGACAGCTGATTAGAAACTTTTAAATTAAAATAAAATAACATTCAAAAGCTGATATTCTCAATTTATTTTATATTCGTGGAGAATAGAATATTGGAGAGAACGTGCCATGTTTTTAATAAAAAACATCCTCATTTATCGCCAATGAACAAGAGAAAATTGAAGAGGATTGAAACGAAATTTTTTCGTTTCGGAAAAGTTAAAGTTATAAAAAATTTAATAAATTGTTTACATTATTTTTAACCATATCTACTAAATTCGAGACTGTTCTAAACTTGTTTTAGTGAACTTAAAAATTATAGCAATCTAACAATCAACAATAAATAAATAAAATAATAAAATTGAATTATAACAAATGTTCTATATGCTGTCCGTTCGTTTGAAGACACATTTCAATTCTTCTTTGTACAGTTGCTGTGGCCCGTTGAATTTGTCCGTTTTCTAATTCGGCAAAAGCTGTTCGTATCCTGTCCAGTAAATCTTGTTGGTTATTTACTGAGGAAGCATAGACTTTACCTTTGATAAATCCCCATAAATAAAAGTCTAGGGGTGTTAAATCAGGCGATCGCGGGGGCCATCTCCAAGGGCCATTGAGACCAATCTAGCGATCTTCAAAAATTCGAGATAATTGGAGATCAACTGCAGCGGAATTATGTGCTGGTGCCCCATCTATTAGATACCAATAATTTTGCGGCTCACCAAAAGGAATTTCTTCTATAAATTCAGAAACCGTCCCTCGTAGAATTTCCAAATACTTATCACTGTTTAAATTGTCTTCATAAATACAGTACCGCACCTGATCATTTAATACTATACCGAAAACATTGAAGCTAAACCTCTCTTGAGAACGCGTTTCGCGTAAAGCGTGCGGATTTTCTGCTGCCCAGAAATGTTCGTTTCTTCTATTTGTTATTCCTTCTCTAGAAAATTTCGTTTCATCGGTTCAAAATATTTTTGAAAGGAATTGAGGGTCCTTTTGAATTTTCAAAAACATGAATTCGCAAAATTCTACTCGTCGGACGTCATCACCAGGTCTCAAGGCTTGCACGTTTTGGAAGGAATAAGGGTGCATATGATGTTCGCTCAAGATTCTTTGGACAGATGAAGAAGAAATTCCCAAATCGTTTTCTGCAGACGGTATTGAACTTTGCGGGTTTGCATGGAAATAAGCTAATGTGTTTATTACGTTTTCCTCGGCATTTGTCACTGATTTCGGAACATTTTTTGTAACTTTAACCTTGCCAAAACGCAAAAAGTTCGTTTCAATGGCGTTCATTAAACACACGACACGTTCTCTCAAAAATTTTATAACATTCTCCATGAATATAAAATAGATTGAGAATATCAGCGTTTGATTATTCTTCCATTTCGATTTAGAAGATTTAGTTTATCACTGACAGCTTTCGATAAATAACGCATACTAATCATCTGTCATATTGGATATGGGATCTCAATTGTTTTTCCATGGCTCACCATTGGAACATGTAAACATTTAAGCAAATACATACGATATTTTTATAAAACCCAATTATTTCGAAAACGGTTACGAATAGGTATAGGGAACCTCAATACAGTTCGATAGAAAATGAAATTATACATTTGATAGTGCATAAAGTTATAGGGTGTCCTATTTAAAAAACAAGGACTTTAGCGGCTTTGAAAATGAGAATGTTTACCGCTGAATTTAGGACATCCTGTATAAAAATAGACAAATTCAATAAAAAAAATAGAAACCTAAGATTATTTACCGATCGTCTGCAAAGTATGAAGATTATATCTTTAAAACTTACAAAAATATGAGATTTTAAAATTTGGTACCCCGAAGGCTCATTTTCGGTTCAAGGTCAAATATCTTAAGAACGCTTGAACCTAGGTATAGGACATGCTACATAAACTAGGATTAAAATTCTCCGTAGAATCCAAAAATATCATAAAATACAGAGTGTTCCATTTATATATATATATATATATATATATATATATATATATATATATATATATATATATATATATATATATATATATATATATATATATATATATATATATATATATATATATATATATATATATATATATATATATATATATATATATATATATATATATATATATATATATATATATATATATATATATATATATATATATATATATATATATATATATATATATATATATATATATATATATATATATATATATATATATATATATATATATATATATATATATATATATATATATATATATATATATATATATATATATATATATATATATATATATATATATATATATATATATATATATATATATATATATATATATATATATATATATATATATATATATATATATATATATATATATATATATATATATATATATATATATATATATATATATATATATATATATATATATATATATATATATATATATATATATATATATATATATATATATATATATATATATATATATATATATATATATATATATATATATATATATATATATATATATATATATATATATATATATATATATATATATATATATATATATATATATATATATATATATATATATATATATATATATATATATATATATATATATATATATATATATATATATATATATATATATATATATATATATATATATATATATATATATATATATATATATATATATATATATATATATATATATATATATATATATATATATATATATATATATATATATATATATATATATATATATATATAAATATATATTTTTATATATATATATATATATATATATATATATATATATATATATATATATATTTATATATATAGCCTATAGCCTGTATTTTTCGTTAGCCCCGAGTTTCTGGTAAAGGCGATTTTACCGATTTTTATATATCAAATTTTGTCTTATAATTAATAAAAAAAAATACTTATTTTAAACACGCTTTAAAATTGGAACAAGTATTCTATAAATATTTATTTATTGCCTACAAAATTACAAATGTACTAAAAAAGTACGCAAAAAAATGGTGTCAAATCTAATAAAAAAATTTTAAATTAAAATTCACTGTCTTATATCCAGGAGCCAGTGGCAAAAGCTCTGAGAATCGGTATAAGGAATGTACAGAAATTTGTGCATGAAAAAAAAACATAATTCATAAACATATATACGACTTAAGTTACAAAGCAAAAATGGATACTCATAATGCAATTTATATTTTATACACGTGAAAGACTAATTATAATCCTTCAGAAACTTTTTAATATTATAGACTAAAAAATATCATCATCACTTAAAAAGTCCTCATCTTCTGAGTCGTCCTCAAATGGCGCAATGATCCCTGGTGCTATTTCGACATCTAGAACTCGTTCTCGATTCCACCAATCCCATAATAATTTCTCCGTATGTTCTACAGATTTCTCGCAGTACTCCGGCGTAATATAATTTAATGAATCTTGCCAAACAATTTGCACTTCATCTGATGTAAGACCATCGTTTACGTGTTTTTCGTAATGTAATTTTGCCCCAGCCCATATTAATTCTATTGCGTTAAACTGGCAATGGTATGGCGGCAGTCGTAAAACCTCATGTCCATTTTCCCGTAATATTTCATCTACGGCATATATTGTTGATTTTTTAATAGATTTTGCTATTAAAGGAAGTTCTAGTTTCAGCCTATTGGGTAAAGAATTTTGTTTTTGTTTTATTAGCCAGTCATAAATATCACTTTTCTTCCAGGATGAAGTAGGTTGTTTATTTAAGATTCTTGAATGATAAGATGCATTGTCCAGAATGATTAAAGATGGAGCATCTAAATTTGGAATCAGTTGTTCTTTTAACGACTTTTCAAACAGTTCACAGTTCATATTATTATGGTAGTCCATACTTTTGGATGTTGAAGAAAACAGTAAACTTGCACCTGGGAGAAATCCTGTTGCAGAACCTGCATGCAAAATGATGAACTGTTTTCCCGTCCCAAATCCCTTTTTTCTCTAGATACTTTTTACAGACTCATCTTGCCAAGATTTCGAACCACACCATTAGAAAATATCCAAGTCTCGTCTAAAAATACCACTTTTCTAAATTTTGAATTAACATTTTCCGTGTATTTCTTTAAAAACTGGATACGCTGACTTGCTATATTTGGTAATTCGGGTACAAATCTTCGAGTACTGTCCTTTTTATATCGAAAACCCAACATTTTTATTAATTTTGACAACGATTTTAGTCCAATTTCCAATATGCCTCGATTTTTAAAGCTTCTTTTAAAACTTGAAGGGTTATATTAGTTTTTCATGTGTATAAATCGTAAATTTCGTTACGAACATCCATTTTTATATTGTCACTTAAGTCTTCTGTCTTTGGATTTTTTCCTGTACATTTCTTAATCTTCTTTGGTAGTAAATTATGCTTTTTTTCATGCACAATTTTCTGCACAGTCCTTATACCGATTCTCAGAGCTTTTGCTACTGTCTCCTGGATATTAGCCGGTAAATTTTCATTTTCGTAATATTTTATTAGATTCAATACCATTTTTTTCGCGTGTGGATGCAAAAAACCCGAAAATTGTTTTCTATTACTCATTTTGTCACTGACTTGTCAATCTGACTTTGAAGTGACATCGCTCAAAGATTTTTGCAACTGCTGGTATTTATATGTTTATCCTCTTTTTTCATATGAAAATATCATAGGTCTATCTAATTCATCTTCCGGATTTAATGCGGAGTATATGATTACACGTAATAAAAGAAAAACAAACTTAAAAAGTTTGTCGTTGACAAATCGTATGACCCGCACGATAACACTGCTTTTGACTATAGTAGGATCTATCGATAAGTAATCACACATTTACAAGGTAAAATCTAAAAAACGAAATCTTTTTTTTTAAATGATTGTAGAGAATTACGAAAAATGCTATAGTTACAAAAATTATTGTTGTAATATTTCATTAATCGTCCAATAAAACAAAAGTGTCCATAACTCTAAGAGACCAGAGTAAAGTTAAAAACGTTATAAACAAATTTTTAATAATAAAACTTTGAAAGCCATAGTTAGTTTTGTGGAGTGTTACCTGCAATAAGTGCCTATCTCTTGTTTTTTGTGGCATTGCGCTTTTTTTTATTAATAATATTTTAAAGTCTTTCCTGTATTAGAGAAGGAATATTTGTAGTTAATATTTTAAACTGCTTATCTTGCACTTTGTTAACCGCTACAAACGGTTAATAGAATGTACACGTATTATTTACAGAATCTCCGACGTTCTAATTCTTCAAGAAAACAAGCGGCCGAAACTGAACAATTCCTGCAATGATTTCTGCAGCAACAACGAGTTTTGTTTGTTGACACCAAAAGGAGCTCGTTGCGTGTGCCCCGACGGGTACGTGAACGATAATTTTACCTGCAGGGTCATCACACCTCCGAGTCCCCACTGTCCGCTTAACTGCAACATTGGGCAGTGTAAGGTTAGTACAGCTTTATGTTTCTTTCTAAATAAAGCGCTTGAGAGTTCAACCTTTGTTTTTAACCCTCAAGTGGAAATGTCTCCAGTTTCGATTTTTTAAAGGGAACACTCTGTATATTTTTACATTTTTTGATTCCTGAGTAGGTAAAAACTTATATGGCTTATATTTATAATGTTTTAGAACTGAGTGGATTTTATGCCATGATTTGTTAAAAAAAGTGGCTGCATCGGGATTTGAGCGCTCAGGATTTTCTAAAACAAGAATAAATAAGATATACAAAAGTTTCAAAATTATCTTCAAAATATAATAAAATATTTAAATCTTCTTCAGCGTTTCTTTCCACTATACTAGCTTTTCGCTTAAGTGTTTTTCTTTCATTCAATTGTTTAGTGATGTTTAATATTGTCCTACAAGTCGGTGTTGGTCTATCTGGAAACCGTCTATGATATTTTACCATGTAAATAAAATAATTCTATCATGTCGAGTTTAGATACTTCTGACCGGTAAAAAGGCGTCGTTCATTGCAATTGTCTTAACCATGGATCACTATGTTTTAGCGCAAATTATCTTACCATTTCTTTAATCTTTAATCCCTTATATATCCAAAACTAATTGACAGAAGATATTAAAAGTACATATATTTGAAATTAGAAAAAAAAAGGATATTCAAGAATTTGATTTAATATACAGGGTGTTTCATTTAAAAAAACTGACAACCTGTCAAAATTTGACATTTCCAATATTTTCGCACTAATGATATAATATTCTAAATCTTCATAAAAAACCCAACAACCTTTGTATTTACGACATTTCCGTACCTATTCAAATAAACTCTCTAGGTGGGTGGAAAAATTTACGGGAAAACCCTGTACAGGGTGTCCGGATTTGGTTGCAAAAGCAGGGTATCTCGCTTATTTTTAAAGATAGAACCTTGCGGTTTTCACGACCCTGAGCTAATTTTTTGTGAAACTCATGAAGCCGTAAACAAAATTTTCATAGCCTTCTTCGTTTATGAGATACAGAGCGAAATAGAAAATTTTGCATTTTGCGACCCCCCTCGTATTTCGGTTATCCTTTAACCTAACGCAAAGGGAAAAATTGCTGCTTATGCAGTTTTTTACGCTGGATCCAGTGGCGTAGTCATATTTTTCATTTGAGTTGTTATTTTTTAGATATGACCCAAAGTTGTGTTTTTTTAAATAGGACACCCTGTATATTTGTCCAGAAATTGATTTGTCTTTTTAAAAGCTTCTCAAAAATATATAATAGTATGGGTCTATTTTAGTAAACAACAACAAAAATCCAAATTTTTACAATTAACCCAAATTTTGCAGTAGGCCATGCAAAACAATGCTGCCTTTAATTTAAAGTCGTTAACAATATCAACATCCTAACAATAAATCAAAATAAATATGTAATTAAATCAATTTATCAAAATATGTATTGAAAATTTCGCTCCAAAAAAGTACCACCCACCTAGATTTATGTAACACAAGAACAAAACAGTAATAAATTATTATGTAACAAGCCTTTCAGCAAAAATCAACTGTCGTATAAGAACTACAGTAACCTAGGAAATCAAAAGAACTGTTCAAACTGATTTCCATTTTGTTCTATGCATGCTTCGCACAATTTTCGTATTCGTTTTAGGGAATTAAGCAAAATAACGGGATGATTTTGTAAATAGCGAAAATTTTCTCTTATTGCATTTCCTAAATCTTGGACATTATCATAGTGGTCTTTGTAAATTCTATTTTCCAGATATCCTCATAGAAATAAATCTAAAATCGACAAATCTGGGGACCTAGGGGGCCATCTTATAGGTCCATTTGTTCCGATCCATTGATTGGTAAAATTATTGTCCAGAAATAATCTCGTCATTCCAGAATTGTGTGCAGGAGCACCGTCCTGTTGAAAATAAATTTCGTTAATTTGCGCTAGAGGAACATCGTCAACTAATTCAGGTATAGCTGCCTCTAAAATTTCTATATAGCGATTGGCTGTTAGATTTCCCTCAAATATATAAAATTTTATATGTGTTCCTAATATGAAGCAGGACACATTTAGACCAAACCTGTCCTGCTGTCTTCTGGGAAATATTTGGTGTTGATTTTCCTGGGACCAGAATCTACTATTGTGCCTATTGAGTATACCAGAATTACTGAAATGTGCTTTCAAAATCTCTAACCATATCGCATCTTTCTCGAAACCAATTGCAGAAGACTACCCGACGCTCTGCATCGCATCCCCTGGCTGTAAGTGCTGCACGAGCCTAAATTTGTATGGGTGGTATTTGTGCTTTTTTAGAATTTCTTGAACTCTAGTTTTTGGAATCCCTATGCTCTTTTGACTGGCCCTACAAGAGTTTGTAGGGTAAGCTTCTGCATTAGCCAAAACCGTAATTTCATCAGCCTCCCGATTTTCTTTATTATATGTTTTCGTACGAGGTTTGATAAATGATCCGTGATTAGGTAAATTCTTTTTTATCCGATAAAAAGATGGATATATTAGGTTGCCTCCTTTCTGGATATTTAAATAAAAATTGAGCAATAGTATTTCAACATACCTAAAAATTAACTATTTACCTGTTAAAATACATCTCAGAAGCCGCTTCAACATTTTCATTACTTAATATAAAACAAGCTAACATATCGTACTTTTCATAATGTTCGTACAAAATTGGGAAATGTCATTTGCTTCCAAGAAAACAAAAGAAAACGGCATCGTTTTGCATGGCCTACTGCAAAATTTGGGATGATAATTATAAAAATTAGGATTTTTGTTGTTGTTTATTAAAATAGACCCATACTATTATATATTTTTGAGAAGCTTTTAAAAGAACAAATCAATTTCTGGACAAATATACAGGGTGTCCCATTTAAAAAAACACAACTTTGGGTTATATCTAAAAAATAACAACGCCACTGAATCCAGCGTAAAAAACTGCATAAGCAGCAATTTTTCCCTTTGCGTTAAGTTAAAGGATAACCGAGATACGAGGGGTGTCCCAAAATGCAAAATTTTCTATTTCGCCCTGTATCTCATAAACGAAGAAGGCTAAGAAAATTTCGTTTACGGCTTCATGAGTTTCACAAAAAATTAGCTCAGGTTCGTGAAGACCGCAAGGTTCTATCTTTAAAAATAAGCGAGATACCCTGCTTTTGCAACCAAATCCGGACACCCTGTACATATGCTTATAAAAACAGATCCACTCTTCAGTTAAATCGATCTGCTCATCATTATAACACAGGCTTGAGGGAACTGCTCTTGCCTGATAGTCACAGCTCGTCGTTTTATCAAAAAAGTGTTATATTTAATTAAGTTTTTTAATGTGTTGAATGATGATATTAAGGAGTCTGTGACAATGAATATTTTTAGATCCAAGTTAAAAACACTTTTGCTTGGAATTAACTGTTATTCCCACCAAGATTTTTTTACACGAAATTAACTTTATATTGTTTTACTAGTAATTTAAGTTATTTTCAGGCGTTTTCTTCAATTATTGTGTGACTTTTGTAATAGTTTTCAATTGAGGAAATAAATGATTGATTGATTGATGTCATAATTGTAAAGACATCAAGGTTCTTGCATCGGTTTCAGGATTCTATAAACGGAAATTTAGAGAATCTATTGAAATTTATAAGCATCTTAACAATTTTACTAACCTGAAGAAGCATGATTTCTTAAAACATATATCACAGAAAATACATCGACACCAGGGGTGTACGGTGAAATTTTAAGAAAGGGAAGCAATTTTTAGAAACTTACCTATTTGTAATGTAATTCGATTCTTCGATCATTTTTTGCAAATTCGTCAATGACGTCATAAAAACGTCGATGATCCGACATATTTTGGAAAAGTTTATTTTCAATGGACAACAGCGATGTATGCGAAAGTCTCTCCTGCCCCGTTGAATTTCTCACGAAATTTTTTATACGTTTAAGTGTGGAAAAATTGCGTTCTACTGTGGCAGGTATTGTCAATACTAATTCACACAATTTCGACACTTCGGTGTAAGCATCTTCCAGCTCCTTGTCTTTTAAAAATTGCATTAGTTCCTTAGCGTTATTCTTTGCCCTAATGTCATCAGTTTCGTAAATCACTTTTAGTTCAGATCGCAGTAACACTCGAAGAACAGGCCATACTGAAGAAGAAGAGATTTAAACGCATCTTCTGGAAAAGTTTTTCCTTTAAATGCATCAAAATTGCAGAGCTCGAGGAATTTAAAATCATTTAAACCGTTAAATCTATAGTTTATTTGTTGCTGAATTTGATCGATTATTTCATAAAAGAGGCGTCTGTATGATGTTTGAACATCTCCGACCTTGTCCGTTCGAAGAGCTTGACTTGTGGCTCTACATTTAACGTCATCGTTTTCTCCCAAAATGGGTCAAAGTCATCTCTTTTTAGGCTTAACATGGATTTAAAGCCATCCACTTTTTTTAGGCAAAAAGCAATATCATTTGTTTTAGTTTGAAATATATTAAAAACATTGTTCGAGAATGAAACTATTTCTGAAAATATTGAACAGAACTAGCCGTTACTTGATGGAAATTCATATTAACAAAGTAAACAAATTTCCACTTAATTTATTTTACAAAAATAATGACAATTGTTTCGCCAACACTGTGGCTTCATCAGATGTTAGATGTAACCTAAAATAAAATAAGAGTGTACCACAAATTATAGATTTTAAATACCTGAATGCGTTTTTTTACAACTGCGGATCTTATACAGTTCAAATGTTCTGGATTTACCCTTAATAAACTAAAAAGGTTTAACAATGGGGAACCGTTCAGGTCCAATTGATCTTTTAATAACGTGTTGTTATTTTTATGTTTGTTTATTTCCATACTTTCTAGTAAATTAAGTTTTTTACTTTTTCGTTCTACATGTAAAATTTCGAAGTTCTCATCAAAAGTATGGTTTTCTTGAATTAAATGTTTGGAGTAATTGGAATTATCTTTATGCTTTCTGTAACTGAATTTATGTTCACTTGTTGATCAATCTATGAACAAAACTATTAAATGCAGATATTTTGTGCGTAAAAGGGTGATTAGATGTATTGTGTATTGTAATATCGGTATGAGAAGGTTTGTGGAAGATTTGAAACTCGTGTTTATTATTTCTAACAGTTATTGTTAAGTCCAAGAAATTAATTTCTCTATTATTTTCTAATTCAACAGTAAAATGTATATTTTTGTGTAGGTTATTGATATAATCTAAAAATGATTTTAGTTGCCTGTCGGTACCAATAAAACATGCTAGTATGTCATCCACATATCTATACCAATAAATGAAATTTTTACTAAGAGAATTTTAGTTTCCAAATTGTCCATAAACATCTCGGCTAAAATTGGACTTAAAGGGTTTCCCATTATTAAACCTTCCTTACTTATGTACACAGTTCATTGAACTCAAAATAATTTTGATCTAAACAAGTCGACAAGGCTTCTAAAATATCCTGTTTATATATTGGATTAACGTTATTTTTAGTAAGAAGTTCTTCAACTAATAATAAAACATCAGCCGGCGGTATACTAGGGAATAAATTTTGAACGTCAAAAGATATTAGTCTGGCGTTACTTGGAATTTTTAAATTGTTGATTTTACTTATTAATTGATTAATTGATATTATTTTTTATACTGCACTTGGGTTTAAAATTACAATATTTTACTAAAATGTTTATTAACTCATTAGAAAGGATTACTGCTGGTGCTGAAATATAAGATACCACTGGTCTAATTGGCATATCGTTTTTGTGTAGTTTAATAAACGAGTATAATTTGGGTATTTGAGGATTCATTAATTATATGTGATATATTTCTTTTTCGGTGAATAAGCTAAGATCTTTGACTACATTTTTTACTAGTTTTTGAAAAAGTTCTGTAGGGTCAAAATTAATTTGTTCGAACTTATCGGAATTTAGGAAATCGAGTGTTTTAGAAATATATTGATCTTTGTTCATCTTTGTAGAAAAGAAACAACATAAAAAGGCATTACAGTTAATTTATCCTACTAACAGTTTCAAAGAAAATAATAATTTCCATACTTTCACTTATACAGGAAAAATAACATTAACTATTACTTTATTAAGTTTTTTAAAAACAAAGGTGCAAAAATTTATTTTAGAACTAACAACAGCCTCAGTAAATACATTAAAAACAATAAGAGTAAAACCAAAAAACACAATAAATCGGGTGTTTACAAATTAAATTGTGGAACTTGTCCAAAATTTTATATTGGACAAACAGGCAGAACATTTCAAAAAAGGATAAGTGAACATAAATTCAGTTACAGAAAGCATAAAGATAATTCCAATTACTCCAAACATTTAATTCAAGAAAACCATACTTTTGATGAGAACTTCGAAATTTTACCTGTAGAACGAAAAAGTAAAAAACTTAATTTACTAGAAAGTATGGAAATAAACAAACATAAAAATAACAATACGTTACTAAACGATCAATTGGACCTGAACGGTTCCCCATTGTTAAACCTTTATTAGTTTATTAAGGGTAAATCCAGAACATTTGAACTGTATAAGATCCGCAGTTGTAAAAAAACGCATTCAGGTATTTAAAATCTATAATTTGTGGTACACTCTTATTTTATTTTAGTTTACATCTAACATCTGATGAGAAAAAAGCAGCCATGCAACTTAAAGTAACGAAAAATACTTTACACTCTTTTATGTGATTAATGGACTGAGATAAAACTAAATTTAATTTATGAGCAAAACAATGGACAAACACAGCACTTGGGAAAGTTTCTCAAACTGTAGCTCGCAGACCCTCTAATTGTCCTGCCATCACTGCAGCTCCATCATAGCTTTGAGCAACTAATTTTTTCTCTCCATTAATTTCTTTAGTAACGTTATAAACTACGGTATATGATGCATCAGCTGTACGATTTTCGGACACATTCTTAAAACCTAAAAATCGCTCTTGAATACTTCCGTCTGTTTTAACATAGCGTATTACTATAGATAATTGGCTAAAATTAGTGATATCAGTTGTTTCGTCCAGAACAATAGCAATAAACCGCGCCTCGCCAGTGTCCTGCTTAATTCTTTTCATACCACACATTCACACTCACTCTTCTTATTAAATTCTCCAACATTTTAAACGTTATTACCGACAGCCGAAGTTGAGTATTTGCATATCGACGTCCGTATTATTGTCTTCCATATCGCACCATGCACGATGCGGCGTACGTATCGCACAACACACGGATAGCCGTTCAAATAAAGAACCTACTCCAACGATAGCTTCCGCCCCTACTTAAAGCACTGAAATGACTGAAATGCAAAAATTGCAAACGGACGGTGGAAAGTTCGATAACCTCTGGCTCGATTCACAGGAAATCAAGCATACAGGACTTGGCTGCAGAGAAGCTAGCGGCCCGCATAGGTTCTATTCAATTTTCTATTGTGGCTGGGGAAGCACTGCTTCCCTTGCTTCCATGGACTGCACGCCCCTGATCGAAACAACAACAATTACAAACAAGTAAGTATATGCGAAATATGAAAAGGTTAATGATGCTTATTATTTGATCTAGCCTTAATTTAACAAAATAAGGGAGGATAATCTGAACTTTTCACATTTTTAGTGTTAAGTGGTGGTTTTTATCAGAAAGTGCACATTTTTCTATATCTAATAGATTATACATTTTTTTTATCAGCAGTTCATTTATTATAGGTCGAACCCGGTAAAGCACCGCATTGCGCCTGTCAACCTCTCTACTCTGGAGACAGATGTCAGCACTACAGATGTTCTCAGC
Source organism: Kuschelorhynchus macadamiae (assembly GCA_030620095.1). Classification (NCBI taxonomy): domain Eukaryota; kingdom Metazoa; phylum Arthropoda; class Insecta; order Coleoptera; family Curculionidae; genus Kuschelorhynchus; species Kuschelorhynchus macadamiae. The sequence continues at coordinate 244,093 of JAUTXW010003396.1, read as the reverse complement.
ATTGCAAAAATGGTGGCGTGTGTATTTTGGATACGTCTTGGAACTCGTCATTGTCCGCATCGGGAGAAGATCCAGGTATTTTCTTTCAGACTCGATATAGTCAAATATAGTTTATTGTTAAAAAAGCATAGAGTTCTTGTCAACTAAGCAAGATCTATAAAAATAAGAATACAGGGGTCTAATTATTGGAAAATAAAATAAATAAACATACAGTGTGTCCCAGATTCGCTTCTCTATATAGGGATCTCGGCTCCTATTATACCTACAGTAAAGGTTAAATGGGGAAAGTTTTAGAGAAAACTTATTGCATTCGATATTTGGCTTCAGATTTACGATCGATCAATAAGTTTGGGAAATATCGGCGGAAAAAACGAAAATGGCGGATTTCGTTTTTCGCCAGTATATCCAGAACGGTAAATTTGACAGCTGTCAAAATGTGACATTTTTGAGACAAATAAGATGGCGTATACGACACGTCTTCATTGTTTTTTGTTAACCTGCAACCCGCCTCAACTTTCATTTTTCTTATGACCGCCATATTGGATTTTTCGATTTTTGGAAAGAGATTTTCGTAAATTAGGTTTCAATGTTTTTAAAGGAGGCTATGATTTATTTGTCACAAGATTACATTAATAAGTAAGTAATGTATTGAACGCGTTGAATTTTCAATACAACATGAACGTAAATAACGACTTAAAAAATCTAAATGAGCTTTAACTACTTTGTAAGTGGGTAACATTAATTTACAAATCTGCAAAATGACGTCCATTTGCATCGAGACATTTTTGACAATTGGTGACTGTTTTTCGTACAACCCTGGTAAGTGTATTTCGGTTAATATTTCTAAATGTGTCCAGAACTCTTTGTCTCAGGATTTCTATGGTCACGGGGGGATCAAATTTATAGATTTCATTCTTCGTGTGACCCCAGAGGCAGAAATCCAAGGGCGACAGGTCAGGGGATCTAGGAGGCCAAGATATTGGACCATTTAAAGAAATTATTCTTTCGTCAAACTGCTCTCTTAAGAAGTTCCTGACTTGAATGGTATTCTGAGCCGGACATCCCTCTTGTTGAAACCAAGTTCTTCTTAATTCATCTTCCGTTAGAATAGCTCGTAAGGCTGGTACAACCTGGTTTCGCAAAAGCTCTAGGTACCTCTGCCCGTTTAGGTTGTAGTCAAACAAAAATGGTCTAATGAGTCGATTTCCTGAAATGATTAATAATTTATAAATAAGTGCCCAACAGTCAAGGGCGGCAGGGTCGGCCGGGTAGTACTAGAAACTATAAATTATAAAGGGAAAATTATCTTTATGAAAAAGTAGATATTTTCTTTCCAAAAATAATTATCGAAACATCCCGTAATGAATGAGCTTGTATACAGTTGAAACCTATTCAGCTTTATTATGAAAAAGAAAGACAGATTTGGTTAGCGGGAAGTAATAGCCGTAATAAATTATTTTCTTGGTATTGCATATTATTAATATCGGAAATACTAAATCAATTTATTTCAGTGATATAATAATCTTAAAGAAGTACACCGTGCCTTAATAAAACATAAAATATCAAAAGGACAAACCCCTTGCGCTTCAAAATTTAAATTATTCGGATATACAGCTGAATGCCTTTCTATAAATCATAATGAAAATCGAAAAATAATTCGACATTTGATTAATATAGTATTTTTTCATAACGCAAGAACTAGGCTTCCCGGGTAATAATAAATCATTAAATTCAGACAATCAAAATAATTTTAGAGAATTAGCTAAATCTGCAGAAAATTTAGATAAAGTGTTAATAAATTTATAGAACTCAATTCTATTTTTATAGGTTCTTCGAAACTACAATACAAAATGATTAAATAAAAATGTAATACAATATCAAAAAAGTAAGTTGAGTGACTAGAGTAGAAGGTTTTACTTTTTTTTTTATTAGATTATACTCTTTTAGTATCATTAAAGAACTAAACGAAAAAAAAATATTATTTGACCATCATTTGGTGCCTATCTAAAAAAGATTGGTTAGATTAACTTACCAATGATCCCACACCAGACGTTATTTCCAAATCTGATCTGTAGACGTCTCTCTGCCACTTCGTGAGGATTTTGCACAGTCCAATGATGACGGTTGTGCCTATTAAAGACTCCACAATTCGTTAACCTGCTCTCATCGGACCACAAGACATGATTTACAAAATCAGGATTTTCATTACATCTCCTAGTATACCACTCACAGAACTTTAGTCGTCTTGGAAAATCAGTTTCCTTAAGTCCTTGTACTATTATGGGTTTGTATGGATGGTACTTATTCTTTTTTAAAACTCTCTGTACTGTTGATTTTGGCACATTAGTTTCTTGTTCTATAGTTTTTACCGATGCACTAGGGTTTTCGTTGATAGTTTGTAAAATGTTTCTGTCTCGATTTTCATTGTTATTATTGTATCCGCTTCTAGGTTGTTCGAAGGCACCATGGTTAATTAAATTAACTATAATTTTCCTGAATGGGGTTTTATGAGGCTGCCGTCGTTCGGGGTACATCTCCAAATACCTTGCTGAGGTAACGTCGGCGTTTCTGTGGGATTGAAAGTACAGAGCTAACATGTCAACCTTTTCTTCATTTGAATACGGAATGCCGGCCATTTTCTAGAGGTTTTGACAATTTATGTGTCAGATTTATGATTTTATTAGGATAAAAGCGTGCCTACTACTTATTAAAACACAGCTTTAATACTTTCAACTATTTAACTTAACGTCAAAGTCAAAATCCAATTTTGTTACAGATAAATCATGGCCTCCTTAGAAAAGCATTGAGAGCTAACATTACTTTAAATCATGGCCTCCTTAGAAAAAACTGCAACCTAACTTTACGGAGTGTAATATTTCGATTATACTAAAATCTTTAATGCACTTGTGACATATCACTAGACTGGAAATTTTAGGCTCTTTTCAAAAATCGAAAAATCTAATATGGCGGCCATAAGAAAAATGAAAGTTGAGGCGGGTTGCGGGTTAACAAAAAACAATGAAGACGTGTCGTATACGCCATCTTATTTGTCTTAAAAATGTGTCCGAATAATGTCACATTTTGGCAGCTGTTAAATTTACCGTTCTGGATGTACTGGCCAAAAACCAAATACGCCATTTTCGGTTTTTCCCCGATATTTCCAAAAACAATTGATCGATCGTAAATCTGAAGCCGGATATCGAAGGCAATAAGTGTCCTCTAAAACTTTTCCCATTTAACCTTTGCTGTAGGTATAATAGGAGCCGAGATCCCTGTATAGAGAAGCGGATCTGGGACACACTGTATACTACAAAGTAAGTAAATACATCTACAAAAAAACTTATAAATATACACATGTAGGGGCACATACAGGGTGGCGCATCGAACACGACATCGGACTTTAATACTAAAATATCATAAAATCACGTTCATACCTGCAGCCCCCTAGGCGGGGGTGTCACCACCCCTATAATCATAAATGGAAAGGGAAGTCGAGTGACACCTCATTTTAATGATCTTTCGATTCGCTTCAAAATGATTAAAATATGATGTACTTTAATTCAGTAGTTTTAGAGATTTATTGATTTAAAGCTTAAAATTGACTTTAATACGTCAGATTAGTGGAGATCAACTAAAGCAAGAAATTTGCCAGCAAGTGGTGTAAAAATAACTAATGAGGATATTGATATTATTATTTAATGCATTTTTAACTCTTGCGTCACTTATGCAAGTATACGGAGTTGATTAATTTTTGGGGGTTTAAAAACTTGAGTCTAAAAAAACTGCAAAATAATAAATAACAAGAATGTACTTACGCGTCCCCAAGTAAATGTTGAAAATGGCCACCTTACCCGCCATGCAGTAATAGAGGTCGCATAGATTTTGCTTTTTAAGTGGCCCCATAGAAGGAATTCCAGAGGTGATAAATCTGACGATCTTGGAGGCCATTCAATAGAACCTCTTCTTCCAATCCATCGACCTGGAAACGTCTGATCTAAATATGAATATTGCATAATGTGGCGGGGCACTGTCCTGTTGGAACGTCAACCTATTCTCAACGTATCGCCGATCATTATGGTGATTTTCAATTATTGGTGTCAAAGCTAGCTCTATGGCATCTTATAATAATTGTAAATAAATTTCACTTGTCGAATAGAAAGGTGTTTTATGCTTGCTTTTTGTATTTGTATTTTAACAATCGTGCGTCAGACGTAGATCAAATGTTGTACGATACATGTGAGTAAACCTCGTTAAGATACTTGTGTAGTTACAAAACTTGTGCTGTTAACTCACTTGTATCCTAAATGTCTATAATAGCATATGATTGCGTTCACATCAAGACAATTCCGTCTCCCTGTTATTGTGTCTATAATTTCACCTTATACTAATGTTATACAGACACTTTAATAAAATGTTGAGAAAAAGTGTGTTAAAAATTATACGACTTGAATTAATATATCAAAATACAAGAGTTCTAACCACACTACACCACAACTTGTTACGTTCTGGACGCGCGTTTCGCTAACCAAGTTGGCATCATCAGCAGATGATATAAACTAACACTCACACTTGGTTGCACCCGACTGCACCGTTGTCAAGTAAACAATAGAGGGGACTATAGGGAATAGGCCCTCTGTCTTTATTTAGTGCTTTCTTACCACATTTAACTATTTCTATACTCTCAAATGCATCCAATAATCTATTATTCGATACATTTTTAATCAACTTAAGATTATTTATTCCTATTTGGTGATTGTTTTCTAAAGCATGTTGGGCAACGCTTGACTTTTCTGTTCTTCCGTATCTTAAATGTGCCATGTGTTCTTTAAAACGAATGTTTATGGAGTGTTTAGTTTGCCCAACGTATTTTAGATCGCAGTCATTACAGCTCATTTCATAGATGCCACTCCTCTCCTTCAAGTCGACTTTGTGTTTAGGGTTTCCAAGGAGATTTTTCAAACTGTTCTGCGTTTTGTAGGCTACTCTAAAACCTACGTTTTTAAATACTTTTTCTAGACCTCTCGTATATCTGGGATCGTATGGGATTACTATGAACTTATTGGGAGCCTCGGGTGCTTGAAGAGTAGTGGTATCTTTTAACATTTTCTTATGCTTATGTCTATTTACTAATTTATGTACAAAATTTTCATTTTATCCATTACTTTTAGCTGTATTTTTAATCCGTTTCATTTCTGTGAGTTAAGAAATGAAATGCTGCCATTTTGTGCTGACGGCAATGAAATGAGTCGGATGTTATATACCTATCAGTATTAGTAAATTTTCTATAAATATCTAATTTATCGTTATTTCTAATAACTAACGTGTCGAGAAAAGGTAATTGCCCCTTGTTCTCCTTTTCGTACGTAAAATTAATAGAAGGATATTTATTGTTTAATGTTTCTAAGAAAGTGTCCAAATTTTCTGTTTTAGTATCAAAAATAGCAAATATATCGTCTACGTATCTATACCACACCCTTGGGTGTTGAGTTCTTTTTTGAACTGGGTTTCTAATCTACCCATAAACAAATTTGCAAGGAACGGAGATAAGCAATTGCCCATCGCAGTTCCCGTAAGTTGCTTATAATATATATCGTTGAAAAGAAAAAAATTTTGATTCATACGTAATTTTGTAAGTAAATATTCATCAATAATTTCTTTGTTCAAATTATTAATTTCAAGTAGTTCCTTTAGGTATTCTAAAGCTAGTGGTATGGGTACACTAGGAATCAATGAGCTTACATCAAAAGATATTAAAATTTCACCTTCTTTTAAGTGAACATTCTTAATTTTATCTAAGAAATCTAACGAGTTAGTAACCTCAAAGTTATCGTACGAGATATTTAATTTGCTGAATTCTTCTACTAACCATTTTGAAATATTGTACGTTGGTGACCCAACAGCTAAAACAATAGGTCTCATGGACTTCCCAGGTTTATGGATGTTGGGAAGGCAATACAGTTTAGATAACTGTGGGTTACTATGTGTTAGTTTAAATGTTAGTTTATCGGACACAAGGTTTTTACACTGTTTTAAGGTATTTTTTACTTCTGTTATCATTTTTGATAACGGGTTCTTCTCAATTAAATCGTAAGGCCCAGTTTGAATCAAACGGTCTACTCTTTCAAGATAATCTGTTTTGTCTAGTATAACAACCTTATTTCCTTTGTCAGCTTTTAAATAAAAACATTCTTTTTTCTTCAGTCCCTGGATAACTTCAGTTATTTTTACGAGAAACATATTTTGACTTGTTGTTAACAACGTTTTTTGAGATTTGATTTCTGCAAGCCTCTCTAATGAATCCCTTAGTTGACGGCACTATTGAATGGAACTTTCGATATTCGCTATAATAGTTGGTAAACTATTTTTTACTGGAGGCTCTGCAAAATTCAAACCTTTATTCAAAAGGGCGATTTCTCCATTATCAGAGGACTGAGAATAAAGGTTTTCTACAATGTTCTCGACTTCCGAAGAAATTTGTTTTTGTTGTTTCAACTTTCTGAGTTTGGTTTTAAGTGAACACATTTTTTTTTTAAATTGGCATCAATAACTAGGAACATTTTTCTTTGGAAATCTAACCATTGTTCAAATTCTTTTCTAGTGTACCCATACCACTAGCTTTAGAATACCTAAAGGAACTACTTGAAATTAATAATTTGAACAAAGAAATTATTGATGAATATTTACTTCTTATCAAATTATGTATGAATCAAAATTTTTTTCAGTTCAACAATAAATATTACAAACAACTTGAGGGAACTGCGATGGGCAATTGCTTATCTTCGTTCCTTGCAAATTTGTTTATGGGTAGATTAGAAACCCAGTTCAAAAAAGAACTCAAGTATTTCCCAAGGGTGTGGTATAGATACGTAGACGATATATTTGCTATTTTTGATACTAAAACAGAAAATGTGGACACTTTCTTAGAAACATTAAACAATAAATATCCTTCTATTAATTTTATCTACGAAAAGGAGAACAATGGGCAATTACCTTTTCTCGACACGTTAGTTATTAGAAGTAACGATAAATTAGAATTTGATATTTATAGGAAATTTACTAATACTGATAGGTATATAACATCCGACTCATTTCATTGCCGCCAACACAAAATGGCAGCATTTCATTTCTTAACTCACAGATTACTCAATTTTCCATTAAGTAAAGAACGTTTTAACAATGAAATGAATCGGATTAAAAAAATAGCTAAAAGTAATGGATATAATGGTAATTTTGTACATTAGTAAATAGACATAAGCATAAGAAAATGTTAAAAGATGCCACTACTCTTCAAGCACCTGAGGCTCCCAATAAGTTGTAACAGTTTAATTTTGTTATAAGTGCATTTCATTGTATGATTAATTTAATATTATAATCTACTACTTCAGTATTAAGTTTACTGATTAATATGTACGCCTTTTTGCAGAATATGGTAGTACTAAATTTTTAAAATCAAATTATTGTTCTGACACTTCAGTTAATTTTGAACCAGTAGAAACCTTTCGGGGATTTTTTTTGAATTAATTAAAATTATTTGGGTTTTCGTTATAGACTTTGAATCACTATGAAAAATTCTAGAAAATGTTTGTTTTCATAGGATTCAAGTCAGGGGCCAACTGTAAGTCACAGTCCTAATTTCAAGTCAGGGGCTAATTGCAACTGCAAGTCACAGACATAATTTCAAGTCACGGACTTAACTTAAAGACTCGGGACTAATCCCATGTCACGAGCCTAGTTTGAAGTTAGGAGCGCTTCAGAACTTCCAGGTGCTGCTGGATTTGGTGACACTTATTGTTTATATTTTTCTTTTATACCGTAACGGATATATATAATTTTTTTTACTTTATTTGTGTGTTTTATTTAGCTCACTCTTTTTGTCTGTCCGAATAACTTTTTAGATTTGATTAAAATTTCTTTTAAAGTATCAAGAGGAAGCAAGTGCCGCGAAGATCAAGGGGCTTTCCAATTTAAGTCGTAATAAATTGGTGGCGCTCATTTTTTTGTCTCTCTTTTTCTTTCTTTAAGATTTCTTAAGTTTTGCATTGCACGCTCTGTTGACCACGAGCTGTAATCTTGATACCTTTTTGTGATTGAAATAATTTAAAATAAAACAGTAATTTTTTTTTTGGAAAAATTCAAAATAGCCAATCGATGTATTTTTTCTTGTAGAATCCAAAAATGTCATCGAAAAAATATTTGAACCAGAAACAAAAGAGTTACGCTATGCATCAGGTGTTTTTTAAATGGAATGTATCGTTTTTTATACGATTTTTGGAAAGAGTGATTTTTTTATGTCCGTTCTGATTAAAAGATTTGATTTTGCGATAGCTGTTTATATTACATTTTAATATTTTACAAACTAAAATTTTAGCTTCACCTGTTTAAAATATACGATAGGTTGGTATAGGTGATCAAGGTAAAATGACGTTTGAATGCTTTGTCAATAAAAATTGACATTATTTTAATTATTGTCGAAGTCTTCACCTAAAAAATATATATTTGACTCTGATCGAAATGAAATACTCTTTGGACGAGAGACTACAGATTGTTATGCTATTTTACAAGTGCCAAGAAAATGCAAGAGAAGCAAGAAGAAGATTTATTGCAAATTTTAATATTATAGAAATATATCCATCAATACAATTCTAAGGATAAAAAACCTATTTGAGGAAAATATAACTTTACATGATAGAAAAAGAAATTCAATAAAAAATAATTATTAAATAATAAAATAAAACTACTAATAACATAAGTTTTCAATGTGACCGCCGTTTTTCTCGAAACAACATCGATAACCCCTTTGTAGCCTTTCTAAACTTGCTGTTACAATATGATTTTCCTGGTTAAGGCGGTTTATTTCATCGACAATTTTTCCCATGATCTCTTGAATATATCTGTATACGACGTTCTTCAAATGGCCCCAAAGAAATGTATCCAAAACTGAGAGGTCAGGGCTATTGGGCGGCCAAGCATATGTTCCATTCCAACCACATTATGCACGGCATGAGGGGGCGCCCCATCATGTTGCCAAATTAAATTCTGATATTCTGCCAATGGTAAGTCTTCCAAAAAATTTTCAATTTCGTTTTCTAAAAACTCATAATATCTGTGCCCATTTAAAGTCCCGTTAAAAAATATTGATCCCAAAATTTTATTGTTTTTTATCCCACACCAAACATGAATAGAATTCCTCCCTTGAAATTTAATAGTCTGGAACTTTTTTGGATTTTCAACGGCCCGGTGGTGACTATTATGTCTGTTGAATACTCCCGATGTTGTGAAAGTAGCTTCGTCGGTCCACACAATATTTTTGAATAAATCAGGGTCTTCGTTTTTTTGCCGAATTACCATTTGAGAAACAAATTGGAAGCGAAGTTCTTTTTGTGCCGGTGTTAGGTGCTGAAGTGGAAGGATACGAAAAGGCCTAAATTTATGAATTTTCAGAGTCCTGTGAACAGTCCCTCGGGTAACTCTTCTGCGCCTTACACCGCCACGTACTGAACTTCCCGAACTGCATCCGAAATAGATTTGGTTGGATTAACTTGAAAATAATTTATAATGGCCTGGTCTCGATTTCTTCTTCTTTGTATATTTCTTTTTCTATCATGTAAAGTTATATTTTCCTCAAATAGGTTTTTTATCCTTAGAATTGTATTGATGGATATATTTCTATGAAAATTTGCAATAAATCTTCTTCTTGCTTCTCTTGCATTTTCTTGGCACTTGTAAAATAGCATAACAATCTGTAGTCTCTCGTCCAAAGAGTATTTCATTTCGATCAGAGTCAAATATATATTTTTTAGGTGAAGACTTCGACAATAATTAAAATAATGTCAATTTTTAATGACAAAGCATTCAAACGTCATTTTACCTTGATCACCTATACCAACCTATCGTATATTTTAAACAGGTGAAGCTAAAATTTTAGTTTGTAAAACATTAAAATGTAATATAAACAGCTATCGCTATCGTTTTAATCAGAACGGACATAAAAAAAATCACTCTTTCCAAAAATCGTATAAAAAACGATACATTCCATTTAAAAAACACCTGATGCATAGCGTAACTCTTTTGTTTCTGGTTCAAATATTTTTTCGATGACATTTTTGGATTCTACAAGAAAAAATACATCGATTGGCTATTTTGAATTTTTCCAAAATACAAGGAAGGTCGAAAATAGGTCCCTGTTCAGTCCTCGCTGGAACACCCTGTACCTTGGTTTTGAGAAAATCCAGGGTTACAAAGTTCATAATAATCCCATATGATCCCAGATATACGAGAGGTCTAGAAAAAGTATTTAAAAACGTAGGTTTTAGAGTAGCCTACAAAACGGAGAACAGTTTGAAAAATCTCCTTGGAAACCCTAAAGACAAAGTAATGTAATGTAATGATTGCGATCTAAAATATGTTGGGCAAACTAAACGCTCCATAAACATTCGTTTTAAAGAACACATGGCACATTTAAGATACGGAAGAACAGAAAAGTCAAGCGTTGCCCAACATGCTTTAGAAAACAATCACGAAATAGGAATAAATAATCTTAAGTTGATTAAAAATGTATCTAATAATAGATTATTGGATGCATTTGAGAGTATAGAAATAGTTAAATGTGGTAAGAAAGCACTAAATAAAGACAGAGTGCCTATTCCCTATAGTCCCTTCTATTATTTACTTGACAACGGTGCAGTCGGGTGCAACCAAGTGTGACCACATTTACCTATAAATAGTCTCGGTTAGGATAAGTTACTTTAGTTTATATCATCTGCTGATGATGCTAACTTGGTTAGCGAAACGCGCGTCCAGAACTTAACAAGTTGTGATGTAGTGTGGTTAGAACTCTTGTATTTTGATCTATCGTCCCCAACAGGTTCCAGTTTTAGGATTTGAACTAACATGTTTAATTTTTTTTTAGAAAAACCTCCGCTCAAATGCATCTGCCCTCCCCAATGGTACGGCAAACGCTGCGAGAAACGATTGCCCCTGTGCAAGGACTTCTGCAACAACGGCGGCTCCTGCACGCTTTTCATGGGATTGCCCCACTGCACCTGCAAAGACGGTTTCATGGGCTTCAGGTGTCAGCATTGCACGAATTTCGACTGCGGCAGTGGAGGCAGCTGTTCAATGAAGAATGGCGTACAAACCTGTTCTTGTTCTCAGGGTAAATATTGAATGTAATTCTTCCGATTATATTATAAAAACTCTACTTCTCTATAACAGGCATAAACTTGTGAGTGGGAATAAGAATATAACCGAAAAGTGAAGCATCTGCAAAATGTCTGAGCAGCAGTTTTCAATTGCAACAAATGTTTGAAAAAAAAATACTCTTCATACCAATTCATATCTGGAATATTGAGATTTATAATTCAGTTTCGTTAGATAATAATGAATCAAAACTAAGTAGTTCGGAGAAATATAGAATAATCTGAAATGCCAGTACAAATTCGTATAAAAGGTGTAGTCCGAGCGTAATGTAGGCTAATTAGTACTTGACAAAAAGCTTGGTCTTTAGAGCAGACTTGAGTGATAGAGCATCTTTTGATACATCAAAACTGTCGAAAACATTGGTCTGTGGTCTCTTTTTCCGATGCTACTTAGAATGAATGGGATGGAAGAACGGAAATACTTTTTTACTTCCTTCATAAAAGGGAAGTATTGTGATCGTGAAAAAATCTGGGTGGTGATTCGGAGGGAAATCACCTCCGAGATTTTTTCAAGTCTTCACGTTTCAGGGTCCCCAGATGACGAAAAACATCTTTTCTCGATTCCGTCGGTTTGCCTGTCTGTCTGTATGTTTGCGGCGTAACTAAAAAACTATTTACCCGATTGACTTTTTGATCTAAAATGTAGGGTCATATGGGGATGACCTGGTAACATTTTGGTAAAAATCCAATATGGAGAAACAAAATGGCAGTTTAGTGAAATGTTAAAAAAATTATTATTGAAAATATACCTATCCAAACAAAAAACCGCTTAATAGTTTGATGTTAAATTGTGTGCCATAACTAATTGTGGTATAGGGATCAACTAGTAAAACTGTACTATTATTACTAATTCAAGATGGCCGAACATAATGGCGGCTAAATAAAATGTTTGTAATCATGAAAAATCACCCTCTCCGGTTTTAGCGTCCCTAGATGCCAAAAAAACATGTTTCAACAATTCTGGCGGTCCTTCTGTCTGTCTGTCTGTCCATCCGTCTGTCTGTCCATCCGTCTGTCTGTCTGTCAGTTCGCGGCATAGCTTAAAAACTACTTACCCGATTGACTTTAAATTTTGATAAAAAATTAAGGGTCTTATAGGGATGAAAGGTATTATTTTGGTGCAAATCCAATATTTGTTATAGTGATGTATTGTTTGGGGTTATAATCCAGTAAAAAAAACAACCATCTTTTTTTAAACTGTCGACGTTTCGCAACTTTATTGTTGCATCCTTAGGATACATATATAGATCCTATATTTTGCATGAAACCCATATTATCAGTCTTTACCTACTACCCGTGCAGCACATATTTATTGGTCCAATATTGGCTAGTTCATATGGGACCAAGAAAGTTTTCGTCAGATTATTTAAATATTATCCCATTATTGTAAGCCAATATTGGCATCCTTTTTAGAACCAATGTTGTTCCACAATATACCTCCAATATATGAAATTTATCTGGGTCCAATAATAAGAACTGATCCTGGACCAATACTGACTCTCAACCTGCTTTTTTATTGCCAATATATATATATAGGCTCTTTATTGTAATAGTGCTCGATTGTTAAATTGTTATAATGTAATTAGTATGTCTGTTGGCCGAAAAAACGGTTTTTTAGCAAAAAAAAAATTGAGAGGGTGTAAAAAATAATTTTTAAACATGGTTTTAGGTTTTACTATATATAGTGTAATTTAAAATCATGTTTGAAAATGTGTTTACAATTTATTGTAAAAACCGTTTTTCGGCCTCCGGACACGCTTATTATACATTATGTTAATTTAACAAGAGAGCTCTATTACAATAAAGCTTAGCACTAGGTCACTTCAAAAATACAATCAGATTTTTTTTAGTAGCACCGTGTAATTGACTTTAACACCATATGTACAGGGTGGCCCACATAAGATGACCCACTACCTTATCTCAGAATCTGTACGAGATAGGGAAAAAAGTTTTATACAAAAGTTTCTTAGGTTTATCTAGATTTTTTAAATATTATATTTTTATATATATAGGGTGTGTCATTTTGCGTTGACAGATGTCAACTTTGTCATTTTAAATGGAATACCCTGTATATTATTATGAATTTGAATAGCTCTCTTAGAGACGATTTCAACGATGTATTATAAGATAGGTCTACGAGGCACCGTTTCGGAGATATTTACGATCATCTTCAATTTTTGACATACTTTCAACTTGTTGTATCTCTGGTATTTATCAACTTTTTTGTTTCATTTTTGTGCAGGAAAAAACATAATTTTATGCTTTATTGGACGTGTAGGTAAAAATATTGAAATTGAAAAAAATGTTACAGTGTTGTCACGTTTTGCGTACCATCAGTTTTCTCAAGATTTTTAAATGCAACCCCCTATATTTTATAACGGATTTAAATAGAACATCGAAAGACGATTTCAACGATATATTATAACATAGGTTTACAAGTCACGGTTCCCGAGTTTTGGGGATTTTCTTCAGGAATCAATTTTAATATTAAACAATTTTTAATAAAACATAATATAAACTATTAAACGTGACATGACATGAACGAAGACAACAAAATTAATATTATATGCTAAAGAATATCTAAATTAGATTTTCTAATTGCTTTGAATAATTATTACCACGCCGTTTTCCAGATCAAACGTAAAACTCTCTAAAAATCAGTTAAATACATAATGTGTATTTTTGTTAAAATAGTGTGAATCTATTTAAAAATAGTTCTTTATGTTTCCTTCCCATATACTAAATAAGACTTATCAATGTTATGATTAGCGATTACCGAAACAGACGGCCAAGGCGACTGTGTCGATAATGGTGCCGCAAAATGTCTTTGCTTACTAATCATTTTTGTTGTTTCGTTTTTATATAGAGCGTCTGAAAATCAGTCGAGTAATAAACGTCATCAAGCTAAGTATTGGCTTCGTGTTTTTTCTCTCACAATTATTTACCAACCTTTCCACAACCCTATCAACAATTTTAAGTAGGCTGTACTTCAAAACCATGGAAACAAACGAAATATTATTTGCATGAAATTTGACAGCTTGGTTGCATTTCTTGATTAAATTAGTAAATTTAAGAAATAATTATGTCGAACTACACTATTCAACAACGTTTAAATTTATATGAGTGCTTCATTAGAAACAATAAGAGTCCCGCACTAGCGTTAAGGGAGTATAGAAGACTGTATCCAAATAGCAGAATTCCAAGTAAGAAAATCTTCGTAAGAATTACACGAGATCTGGAAAATGGCGTTGTGATAAACAATAAAAGAAACCGGCCTAGGACAGTTCTTACAGAAGAAAATCAACTTGATGTTCTTTTATATTTTGAGGAAAGCAATGAAAATTCCCAAAGGGATGCCGCACGGGACATACCGCATATTAGCCGAGCAAGTATTCAGAGAACACTTAATATCAACGATTACCATCCTTTCAAATTCACTCCGGTACAAGAGCTATCCATAGCTGATTTTGACAACAGAGCTACTTTTTGCATGGATATGATGGACCGCCACTTTGATCAACCGGTTTTTGACAAAATTCTTTTCACTGACGAAGCAATTTTCAACACCGCGGGAATATTTAACCGAAAGAACTGCCACTACTGGTCAAGGCAAAATCAACATAAAATCAAAGCCATCAGAAAGCAGGGACATCAAAGTGTATATGTTTGGTGCGGAATAATAAAGGACCGAGTGATTGGGCCGGTTTTTTATGATAGGACTCTTAACGGACAGAGATACCACAGTTTGTTGCAAAATGAAATACAACCTCTTATTAATGAATTACCGGATGAAATTAAAGATGGTCTTGTATTTCAACAAGACAGTGCGCCGTACCATACCGTAAGACCTGTAATTGAATGGTTAAATGAAAGATTTCCAATGTGGATTGGCAGATTTGGGTCAATACCCTGGCCAGCTCGGAGTCCCGATTTAACTCCACTAGATTTTTTTTTATGGGGAAATATTAAAGACAAAGTGTATAAGAATAAAGTTAATAACGTAGAAGATTTAAGAGGGAGAATAATGGAAGAGATCCATTTGATCAATGAGAGTGGAGCAGTTCGTAGGGCAATAAAAAAATTAGACATTATTTATACAACATGTATAGCACAGGAAGGTGGTTATATAGAAAATTTAATTTAAGTAATGTTTATTTTTTTGTCTTTGTTCTTGTTATGTCATGTTTAATAGTTTATGTTATGTTTAGTAAAAATTGTTTAATATTAAAATTGATTCCTGAAGAAAATCCCCAAAACTCGGGAACCGTGACTTGTAAACCTATGTTATAATATATCGTTGAAATCGTCTTTCGATGCTCTATTTAAATCCGTTATAAAATATAGGGGGTTGCATTTAAAAATCTTGAGAAAACTGATGGTACGCAAAACGTGACAACACTGTAACATTTTTTTTTTCAATTTCAATATTTTTACCTACACGTCCAATAAAGCATAAAATTATGTTTTTTCCTGCACAAAAATGAAACAAAAAAGTTGATAAATACCAGAGATACAACAAGTTGAAAGTATGTCAAAAATTGAAGATGATCGTAAATATCTCCGAAACGGTGCCTCGTAGACCCATCTTATAATACATCGTTGAAATCGTCTCTAAGAGAGCTATTCAAATCCATAATAATATACAGGGTGTTCCATTTAAAATAACAAAGTTAACATCTGTCAACGCAAAATGACACACCCTGTATATATAAAAATACAATATTTAAAAAATTTAGATAAACCCAAGAAACTTTTGTATAAAACTTTTTTCCCTATCTCGTACAGATTATGAGATAAGGTAGTGGGTCATCTTATGTGGGCCACCCTGTACTCCTAAGAGAGAGTTTTAAGTAAAATACGTTATTTAATTTTTCGGTTTTATAATCAGTAACAAAAATCAACAAAACATGAAAATGAAAATGAGATTCCATCAGTTACTAGACCCTTGAACTGCCAGATCGTTTTCTACTAATTCTTCTTTCTCTCGCTAGGTGCCTACTGGTGTATTTGGTACATTGCGATAATTTTGCGCCCTCTATCACGGTCCTTTATACCTGCCAAAAGAACGAAACTGTCTTTTTTATATCTTTATTGTAACATCTTTGAATCGTCTTCCCACTGCCCCTTAAAAAAATGAAAACAAATAAATCTAACAACACTCAGCTGAGATGATATAAAACTTATTTCCATATAATGTACGTCGGAGATAGATAGAAAGGTATACCTAGGTCCCCCGTAAATAGGTCACCCTGTAGGCTTTGAACTCAAAGGAGACGGCATGTTTCAAATTTCGTTCAGCGCTCTGTCAAATTTTTTGAATTTTAATTTATTAAACTAAACTTTCAATACATTAGAAAAGCATCTAGAAGAAAAAATTTCGAAATATTTTCCCCCATAACTGTTTTTCTATGAAAATTTCAAATTGGCATTTGAATGTCCGAGAGCATATAAAACTACATATTACTCGATTGTTCAAATACATTTTCACTTTCGCCCTCTGCCCTTTTTACCCTTGCTCCTTATTTTCCAATTTTTCACCAAAATAACAAACAGTTTTTATAATTCAAATCTGCGTACCCAAAACGCATTAAAAGACAATATTAATTAACGAATTAGTTATTAACAAAGAATTGTTATTTTTACCAATTAACTCCCCATTTCCCCTCAACATATTTCTAATATACCTGGGAGAGTTAGAACTTTTATAATAAGCAATTATAAAAAAATCTTCTTTTGACATGAACTAAAACATAGATATCAATTTTCAGAAATGTTGACAAAGTGTCAAATTACATTTAAAACCTGCCATATGCTTTAAGTTGGAATAAATTGTAAACCTGAATTTTATATTGGCCCAAAGAGGGTATAGTATTGGATATAATAAATATCAAAATCAATTCTACAGCACAAATAAATCCTGCACCCAATGTGAGTTTAATAAAGTGAAAAAGTCCTGTTTTTATACAAGATGTTTATAACTGAAGGAAAAATTAATTGATTTAAAGCTTAAAAACTTAAGTCATTAACAAATCTCGTCATTTCTTTACTGGCAATATTCAGCTTGGCGTGAATATTTTGAAAACAATCTGGTGTGTACCTAGTTCTAGAACTGCAAATGCAAAATATAGACGTAAATAAAACTTACCAAAATGCAAAAATTATTAGCACTTTATTTCACATCAATTGAACGTGAATTTATGGCGTCATTGCCGTCTTCCGTGTATACATACACTGACCGGCCATTTGCATTTTGTATTTGAAGCAGAGTTGTCACAGTTATTTGGCGTTGCCAAAAGTCCACACAAAGTTTGGGAAATAAATACTACTTTTTAATTCCAAGATTCGCCGCATTTATAAATATTTGTTTTTACTTTTCTTGTTAGGCAAAGTATTGTAATCTTAAAAAAATACCCTCCGAGATTTTTTTCAGATCTTTACGTTTCAGGGTCCTTAGATATTCTTAATAAAAACTAGACCTATACAATTCATCCAAAATTTTGCAGAAAAATTAGCTGTGAGATGAGAATGAACTGGTAAAACATTAGTACACCCATCTTTCTATAACAAGGATGCAGATTTGTGTGTCTGAGCCTGATTATTCTGGAAAAATATGTTATGTCCATATTGGCCCAACGAAGGTACTACGTTGGTTAAAAAACATCGAACGGATAGAAATTTATAAGAGGTTATATATTATATTGGTCCTATATTGGCCCCAAAAGTGGTATTATATATCGAACATATTTTTTTTGCCAATATAACACTTACATAGGCTAAACAATTTTTATATTTGCCTGACTGATAAAAAATTGGGCCTATATGGGTCCAAAAATGGCATTATATATCGAAACATATATTTTTTACCTATATTATACCTACATAGGCTAAAAAACGTCTATATTGGCCCCACTTGTAAATATTGGGCCAACAGTGCATTAGGCTAGGACCAATATTTTGTGCTACAGGGGTACGTTGGTCCGCAGATATTAAGTTTCTAAATGGTTCTCTTTAACAATCCTTTTGTTATGTCAGACGACGTTTCGCAACTTTATTGTTGCATATTCAGGACACATATATAGATTTTATATCCTGCATCAATCCCCTATTATCAGTCTTTACCTACTACGTTAGTCCACATATATTTGTCCGATATTAAGGTTTTTATATTAGAGTGGTGTGTTACTTGTCAAATTTTCAACGTTTCGCAACTTTATTGTTGCCTCCTCAGGGCACATATATAGGTTTTATATACTGCATGACACCCATATTGTCAGTCTTTACCTACTCCGTTGGTTCGCAGATATTTCCCAGAAAGTTTCTAAATGGTTTTCGTTAACGATCTTCTTGTTGTTATGTTAGAGTGTTGTAATATTTGGGGCTAGAAAATATCTACGGACCAACGGAGTAGGTAAAGACTGATAATATGGGTTTCATGCAGAATATAAAATCTATGTGTCCTGAGGATGTAACAATAAAGTTGCAAAACGTAGAAAATTTAAAAAAGACTTCTGTTTTTTTACTGGATCCTAACCCCAAATAATACACCAATCTAACATAACAACAAGATTATCGTTAACGAAAACCATTTAGAAAGTTAAAAAAATTATTACTGAGGTAAATTACCTCAATTTTTTCACAAATATCAAAAAATCGCGGCCTAATAAAATATTTAAAAAAGCGCCCTCTAAATATTATTAAATTAATTTCAATATGGTATATACATATATATATATATATATATATATATATATATATATATATATGTATATATATATATATGTATGTATATATATATATATATATATATATATATATATATATATATATATATATATATATATATATATATATATATATATATATATATATATATATATATATATATATATATATATATATATATATATATATATATATATATATATATATATATATATATATATATATATATATATATATATATATATATATATATATATATATATATATATATATATATATATATATATATATAATATTATATTTTTGCTCCTTCACGGATGGAAAAATACAATGTGTTTTCATTCCGGGTGTACATCGGTTCACTATTGTCGTTCTGAAAAGAACAGTTTTACTGACGTTTCACCAAAATCACATTTGGCATTTTCGAAGCTTTCTTTTTCGCGTCCGAATAGATAAGAGATATATATATATCTATATATATATATATATATATATATAAATATATATATATATATATATATATATATATATATATATATATATATATATATATATATATATATATATATATATATATATATATATATATATATATATATATATATATATATATATATATATATATATATATATATATATATATATATATATATATATATATATATATATATAGAAATATATATATATATATATATATCATTATATATATATATATATATATATATATATATATATATATATATATATATATATCTGTAAATATGCCATATATATATATATATATATATATATATATATATATATATATATATATATATATATATATATATATATATATATATATATATATATATATATATATATATATATATATATATATATATATATATATATATATATATATATATATATATATATATATATATATATATATATATATATATATATATATATATATATATATATATATATATATATATATATATATATATATATATATATATATATATATATATATATATATATATATATATATATATATATATATATATATATATATATATATATATATATATATATATATATATATATATATATATATATATATATATATATATATATATATATATATATATATATATATATATATATATATATATATATATATAT
Organism: Kuschelorhynchus macadamiae; assembly: GCA_030620095.1. Lineage (NCBI taxonomy): Eukaryota > Metazoa > Arthropoda > Insecta > Coleoptera > Curculionidae > Kuschelorhynchus > Kuschelorhynchus macadamiae. The sequence continues at coordinate 224,003 of JAUTXW010003396.1, read as the reverse complement.
ATATATATATATATATATATATATATATACTGGATGGTCCATCCCAGCTCCCTTCTTCTGTAGCTCACTTATCATTTGACTCATGAATTATAAATTTTGCACAACTTATATGTATGTTAGGGCGAATTTTCTAAAAATATTTTTGATTATACAGGGTGGCCCAAAAAAGTTTGACGTCACAATGACATATTTTTTTTCAATTAGATGACCTATATTTTTTTGCATATTTAGATGGCTTCCATAGTTGTTTACATCATCCTAAAATTTTATTGGATTCGATCGGTAAATAACCGCTTAAAAAATTAAATATGAAAAAAAGCGAATGTACACCACTGGTTACAAAAAATTATAAAAATTCAAATATTGCCTCGACATAAGAATCCAACTGGGAGTTCATTAAATAAGGTTTGACAATCTCGCTGACCAAATTTAAACGATCTAAATTGTACAGGGTCTACAAAATTAAGTGTCAAAATTACCAAACTTGAAAGTGCATTTTCTTTCTTATTTTAAATGTCAACCCTATACTTTTTTCATTGCAATCGATGCGTAATTGAAAAATAAAACTTTGCATACAAACTAAATCTATAGATCATCGAATAAGAGCAATACCAGCTGTTACAGTGAAGGCATGCCACTTTTTCTAACAATCCTTTCATGTCGACAGGCTATAGCGGAGATCACTGCGAACACTCGGTATGCGGCCCGCACGGACAAATTGTTGCCCTACCGAAGGGCATCCAGTGCGACTGTCACGTGGGATACACCGGGAAAAGGTGCGAGACCGACAGATGCGACGGCCTCTGCCAAAATGGAGGAACATGCACCGCTTCCACTTTGCAGTGCACCTGCCCGCCTAATTTTACCGGTAAGAATGTTTTAGTATGCCTTTTATGTCTAAATTATTTTATAACTATCATCGGTAAGGGGAGGAGTCTAAGGGGGTTAGATAGAACGTAGATGCGGGTTTATTAGTAAATCAATGCTGACATGCGGTTTATATCAAAATGGAAGTTTGGTGACGCTGGCAACCCCTGGCCTCCACGCTCACCGGACTTTTTCCCAATGGAGTTTTTTTAACGGGTTATTTAAAGCATATAATTATATGTTTAGCCTCATTTTTTTAGATCTATGAGCAAACCAGGAAGTATCGGTACACTTGTTGCTTTACGTGAAGAGAGGGAATGTTTATAAACGCACGAGTGATTCACGAATCATAATGGCCGAATTGTTCCCATGGCCACTCACGGCTATCTAGATCCAATAAAGTAAGTTAAGCACCTCATAATGTGTTACCTTGAAGGTGAATAGTTCAAAAACGACATATAGACATGTTACTAAAACATGCCCTCGCCGATCTTTCCAAGGTATGTTCCTCTCCCGAGACACCAGCCTTATTCTATTAGTGTAATTATGGCAGATTGGGCAGCAATACTTAAATGTGGAAAATTTTGTGTTATTATTTTACATATGACAAAGCAAGACTGACATCAAAAATCAATAAACGTCAATAATTAATCATGTCATCATGTGCTGTTATAACTGTCAAATGCGAAAGGTAACTCAGGTAAATTAAGGAAGACGAAGTACAACTTACAATGAAGCAATTAAACCAACTGTACAGGGTGATCAGTTAAGGGTAGCGAGCGGCCATATCTCATAAGATATTGGCCGTATAGATTTGAGAAAAAAAAATCATAATAAAAGTCGCCAAGAGAAATTGCTGAAAATTATTTTCGAGTTTATCAAACGTCCGCTAGAGGGCGTAACAACCAACACCAAGTAGAAAAATGGGGTTTTTATAGAATTTTGCCTAATGAAAATATATCCATGATATCATTTTCATATTTAGTGACCATTTCCCTACACTTTTTGTCTAAAATGTTTTGTTCTATATATCAAAATAAAGCGGAGGGGGAAGTTCAATTGTTTTTTCAAACAAACCAAGATGTCTCCCGTTTCTTTTGACCGATTTTAGCAAACTTAGGCTCATATGAAAGAGCATAATTTGCACTACAAAACGCTTAGTTGGTTTTGAATTTTTGACTTTTGCTGGCGTCGCTAGATGGCGTTAACTGAATTAGTAGCATATTTTTTAGTTTTTTTTCAAAAAAATCAAATGTAATGGTATATTCATTTTTACAAATTTTAAAAGGGGATAAATTTCTCTATAATTTAATGAAAATAATTTATCATCTACCTTTTTTTGAACCGTTGATATTGACCAAAATATTATTTTATTTTATTAAAAAATGGCACACCACTGCTTTTTGTCAAAATAAAAATCATTTTCGTAATCACTTATTAGTTGCTAACAAAAAGAACCTCTTGACTTTTTTTCGTTAGACGAACGGTTTTGGATTGAAAAAATAAGATGTTTAACAATGAAAAATCTTAATAAAACTGTCCAACAACAACATCTTATTTTTTCAATCCAAAACCGTTCGTCTAACGAAAAAAAGTCAAGAGGTTCTTTTTGTTAGCAACTAATAAGTGATTACGAAAATGATTTTTATTTTGACAAAAAGCGGTGGCGTGCCATTTTTTAATAAAATAAAATATTATTTTGGTCAATATCAACGGTTCAAAAAAAGATAGATGATAAATTATTTTCATTAAATTATAGAGAAATTTATCCCCTTTTAAAATATGTAAAAATGAATATACCATTACATTTGTTTTTTTTTTTGAAAAAAACTAAAAAATATGCTACTAATTCAGTTAACGCCATCTAGCGACGCCAGCAAAAGTCAAAAATTCAAAACCAAATAAGCGTTTTGTAGTGCAAATTATGCTCTTTCATATGAGCCTAAGTTTGCTAAAATCGGTCAAAAGAAACGGGAGACATCTTGGTTTGTTTGAAAAAACAATTGAACTTCCCCCTCCGCTTTATTTTGATATATAGAACAAAACATTTTAGACAAAAAGTGTAGGGAAATGGTCACTAAATTTGAAAATGATATCATCGATATATTTTCATTAGGCAAAATTCTATAAAAACCCCATTTTTCTACTTGGTGTTGGTTGTTACGCCCTCTAGCGGACGTTTGACAAACTCGAAAATAATTTTCAGCAATTTCTCTTGGCGACTTTTATTACGATTTTTTTTCTCAAATCTATACAACCAATAACTTATGAGATACGGCCGCTCGCTACCCTTAACTGATCACCCTGTACATACTATATAATATTAAAGGGTCGACCGTTTGATCGATCAGGTTGTCACGATCCCACATTTTCTCCTCCTGTTTAATCACATGCTGGACTTCCAGACAGAGAATTGAGGGATGACATCCGGCAATATTATATTGAAAGAATTATATTCGCACATGTTTAAATTCAGATATTTTCAATAAAAACATCGAACAATTTCAAATAATTTATCAGTGTAACTTAAAAATGTAAAAAAAAAATATATTTTGAATGACTCGTTTCGATCGTAGGCTGAAAAGATGTGATTATGAAAAAAATAAACTTCTTTTCAAAATATCTTTCAAAAACTGTAGAATTATGCTTATGAAGACGCTCATGCAAGACCAAAGTAATAACAACTCCCTGAAAAATCAACTAAGAGCACTACGGGAAACCTGTTTATAAAAACTTGTTATGACTTTGTGTAATGTAAATTGTATTATATTTGACATTTTGTGGTATTTGTTCATAACTGGTCTTTGAGTTGTTTTGTCTAGCCTAATAGTTTCTAATGGTGAATGTAATCTACTTGTTTTTAAATTTTAAATCTACTATACAACTTTTTTTGCCATGTATTAGTTTTAAGTTATCCTAAATACTTGACTGCAACTGTTAGCTATAACTATTTTGATTTTCTTTTCAATCGAATTAATATTTATTCAATTCGCAGGTCCTCGATGTGAACAAGACATTTGCGTCGCATCGGAAGGCTGTTGCCAAAATGGCGGTTGTAAAAATGGGGGACGATGCGTGGAGGTACGAGGTTCGAGGATCTGCAACTGCACCCAGAGATGGGGAGGCGAGAATTGCGAGGTGTACATCGGAAACGATAACCCCTGTGAGGGTCACTGTCAGAACACCGGGGTGTGTCAGATTTTGATGCCCGGAGATGTTCCTACTTGCAGGTAAGGCACACAACGAATTGATTATATTGCACAGCTGGAAACTTATTATTTAAATATATACTTTAACGATTATTTTTGGCCTAAAAACGGTACTCTGCATTTCGAAAAAAAATGGATTATTGTTGAGAAAAATCGAATTCCAGTTCTGTTTCTTGAAAGCAAAACGGGCTAGGAAAATTTTCTGTAGGGCAGCATAAGTTTCACAAAAAAGTACCACATAATATCAACGAAAACTGACACCTTGTAAACATGCTGGTCGAAAATAGAACCATCTCTTTTTTAAGTTGGTTAATAATAGGGTTTAAAAAATTGAACTTAGAAGTCATATCGAATAAAGGATATGTCAAATTGGAATTACTATCCGACGTTTCGCCTTCGAGATCGGAGCAATTCATTTGGGCTTTTCCACGTGTTTTGTAGACCGAAACGCGTATCTCTATTAAAGTTTTGATGATTTGTATACAAGGTTATTCACGCAACCCGTTCATTAAAAGTTTTTGATGATGCCATTTAGATAAAAATTTCAAATTTTGGGATTAAGGTAAGGGGTACTTCTTTTTTGAAATATTTTCAACTTCCTGTCACTTCCGGTTTAACCGGAAGTTTGTATCAACTTGCTTATTTTAAATGGAACACCCTTTATTTTATGATATTTTTGGATTCTACGGAGAATTTTAATGCTATTTTATGTGGCATGTCCTATACCTAGGTTGAAGCGTTCTTAAGATACTTGACCTTGAACCAAAAATGAGCCTTCGGGGTACCAAATTTTAAAATCTCATATATTTGTAAGTTTTGAAGATATAATCTTCATATTTTGCAGACGATCGGTAAATAATCTTAGGTTTCTATTCTTTTTTATTGAATTTGTCTATTTTTATACAGGGTGTCCTAAATTCAGCGGCAAACATTCTTATTTTCAAAGCCGCTAAAGTCCGTTTTTTTAAATTGGACACCCTATAACTTTATGCACTATCAAATGTAGAATTTAATTTTCTATCGAACTGTATTAAGTTTCCCTATAACCTATTCGTAACCATTTTCGAAATAATCAGGTTTTTATTAAACTGTTATATGTATTTGCTAAATGCTTACACCTTCCCGTAGTAAGCCATGGAAAAACAATTGTTGTGCTTTTCTATTCAACATGACAGCGGATTTGAAACTTTTAAATTAAATTAAAATAACACTCAAAAGCTGATATTCTCAATTTATTTTATATTCGCGGAGAATGTTAGAAAATATTGGAGGGAACGTGCCACGTTTTTAATGAAAAACATCCTCATTTATTGAAGAGGATTGAAACGAAATTTTTTCGTTTCGGAAAAGTTAAAGTTATAAAAAATGTAATAAATTGTTTACATTATTTTTAGCCATATCTACTAAGTTCGAGACTGTTCTAAATTTGTTTTAGTGAACTTAAAAATTATAGCAATCTAACAATCAACAATAAATAAATAAAATAATAAAATTGAATTATAACAAATGTTCTATATGCTGTCCGTTCATTTGAAGACACATTTCATTTCTTCTTTGTACAGTTGCTGTGGCCCGTTGAATTTGTCCGTTTTCTAATTCGGCAAAAGATGTTCGTATCCTGTCCAGTAAACCTTGTTGGTTATTTACTGGAGAAGCATAGACTTTACCTTTGATAAATCCCCATAAATAAAAATCTAGGGGTATTAAATTAGGCGCTCGCGGGGGCCATCTCCAAGGGCCATTGGGACCAATCCAGCGATCTTCAAAAGTTCCGAGATAATTAGAGATAAACTGCAGCGGAATTATGTGCTGGTGCCCCATCTAATTGATACCAATAATTTTTGCAGCTCACCAATAGGAATTTCTTCTATAAATTCAGAAACCGTGCCTCGTAGAATTTCCAAACACTTATCACTGTTTAAATTGTCTTCATAAATACAGTACCGTACCTGATCATTTAATACTATACCGAAAACATTGAAGCTAAACCTCTCTTGAGAACGCGTTTCGCGTAAAGCGTGCGGATTTTCTGCTGCCCAGAAATGTTCGTTTTTTCTATTTGTTATTCTTTCTCTAGAAAATTTCGCTTCATCGGTCCAAAATATTTTTGAAAGGAATTGAGGGTCCTCTTGAATTTTCGGAAACATGAATTCGCAAAATTCTACTCGTCGGATATCATCACCAGGTCTCAAGGCTTGCACGTTTTGGAAGGAATAAGGGTGCATATGATGTTCGCTCAAGATTCTTTGGACAGATGAAGAAGAAATTCCCAAATCGTTTTCTGCAGACGGTATTGAACTTTGCGGGTTTGCGTGGAAATAAGCTAATGTGTTTATTACGTTATCCTCGGCATTTGTCACTGGTTTCGGAACATTTTTTGTAACTTTAACCTTGCCAAAACGCAAAAAGTTCGTTTCAATTCTCTTGAATTTTGACTTGTTCATTGGCGGCAAATCAGGGTGGTGTTCATTAAACACACGACACGTTCTCTCCAAAATTTTATAACATTCTCCATGAATATAAAATAGATTGAGAATATCAGCGTTTGAGTATTCTTCCTTTTCGATTTAGAAGATTTAGTTTATCACTGACAGCTTTCCATAAATAACGCATACTAATCATCGTCATATTGGATATTGGATCTCAATTGTTTTTCCATGGCTCACCATTGGAACATGTAAACATTTAAGCAAATACATACGATATTTTTATAAAACCCAATTATTTCGAAAATGGTTACGAATAGATATAAGGAACCTTAATACAGTTCGATAGAAAATGAAATTCTACATTTGATGGTGCATAAAGTTATAGGGTGTCCCATTTAAAAAAACAAACTTCAGCGGCTTTGAAAATGTGAATGTTTGCCGCTGAATTTAGGACAACCTGTATGAAAATAGACAAATTCAATAAAAATAAATAGAAACCTAAGATTATTTACCGATTGTCTGCAAAATATGAAGATTATATCTTCAAAACTTACAAAAATATGAGATTTTAAAATTTGGTACCCCGAAGGCTCATTTTCGGTTCAAGGTCAAATATCTTAAGAACGCTTGAACCTAGGTATAGGACATGCTACATAAAATAGCATTAAAATTCTCCGTAGAATCCAAAAATATCATAAAGTACAGGGTGTTCCATTTAAAATAAGCAAGTTGATACCAACTTCCGGTTAAACCGGAAGTGACAGGAAGTTGAAAATATTTCAAAAAAGAAGTACCCCTTGACCTTACCTTAATCCCAAAATTTGAAATTTTTATCTAAATAGCATCATCAAAAACTTTTAATGAACGGGTTGCGTGAATAACCCTGTATTTGAAAATTTCAATAAATTCTCTAATCTTTTTTTATGAAATCCTGGAACGGCTGCTAGAATCTTGGTTGTATTGTAGCTCAATTTAAAGAAGATCGAAATTACCGCTGTGAGTATAAACAAGCCATTTCTAATTTAAAAAAATAAAATAATAATAATAGAATAAAATTGCTTACAACACTCAGAAAAATATCCAGATCCCTGATAATCATGATCCCCTGGAAAATTTCAGGTCTCTACAAAGTGAATATCCTTCTTTTTTCTTTAAAGAGGTTTCTTATATTGAGGTTAGCCATATAATTGATTCATTAAAAATAAGTCTAGTAGTAGATTGTTATGAAATCAATGTATCTTTGTTGAAGTTAGTTAAAGATCTTATTATACTACTCACTAAGCTAATAAACAAATCCATTCAGGAGAGGGTCTTCCAAGATTATCTCAAGGATGCTGTTGTGTCTCCAATTTATAAAAAGGATGAGGTTGATGACTCCTCAAATTATAGGCCTATCCCTATAATTTCCAAAGTTTTTAAGAAGTGTTTAGCGACTTTTTTAGGAGCAATAGGATCTTTTCGGAGTTTCAGTATGGATTCAGAAGACACCGAAGTACCGGCCTGGAAGTCCTTGACCCTGTCACGGCATATAGGATGCGTTCGAGGAATCCGAATATGCTATGCTAATTTTTGTGATTTAAGCAAAGCTTTTGATTGTGTCTGTCACAATCTATTATTGCAAAAGCTAAAAATTTATAAATTTAGTGATAATAGCATAGCACTGATAAAATCATATCAATCGACCAGCCTGCCAGTGGTTGTTGGAGTTCCTCAGGGTTCTGTATTGGGTCCGTTACTTTTTCTTATCTACATAAATGACTTGCCCATTGCTGATCCTGAGGTCTCCTGGACGCTGTTTGCTGACGATACCACTCTGTACTGGAAGCATGAGGATATGGAGGGGTCACAGAGCATTGTTCTTTTTAAATACAGCTTTTTGCGAGAATAATTGACCTTAAAGGTGTAAAGTTTCTAGGGGTGCACTTTTGGGATTATTGATAAAAATTTTCTATTTTTGTTCTAAGAAATTTGGCATTATTTATGATGCCCTGTGGCAGGCTTACCATGCTGTTAATTTCTTGTTAAGGAAATCCTAGAGAATAAGGCTTAGATGTGCTTTTATAGGTTTTTATTTTAGAAAACCCCTTTACACCTATAAAAGGCACACAGATGTACAGGGTGTGATACAGTACCTTATCTAGAAAACGGTATAGTTAAAAAAAGTTAAATACAAAAGTTTTTTGTATTCAAAAATTTTTATTTTATTTCACTTTTGATACAACGGACACATGTCTAATTTAAATGGGACATCGTATATATTATTACATGTTCATTTTAATTTGCGTTTTTATAATAACATCTATATTTGAATTCTTTATCGTTTTTGACATATATATAAAAATTTTAATGATAGGTAATTGAATGCTGGTCTTACCAATTAATATACAGGGTGTTAAAAATGGAGAGCAAAACAAACAGAACTTTAAATGTAAAAATCTCCTGTTTTTCAAATGGAACACCCTATATATTTTTATTTCATCTGATTCAGCGTTCAATTACCTATCATCACTCATATATATGACTTATACCTAAAATGAACAGTTTCGATTTTATTAGCCGTTTTCTGATATGACTATTTTTTTTAATATAAGTAAACAGATGAAGTGGGCTAAAATAAAAATGTCGTAAAATAAGCCTTATTCTCATTTCCTTAACACAGATAGCGACTTTAATGTTAGAAAATACATAAAAGTGAAATATTATTGAAAAATTAATTGTTCTATTTGTTTACGAAAATAAGGGAGAGACAAAAAATATCTTGTGCCACACGGTATTTATTAGTTAATAACTAACTGAGTATTAAACCTGATATTATAAAAAATTTTCAATATGTCCATTGCGATACATGAAGTGTAAATAGCCTCCATTTTTCGAATAGACCCGAATTAGATGCGTTAAAATTATTGATCTCTTCCCTGATTTTTGTTTTTAACTCATTTCTATTATTAGATCTATTTTTATAAACTTTATTTTTTAGTGCACCCCACAAAAAGAAGTCTAAAGGGCTTAAATCAGGGCTTCGTGGTGGTCAGGATATTAAACCATGTCTTCCTATCCACAATGGAAAATGTTGATTAAGGAAATTTACTACCTGCAACCGTGTGGTAATGTGAAAAATGATATTTTCTCGAGAATAAGGGGCATATTTCATTCCTAAGCAGCTCAAGTTCAAAAAATATTGGTCCGATAAGACGGTCGGAAATATTTGACGGCCTTGTTTTTTAATTGCTTTTATTAGATGTTTATTAAGATTTTTTTTTTCCAAAGCACTTTTGAAAAAAACACATTTTCGAACTGCCGGTCCATAATTTCAATCTTTCAAAAAAAATTGAGTTGAAAGAAATTTATAAGGATGATAACCATTCACCTGCAATGTTTTTTGAATACTTCCTCTTCTGACACTTGCAATGTCTCTGTCAGCATCTCTTTGGGATCTTTCATCATCTTCCTCGAAATAAAGTAAAATCTCCAGTTGTTTTTCCTCAAAAAAATTGGGACGATATAAAGAAATCACGCACAATTCGAAAAAATATAGTCCTGGAGGGAACTCGTATTCTCTATTTTATTATTTTTTATGAAACAGTTGTATAATTTCAAACGTCTAAACTATATAAAGCCATTTTTTAACAAATTTCGCAAAAAATTAAAAAACGACAAACAGAGCAAGTCAACAATTGCATTAGGTTATTTCCTAAGCCTATCTTGATTTTTTTAGTTTCTGATCTCGTTTACTGGCAAAACTACGGGATAAACCAGAAAACGGCTAATAAAATCGAAACTGTTCATTTTAGGTATAGGACATATATATGAAATGACAGGTAATTGAACGCTGAACCAGATGAAATAAAAATATACAGTGTGTTCCATTTGAAAAACAGGAGATTTTTACATTTAAAGTTCTGTTTATTTTGCTATCCATTTTTAACACCCTGTATATTAATTGGTAAGACCAGCATGGAAACTCGTTGAATTAAACCCTTAGTAATGTATGTTTAAATTAAGTTTTTTTAAAAAAATATGTTTTTTTAAAAAAAGATCTAAAAACTCAATTTACTCAAAAACTATAAAGAATTCAAATATAGATGTTATTATAAAAACTTTCGCAAATTAACAGTAGAATCGAAACATATAACAGTAATAAATATAGGATGTCCCATTTAAATTAAGAAAGTTGACATGTGTCACGTCAAAACGAAACACCCTGTATAAGCAAAAGTGAAATAAAATAAAAATTAAATTGAATCCAAACCACTTTTGTAATTAACTTTTTGTCGTAACTATTACCGTTTTCTAGATAAGGTACTGTATCACCATAAAATGGCCACCCTGTACACAATCACAATACCAGAGGTAAAGATGGCCTTGTGCCGGGATATTGCCGTTTAAAAAGGTGTTAGAGTGGCCCGTGTTACCTAGCCGTTAAATTTTTTCGTTTTAACTATAAACTTTATTTTTTTATATTTTGTGTCTATTTTTTAGTTTTAATGTGCAAGATTGTATTTGCTAATTTCCTTTAATAAGACTTTGTTTTTCTTATTTTAAATATTAAATTTTAATGTGTAAGTTGAGTATGTGGTTTTAAACTTAATGAATTATTCAATAGATTTAAAGGCCTTTTTGTACTCATTTTTTATTTCTGACGAATGTAAATACTATTATGTAATTGGCATGGATAAATGAAGTTTGAATAAAGAAGGTCAGTATCATATTAACTAAAACTGATTATACATACAGTCTGTGAAAATCACTAACTATACAGGGTGTTAATTAATGTCCTGGACATATTTCAGGAGGTGATAGTACTGCACAAAATAGGAAAAAAATGCCAATGGTCAAAAACGCACCATTTTCATTATACAGGGTGTCAAAGTTTCAATTTTTTTCTCGTTTTTTTGCGTTTTTTTCCAGTTCTTTCTGAGATAATTATTTCAAATTTAGAACATATATTATTTTTAAGAACCTCTACGATAAAATATCAAAATCGTGGATGGTAGTATACAGGGTGTTACATTATTTTGCACCACCTACAAGTTTATCTTGCGGAACTTTTTTTGGAGCACCCTGTATGAATTCTGATATAAAATTTAAACTCAAAATGTCAGATTAAACAATTAACAAATGATCTGCCTCAACCTACTACCTTTTTTTCCAGTTTCGTTATTTAGCCTACACTTAATTTGCATCTATGGCAATTATTGCAAATAAGTCGAAAACTGTGATAGATACGAGAATAATGCAAAATGCGAAAGAGCTAAAGAAATGAACAAAGAGTTTAAGTTTTATACCAGAATTCATACAGGGTGCTGCAAAAAAAATTTCCGCAAGATAAACTTGTACGTGGTACAAAAAAATGCAACACCCGGTATACTACCATCCACGATTTTAATATTTTATCGTAGAGGTTCTTAAAAATAATACATGTTCCAAATTTGAGCTAATTGTCTCAGAAGGAACTGGAAAATAAACGCAAAAAAAAAAACAAAACAAAAATTGAAACTTTGACACCCTGTGTGACGAAAATGGTGCGTTTTTGACCATGTATATATTGACATTTTTTTCTTATTTTGTCGAGTACTATCACCCTCTGAAATATGTCCACGACATTAATTAACACCCGGTATAACTAGCCAAATTTTGTAAGGGCCTCAGTGTTACTATAAACTAAATAATTATACGTAAATTTGCAAATGTTATCCGATCTTAACACAGCGTTGGTTCGGCGACCACAAGTCGGGCATAAAAGCCCAACTGAAGATGTCTCGTGCAATCGAAGGCGAAACGTCGGAGAGTAATTCCAATTAGACACGATTCATTCCCAAGAACCATGATTTCTTATTAGTTCCAAACTTTTGTTATCAGTCCATGTAAGTTTTCTTATTGTTCGATCTTTTTCAGGTGTTTGGACTCATGGTCCGGCCCCACGTGCACCACATCGGTCGCCTCCCTATGCCGGAACTACTGTCAAAATGGCGGCACCTGCACCCTCAGGGGAGGCAAGCCGAAATGCGATTGCATCCCGGATTACGGCGGGCCCACGTGCAGAGTGCTCAGGGACCCGCAGGAGGTGTATGCGGGTCACGAATCGCGCGTCCAAGGGGGCCGAAGTATATGGATACCTATCGCGTGGGCCCTCGCGGTAATCCTTACCGTCCTGGCGATCGGAATTGTCCTGTTCGAGTACGTATTCAGAAGAAGAACGGTGTTCTCGCACGAAAGGCTGCAGGAGAACGACTTCAATAATCCAATCTATCAGGATCGAGATGCGGAACCGTTCACTTTGGATGCAGACAAGGTAAGTTTGAAAATATTGATACAACATAATTTGTTTCTCCTGTTAAACTACGAACCTGAAATTGGGGGGGTCGTCATATTTATTTTCTTTTTTTTTATAGAAATTCATATTGTATATGTAATTAAAATATTTTTTAAACTAAGACCAAACTTTCCTTGAGTCTTTTTTTGTTATTTGATAGCATTCAACCAATACTCTCTCTCTCTTTCTCTCTCTCTCTCTCTCTCTCTCTCATTCTCTCTCTCAGCTATGCTTCTTGCATGGTACACTTTTAGAAATTAATTGACTATGACTCAATTAGGACTGTCAAATTTTAACCTCCTTTTATTCAAAAACTAAATCTATTGCTATTGCCGGGCATATTGCCTCTCTAAGGAGACAAAGAAGGAGAGAAGAAATCGCAATCCACAATTCTTCTTACTTCAGAAGGAACTTATACCAACCTAACACCATAAAATAAAGTTATAATTACAGTGATCTTCATTGCTAGCGCCACTAGCAGAAAGGGGTTCAGAACCCGGCAATATTTAGTGTCCCCCGAATAGAGCTGGCGAATTGCTCCTGATCCAAATATAGAGAGGCCAAATTCCAAATATAATTGTGAACAAATCAAAATTCTTTTGCCTTAATTGATAGAAGCTAAACCTACTTTACGAAATGTTAATGACAATGAATTTTGATTAAAACATTTGCAATCTACATAAAAGTGTTGATATTTTATTGCAATGTTATAAGTTCAATTTCGGTTTAGATGACTAATGGGCTTAAAATAATGAAAAACCATCAGCAGCAAAATGTCTTTAACATTGCATATAAAGCACACGTAAAGGAAATCAGCTTAACTTTTTACAAGTTCAGAAGTATTTAAAAAGTGTTAAATTGATATTTTGTAAGAAAGAAGAGAGTAAAAAAATCATAGTTCATCTGAGTGAAATGGACCCAAAGAAGAAACCAGAAAAACAGAAGATTGTATTTTAAACAAAAAATTGTTGATTACCCTTCTCAGGGCAAAACTTTTTTTAACTTGATTTACTGACAATTATTTTAAAACTTATTAATTCACGAATTTTAAGACACTTTTTGATTTGACAGGCTGTTGTTAGTTGCTTTTAAACGATTTTGATATAAAATAATTCAAATATTGTGACTTCGAGTAATGTTTTATTGTTTATTAAACTCAAAACTCGGAATGCTTTGTTGTCCAAAGAAACTTCTTATTGACAAAAAAATGACATAAAAATAAAGGAAACTAATAAAACAATATTATGATAAATAAAATGTCTTTCTCATAACATATATGTTAACTTTATGTAAGAGATTTTAAAAATAAATCAGAAATCATGTCTGCTATTAGAGAACTTCAGTTATCTCGTCCGACTGTCACAAGGCGTATTGAAGTCATGAGTCAGGACATGGCAGATAAACTAAAAAATGATATCATGGAATGTACATACTTCTCTTTACAGTTCGACGAATCCACCTATATGACAGAAACTGCCCAGCTGTGTATTTTTATTCGGATGGTATTCAATGACATGTTGGCTAAGGAAGAATTTTTGACAATCATTCTTCTGAAGGGGAAGACCCGTGGCGAAGATATATATGACGTTTTCTTCAATTTTGTAAAAAACTACAAGCTACCAATATATAAATTAGTGTGCATTACAACCGAGCACCAGCAATAACTGGAAACAAAAACGGTTTTGTGGCATTGTACATCAACAAGTTTTGTGTTCAAAACTTTTAAACATGGAGGAAATTATGGGCATTGCAACAAAAATTGTGAATTCCATCCGTGCACGTAGCTTGCAACGGCAGCTCTTTAAGTTGCAGTTGAAAGATAGGGAGCCAGCTGAACACACTGATTTAGTTCTTCACACGGACGTCAGGTGGTTGAGTCGCGGAAAATTCCTATAAAGGTTTCGAGAATTATTGCCCGAAATAACAGCTTTTCTAGACGAAAGAGGTGACCCAAATATAGAGAGGCCAAATTCCAAATATAGTTGTGAACAAATCAAAATTCTTTTGCCTTAATTGATAGAAGCTAAACCTGCTTTACGAAATGTTAATGACAATGAATTTTGATTAAAACATTTGCAGTCTCCGTACAAGTGTTGATATTTTATTGCAATGTTATAAATTCAATTTCGGTTTAGATGACTAATGGGCTTAAAATAATGAAAAACCATCAGCAGCAAAATGTCTTTAACATTGCATATAAAGCACACGTAAAGGAAATCAGCTTTGATAAATGATAAACAATGAGCTATGTAACTTTTTACAAGTTCAAAAGTATTTAAAAAGTGTTAAATTGATATTTTGTAAGAAAGAAAGTAAAAAAATCATAGTTCATCTGAGTGAAATGGCCCAAAGAAGAAACCAGAAAAACAGAAGATTGTATTTTAAACAAAAAATTGTTGATTACCCTTCTCAGGGTAAAACTTTTTTTTAACTTGATTTACTGACAATTATTTTAAGACTTATTAATTCACGAATTTTAAGACACTTTTTTTGATTTGACAGGCTGTTGTTAGTTTGCTTTTAAACGATTTTGATATAAAATAATTAAAATATTGTGACTTCGAGTAATGTTTTATTGTTTATTAAACTCAGACTCGGAATGCTTTGTTGTCCAAAGAAACTTCTTATTGACAAAAAAATGACATAAAAATAAAGGAAACTAATAAAACAATATTATGATAAATAACATGTCTCTCTCATAACATATATGTTAACTTTATGTAAGAGATTTAAAAAAAAAAACAGAAATCATGTCTGCTATTAGAGAACTTCAGTTATCTCGTCCGACTGTCACAAGGCGTATTGAAGTCATGAGTCAGGACATGGCAGATAAACTAAAAAATGATATCATGGAATGTACATACTTTTCTTTACAGTTCGACGAATCCACCGATATGACAGACACTGCCCAGCTGTGTATTTTTATTCGGATGGTATTCAATGACATGTTGGCTAAGGAAGAATTTTTGACAATCATTCTTCTGAAGAGGAAGACCCGTGGCGAAGATATATATGACGTTTTCTTCAATTTTGTAAAAAACTACAAGCTACCAATATATAAATTAGTGTGCATTACAACCGATGGAGCACCAGCAATGACTGGAAACAAAAACGGTTTTGTGGCATTGTACATCAACAAGTTTTGTGTTCAAAACTTTTAAACATGGGGGAAATTATGGGCATTGCAACAAAAATTGTGAATTCCATCCGTGCACGTACTTGCAACGGCAGCTCTTTAAGTTGCAGTTGAAAGATAGGGAGTCAGCTGAACACACTGATTTAGTTCTTCACACGGACGTCAGGTGGTTGAGTCGCGGAAAATTCCTATAAAGGTTTCGAGAATTATTGCCCGAAATAACAGCTTTTCTAGACGAAAGAGGTGACCCAAATATAGAGAGGCCAAATTCCAAATATAGTTGTGAACAAATCAAAATTCTTTTGCCTTAATTGATAGAAGCTAAACCTGCTTTACGAAATGTTAATGACAATGAATTTTGATTAAAACATTTGCAGTCTCCGTACAAGTGTTGATATTTTATTGCAATGTTATAAATTCAATTTCGGTTTAGATGACTAATGGGCTTAAAATAATGAAAAACCATCAGCAGCAAAATGTCTTTAACATTGCATATAAAGCACACGTAAAGGAAATCAGCTTTGATAAATGATAAACAATGAGCTATGTAACTTTTTACAAGTTCAAAAGTATTTAAAAAGTGTTAAATTGATATTTTGTAAGAAAGAAGAGAGTAAAAAAATCATAGTTCATCTGAGTGAAATGGCCCAAAGAAGAAACCAGAAAAACAGAAGATTGTATTTTAAACAAAAAATTGTTGATTACCCTTCTCAGGGTAAAACTTTTTTTAACTTGATTTACTGACAATTATTTTAAAACTTATTAATTCACGAATTTTAAAACACTTTTTTTGATTTGACAGGCTGTTGTTAGTTTGCTTTTAAACGATTTTGATATAAAATAATTAAAATATTGTGACTTCGAGTAATGTTTTATTGTTTATTAAACTCAGACTCGAATGCTTTGTTGTTCAAAGAAACTTCTTATTGACAAAAAAATGACATAAAAATAAAGGAAACTAATAAAACAATATTATGATAAATAACATGTCTCTCTCATAACATATATGTTAACTTTATGTAAGAGATTTAAAAAAAAAAAACAGAAATCATGTCTGCTATTAGAGAACTTCAGTTATCTCGTCCGACTGTCACAAGGCGTATTGAAGTCATGAGTCAGGACATGGCAGATAAACTAAAAAATGATATCATGGAATGTACATACTTTTCTTTACAGTTCGACGAATCCACCGATATGACAGACACTGCCCAGCTGTGTATTTTTATTCGGATGGTATTCAATGACATGTTGGCTAAGGAAGAATTTTTGACAATCATTCTTCTGAAGAGGAAGACCCGTGGCGAAGATATATATCACGTTTTCTTCAATTTTGTAAAGAACTACAAGCTACCAATATATAAATTAGTGTGCATTACAACCGATGGAGCACCAGCAATGACTGGAAACAAAAACGGTTTTGTGGCATTGTACATCAACAAGTTTTGTGTTCAAAACTTCTAAACACGGAGGAAATTATGGGCATTGCAACAAAAATTGTGAATTCCATCCGTGCACGTAGCTTGCAACGGCGGCTCTTTAAGTTGCAGTTGAAAGATAGGGAGTCAGCTGAACACACTGATTTAGTTCTTCACACGGACGTCAGGTGGTTGAGTCGCGGAAAATTCCTATAAAGGTTTCGAGAATTATTGCCCGAAATAACAGCTTTTCTAGACGAAAGAGGTGACCCAAATATAGAGAGGCCAAATTCCAAATATAATTGTGAATAAATCAAAATTCTTTTGCCTTAATTGATAGAAGCTAAACCTGCTTTACGAAATGTTAATGACAATGAATTTTGATTAAAACATTTGCAGTCTCCGTACAAGTGTTGATATTTTATTGCAATGTTATAAATTCAATTTCGGTTTAGATGACTAATGGGCTTAAAATAATGAAAAACCATCAGCAGCAAAATGTCTTTAACATTGCATATAAAGCACACGTAAAGGAAATCAGCTTTGATAAATGATAAAAATGAGCTATGTAACTTTTTACAAGTTCAAAAGTATTTAAAAAGTGTTAAATTGATATTTTGTAAGAAAGAAGAGAGTAAAAAAATCATAGTTCATCTGAGTGAAATGGACCCAAAGAAGAAACCAGAAAAACAGAAGATTGTATTTTAAACAAAAAATTGTTGATTACCCTTCTCAGGGTAAAACTTTTTTTAACTTGATTTACTGACAATTATTTTAAAACTTATTAATTCCCGAATTTTAAGACACTTTTTTGATTTGACAGGCTGTTGTTAGTTTGCTTTTAAACGATTTTGATATAAAATAATTAAAATATTGTGACTTCGAGTAATGTTTTATTGTTTATTAAACTCAGACTCGGAATGCTTTATTGTCCAAAGAAACTTCTTATTGACAAAAAAATTACATAAAAATAAAGGAAACTAATAAAACAATATTATGATAAATAAAATGTCTCTCTCATAACATATATGTTAACTTTATGTAAGCATAAAAAAATGAAAAACGTAAAAAAGACTTATTAAAACTGATATATAGACATAAAAGTATAGAGGTGAACAACGAAACAGACAATTAGAACAAAATGAAATATAAAATAAAAAGTGTCTTAAAATCTCTGTTGTCTAATAACAAGCTTAACAATAATCTTAAAAAATACATAAAATTATGCATTTATGCAGTAAATGTCGGGTTAAAATCACTCGTCAAAGTATTCAACTTAAAAGTGTTTAGTCTCATAGATCTCTCTGATATAAGGTGGTAAGTGGTTAAATATTTGCCGATTGCAATATAAAACGGAGTCACGTATTTGTAAACTAGACAGAATGGGAACAGAGTGCTATATAATGTTAAAATTCTATTATTATACCTATACTTTTTATACATAACACGAGCCGTTTTTAAAATAAATAATGAGGACAAAGTTAATATTTCTCTAAGAGACCTGATTATAAGAATTCAAAGAAAAGAATAAACTAGTCTCGGTCTCAGTCAGATACAAACATTTTTTATTCTTTAAAATTGATTTCGTGACACGAATTTCGACCTTACGGTGATCATCAGACCTAAAATACCCGAAAAACCTTAATTACATAAAAAAAAGTATAAGTAATAATATCAAAACCACTACACCACCAACCTGTTGAAATTTACTTGTTTATTACTAGGAGTCTTTAATATTGTTGAATATTACGTGAGGTTCGAATTAAAAACATCGTTAACATAGTTATGGACTGGACTTCTTCATTTTTTTCTAATAAGTCCAATTTTCTACTTTTGTGACATTCATGCAAAACATTGACGTTTTCGGAGGTTAAAAAATTGTGTCCTGAAGCTAATAAATGATTAGCAAAGGCCATTTGGTTTCTGTAATGTCAGAATCCCTGTATTTATTAAGTAAACTGAGGTGCTCCTGAACTCTTGTTGATATTTTTCTTCCTGATTGGCCTGCATAAACCCCAGAGCAATCTCCGCAATTTAAAGAATATACTTCCAATTTTGAAAAAAGCTCAGTTTTATCCTTTGTTTTAACTAAATGTTTTTTGAGGATATTAATAGTTTTACAAGCAATAGAAATGTTATGATTTTTAAAAAATTTAGCCAACTGCAAAGAGATATTACCAAAAAATGTCAAACTACTATATTTCCTGTCTGTAGATTTTAATTGAATAATATTGTAAGAAAGCTTATATTTGTTGATAAATTTATAATATAGTTTATTAATAGAAAAATCTGGAAAACCGTTTTTTGAGGCAATTTGTTTTATAGTGGCAAATTCCTTATTAAAGGTTTCTCTTGAGAGCGATTAAATAATTTATAGAAAAGGGAGTTGAAGGCTGCAAATTTGTGTGAATGAGGGGAATTGGATGAATATTGAATGGTATTGTCTGTTGCGGACGGTTTTCTATATATCTCAAACTCAGTGGCGGCTCGTGGTGTTTAGGCTAGGGTAGGCGACAACCACAATAATTTCAAGAATAATGACGTTATAAGAAAACGTTAAGCCGCGTACACTCTTAGCTGACAACTAAGTTTTATAAATTAAATTTATCCGCCTATCTTTTAAAAGGGCGAATTTACTTATTATGACATCCATAAAGTTATCAGCCTTCTGTAAGGAGCAGAACAACTCTTTTTCTATTGAAATTAGCGCAAGTGACGATAAACGTTCATTTTTTATTGTATTGCGAGAATACGTTTTTATTCGCTTTAAACAAGAGAAATGAAATGAAATTAACGCAACAAGTTTGTAACTTTCAGGAAATATTTCTTGAAGTTCATTTTTTACGAAATGTTTTAAAATTGCCTCGACGCTCAGCAATGCAAATTGTTCATCGAGATATATTACACTAAGCTCATTAATTAATTTTTGTTTGTCAAGGAAATTTTTTTAAAAGTTGGTCACATTCGTCACAAATTCAAGCGGAAAATTTTTGCTATATTCTTCGAATTTTGAGGAATCCGCTAAAGAAAAATATAATAACTGAGACATATCTGCAAACCTAACTTCTATTTGAGTCACAATATTGTCAATTATCTCATAAAATAAAATGCGTAAAGAACTTTGCTCATCGCCTTTAATGGTGTCCGATAACTTAATTCTTTTTTACAATTGCCCTGAGTCCCTATTATTAAAAATTCTTGTTTGGGCTTATTCAAATATTGTATTAAACATTTTTTGTCTTTTGTCTCATTTCTCAATAACTTGATACGATCTCTTGCCATAAATATTTGCTTTTTACAATAGGTGATGTCCAATGATTTTTTTCTGTAGAATGTTGAAAAGGGGGTCAGTTATGTCAAAAATATGTTTATACACAGCGGTAAGAAACGAAAATTCTAAATCGTTCATAAATTTAAGATATCCCTTGGCCCCGTTTATTGACTCAGCCGATGATGATTGGTCGTCAATAATTTTAGAAAAAACTAATTTTAGGCCTTCCCATTCAGAGTGCAAGATTTGAATGATTTTAGAACGGGAAGCCCACTTGGTGTCTGAACTGGAAGAAATCCTCTTTCCTATCGTCGAATCTAAAGTAAATGTCCGTTTTGCAGACTGATGAAAAAATCCGGGAATCGAGGACGCACTTGCGAAAAAAATTCGGCAATTTTTTATATTTTTTGAACCAGTTTGTAAAACCAAATTCAATCTGTGCGCACTACAATGCGTAAACAAAGCAAAAGGAGCATCATCTTTAACTTTTTTTTGCAAACCATTCAATGAACCTGCCATCACACTAGCACCATCGTAGCATTGCCCAACTAATTTTGTTTTATAATCGAAATTGCCTATGACTGTAACAATTAATCCATACATTGCGTCCGCTGTTCTGTCTTCGCTAACGTCATGAAAACCCAAGAAACTTTCTTTGATTTCACCGTATTTATTAACGTACCGAATTGAAATCGCACATTGGGACTTCTCAGAAATATCCGTAGTATCGTCAGCTTGCACTGCAAAAAACAACGACTCTTTTATCTCCCTATGAATTGTATCTGCAAGGTAATCGGAAATACAGGATATCAAATCATTCTGGATAGTTTTTGATAAACCAGAAAAAATATTTCCAATTTTTTTTAAATGTTGTATTTCGTTATCACGTTTAATTAACAGATTAAAAGTTTCCCGAAAATTTCCCGCACTAACGGAATCGCTTTTTTCATTATGGCCTCTGAAAGATAATTCTTGCTTTGCTAGGTGACACGTAACATCGACCAAATAGCTCATTAGAAGTCTGTTTTTTCTCACCTCCTCATTATATAATTTAAGAGACAAAGAAGATTGTAATTGTAGCGCATCCTGTATAGTGCTACTGTTTTTTTCTAACCGCTTTAAACTAAGATAACTGCTTAAATGTTCTTTCGATGATTCGTTTTTTTTTATGGCCGCAGATAAATTTTTCAAATCAGAAAATCCCTGACGCACCCAAGTATTGTTTCTGCCTTTTGCCAAAAGTAAACATGGCCAACAAAACAAATTTTGTTTAAAATAGCTACCACATATCCACTGATGACTTTCGTACCATTGAGCTTTAAACGATCGTGAAAAAGTTTGGCCCTGTTTTTTATCAGGCTTTAAAATATTGAGAAGTGGCGTGGGGCGGCCAAAATAAATAACATCTTTTCGATCGTTTTCGTTTAGACGCGAAAATGGTGTCTCGCACAAAAAGCAAACAATATCATGCACCGGATTATTCGCCATGACTTTTTAAAAATCCATTAAAAAAAACAAAGCAACGTAATGTACCTATATAAAATAGAACAAACCGGAAAAAACGCACTTAACCTACGGTCGACGCGACGGTAAATTCATCGAATATGAACCGTCCAACCCCTAAAACTAGCGAAACTACACTTAAAAGCAAAATATTTAATACCTAAATATGTCTATTAGAAACAAATAAAACAAAAATACTTATCCGTTTATCAGGATTTCTTCGTTTTTCTTCTGGCCAATGCCGATAAACAACCAAAATCACAAATTAAAGCACAGAAAAACTAGACGCGGTCGTAAAATAATAGTCAAAAAAACACACACGTATCACCGTCCAATGTTTTTATTTATTGATCGATATCAGAAAACGAGAGCGGTCAGAATGTAATTGACAAAATTTCAAATCACTTGACCGGAAATCCGAACGAACGATAATATTGCATCATGCATACTATTTACGATTTTTACGAATTATAAATGAGATTAATAAGAATAGTAGCAGGTGGCGAACGTTGCCAAACGCAAAATTTGTAAATACGGTTTCGCAAGCCTGAGAAGAATTTCTTTATTTTTCTTGAGATGTACCTAGATTTTGTTTAAAAAACCCTTTCAAAACCACCCTAACAACATTGAAACTGCTTATTTTATTTTTTTTTATGGTTTGCAATGTTTGCATATGTAAGGCTGCCAACCGTCCTGCATTCTGCGGGACAGTCCCGGATTATCTTTTAAGGTCCCGCGTTACAAATAAGGTTAGAAATCGTCCCGCATTCTCTAATTATGTCCCGCAAGTCCCGAATTGCAACAAATCATATTCTAAGTTCCCATGTTTATCGGTTTAATAATACAGAGAAGTACCATTTTAAGAAGATTTGATTAAACTAAATTATGTGTTATAAATAAGCCTTAATTAAAAAAAATACCAAAGTGTAGAAACATGTTTCATTTTATTATTATTAAAAAAACCTCACCTAACCTAACATTTATGTTTAATGTCTTTAATTTTTTTGCTTTAGTATATAACAGAATGTTCGGATAATCAATTTAATTAATTAAAAAATTAATGCTGAAAATAAAGAATTTTAGAATATGGTTAATGCGCCTACAACGCATACTAAAATTTGTTGTGTCCCGCATTCGTAAATGAAAAAGTTGGTAGCCTTATGCATATGCATATTTTCTAAAAACGTAAAGCAGTTCAGGTGAAAATTCGAGAATTTGGCAACACTGCCAGATGAACAATATTGGAATCCAATGCGAAGACGTCAAATATTTGCCGAAGGCGGACGATCGTTTCGCCTACTGTAGTAGTTTATTTCGCGTGATTTTCTCTGTATGTCGGCCGCTGGTCGTCGGCGATGTGCGTTTTCGTGGGCTGACTGGCTGCCGCACAGTGGATCGAAGCATAGGGACCAGCGGGACATTGGTAATATGTTTTTTTCTACTCGTTCGATTTTGATGATTTTGTACTTTCTAGGCAGCTGACGCGTTCACTTTTAAAATTTAGTCATTAAATATGACATTTTGCGAAAATTCAAGATGGCGGACATCATATAAATTAATTTCGGTGTAAAGTACATTGACTGGGTATATATTATATGGAGTTCTGTGTATTAGTAGATTTTTCTTTTCCTATTTTTTTTATACGTTGCTTTTATTGACCTGAGTATCACTAAAAAGGATGTGCGATTTTAATAACTCTACTGGGTGTCTTTAAAAACCATGCCAAAATTGGTATTGTATAAAAAATGATTTTAAAAAATATTGTTTATATTTTTTTTAGAAATTATAGAACGTGAAGATTCAATTCAGCAATGTATACAAACTTAAAAAAAAACTTGTTATACAGGGTGGTTTTATTACCCATCATGACCATTTTTACATAGTTATTTTACCTTTTTGATACTACATACCTGTTACTGCTGTAGTTAGAACTTATATTATTAAACTATTAATATATAGAAACGTTGCAAATTAAATGTCCAAAAATATATACAGAGTGTCCCAAATTATGTCTCCAGAACAACCAAATTAAAATAAAATAATTATAGACAACTATATTTACCTTTAACATTGAGAACATCTCAAAATATATTAATAATAAAAAAATCAGGATAACTAAAACACGATTGATGTATGATTAAAGATATGAAAAATCAAATAAAAAAAATTAAGTCTTACAAAGGATAATATGAAATCTTACCTTTTTTGCTATGGTTATTTTAAAAAAATGTCTATAAGTATGGGAAATACAATTTTTTGATCCATGAACCATTTACACAGAAGTCATACACTTCACACTAAAGTTATTGCATAACTATACATTTTCTCGTTCTCCATAAACAATATCTAACTGATCATATACTGGGAAACATTCTAATGCTTAAAATTTTTAATTAACTAAAAAGTCTCTACAATAACAAAGATTTGGCTTTTTCGGTTAACTCAGAATTAACCTTCTTTGTGGAAAAATTTAAAGATATTCTCAGGTTTGATATAGATGGATCAGAGGTTAGAAGAAGGTTATGTAGAATATCCTCGTTTGTAAACATTCTATTACTTTTTCTAGATTTTGTTTCTCTATAATTACGGAAATGTTTATTTCGTGCCTCTGCAGCTTCTTCTGAGAGGTAGCCAATAGGAAGTTGAAAATTTTTAATTATTGATGAGCCATGTACTAAAATTTTATGTAGAGATGCAAACATATGATACCATCCATAACGATCTACATATAATTTTGCCGTTATTTTTGCATGAGTATGGAATTTTTCGGCATCAATCTCCTCTCCCGCTGCTAAGACTTGGAGTACTATATAAATATTCTCTATCAGTCTCTGATCAATCCCTGTTATTTCAGCTGTTTTTTCGAAATTTTGAAAAAATCTTCTGGCAGTATTGCCATCGTTAGATGTTCCATGGCCTTGTCTTACGAAATCAACATTTAGTCCCATTTCATTTCTGAATCTAAAACCAGGGAGATTTGTTTTATTATAGAAATATATTCCTTGATAATAATAGGTTTATTTTAATGGAATATTCTGGAAAATGTCCTAGCTAAGGATATTTTGCATAGACTACCCACCTCTGTTGAATTTCTTGCTTTTTATTTTCTTTCAGTTGCTTATCTTCAACACTGCGTGCAGACCACTTTTTAAATTCCAAATTATAGGATATGTGCAATAAACATTCCATCGACCTTATCCAGGAATGTAAATTGGAGATTCTCAGATTATAATTTTCTTCATTTGGTGTCTTTTTTTCGATTAACTAAAAAAGTTTTAAAATATTCCTGTGGTTAATGGTTCTAGTAGTTATAGGACTCACAAATACGTTACTTTTTTTATACCTACCTCCAATTGATTCATTTCTGTGGGCTTGGCTCCACAAATATAACACACCATTGATGATGTTGTATCTGCCAAACAGGAACAAATTTTTCTGTCAAGCATGGTTGTAAATATATTATGGTTTTTTTATAATATCCCCGGAAATATGAGTTTCTTCAAGTAGGGAAATTTCATTTTTCTATGACTCCCAGCATTCGGATATTACCTATAAATGATTTCATACTGATACATTGTATATTCATATTTATAAAAGAATAATATGAGAAACAAGCTACAACCAAAGCGTAAGTTATAATTACCTCCTTGGACTCTTTAATAAATTGAAAATTTAAAGGCCTGCAAAAGAAAGTTGAAGATGGCTTAGGATTCTCCCATACTATCCTTGTATGGTCATCGGTGTGCACTAGTTTTATTGGCACATATGCAGCCATAAATATGCTGGAGTCATCAAAATCGGTTTTTTGCTTATATTCGCTTTGGCCTGAAGCGCCATCAAAACCACATTTGCCGAACAAAGTTAGCTTTGAACCTGGATCACAATGGCTAAATGCTAAAATTCTGGACACGGTATGATCCAGTAAGCCTTGTAAAGTTATCCTGGCAAACCGATCCGTGATCATAATTGTCTGTTTAGAGGGATAACATTCTAGTTTAGCTACTTGAATTTGGTAATATGATGGATATAGCTGACAATTTTTTTTAATGGCTGCTTTCCTTTGATTTATATACTGGTGTTTAGAAAGGTTTAAAAAAACAAAAAGGGCTAAAGCTTCATCTCTTGAATAAAAATGATGATATTTTTCCATATCGTTGCAAAAATTCAAAACGTTTTTAACTTGATTTGGATTTTCTTTTAAAAATTTTAAAATCTTGTTGATATCTTGATTATCTAAAAAATATTGTATTAGTATTTTTTCTAATGAAATAGTTTATTATTATTATTATTATTATTATAATCATTATTATTATTATTAAACATTTTAATTTTTTCTCTGTTTGTCTTTGTAATAATAGAATACCTTGACTCATGTTTGAAACCATAGCAAAACTTAGCTGTTGAATATTTTCTTTCCTGAGTTCTTTTGTTCGTCTCATTTTTTGTTTTGTTGACAAGTCCTCAAATGGTTTACGCAATTGCCTTTCTTTAGGGCGAACAGTCATAAATCCTGGCCAATTAAATTGGCGAGCCAACCAAGATTGATTTATGCGTAAAAAACGTTCTTCTGTTCTATTAGATTTTTTCCATTTGCTAGATAGTGTTGAACAGTACTTTCGCAATATTTTCGATATTACGTATTTTTCATCTTCGGTGTAGTCCACGTTTCTCATTTGCAATATATCACCCAGTAATCTCTTATGATCCTCAAAAGGAATGCTGTTGGTCTTCAAATAATTGAAAAGTTCTTCGTTTGAATTTAGTTCAGCCATTTTATTTGGGATTATGCGCCAGCTTTAAACAACTTTTATTTTCAGTCGCTTAATCCGAAAAAAAAAATAAAACTTACAAAAAAGTCAATGACGTATATATATTTTTAAATAAATAGAAATGAATACTTTTTTTAATAAACAAACGATTATTAAACAATCTTTCACAGCATTTAGTCAATTTTTTAAAATTAAAAAAGCTAAGTGCCTTCGGTGGGATTCGAACCCATATTTATAGTACTCAACTCTTTTTCAATTTTAAAAAAAGTCTGAATGTCGTAAAAAATCGTTTAATAATAATTATTATTATACAGACGTTAAACATAGTACAATAATAATTTTAAAGTAAATTTAAGTTAATAATTTTCATCTAGAAAGTGCCTTCTCTCTACAAATAGCATAGTCACTTTTCCATAAAATGGGGAAAAGGTGTTTAAGATTTTAATAAAAAGTTTAAACTTTCTATTATTTTATGATGACCAATCTTTAGTTTAGCATCGGTTGTATCTTATATTTTAAAGCACCTTCTATGTTTCTATGAAAAACTATCTTATTTAATATATAGGCTTAACTTAATAGCATTTGAAAAACAAAAGTGAAAGCTACGAAATCG
The DNA here is from genome assembly GCA_030620095.1 of Kuschelorhynchus macadamiae. Taxonomy (NCBI): domain Eukaryota; kingdom Metazoa; phylum Arthropoda; class Insecta; order Coleoptera; family Curculionidae; genus Kuschelorhynchus; species Kuschelorhynchus macadamiae. The sequence continues at coordinate 196,478 of JAUTXW010003396.1, read as the reverse complement.
CTGAATAGAGATTTTATAAGGAAGCATATTGTTTTACATATTTTCTATTCTTGACTATTGGCATTTGTATGAGTATAGGTACGTTTGTTTGGCATTTTCCAATATAAACTATAAAACTACATTGGAAATCAAAACGTATACGGCCGCCAAGAAATGCGAATAGTCGAGAATAAGGGCTTAAATATTTTAATGATTGGTATGAAAGTATCAAGGTAATTTCGCTTAAAATTGATAGAAGCACAATAAAGTAAAACATATTGCTGTTTATAGAGAGTAGGTAACCAACACATGGCAAGACGAAGGGCGGCTGATAACTAATATTATAGAATAACTTACATTTTACTTACCGCTTAGAAATTAATTTAATAGATAGGCGTAATAATTTATAAAAACTCTCAGTATTTCACTTTTGGTTCATAAACACACACCACGTTCTAATTTTACTAACAAGTTTATTATACTTTTTCCGATCTGTCAGATTTTAAACAAAAGATGAAAAGCGCGTCTTCGTAAGCTAAGCCTACCTCGATTAACCTAAATATTGATTTGTGGGTAGGGTCTTTTTTTGCGCTAAAAACCTTAATTTATTAGAGGATTGCAGCCAAAAAAAATCGAATAAATCTCAAAGGGGCAGATTGGGGCAGCTATTCTTGATGGATACATTTAAAAAAAGGTATGGTTTATGCCTCAGAGGTAAAAGTTGCGTGGACACTTTTGGCCATTTTTTTAAAAATCAAAAATTATTTATTGTTTGCTATATTTTCAAAGACAAGTTGCTGCACTCTATCTTACGGTTACGATACATGTTTTAAATATCCTGTTAATATGATGTTATTCTATCATCACCCTTATACCTAGATATTGTGCGGAAAAGTTGATAAAATATAAGTAAGTTCAGATTTTTGAATTTTAGCCAACCCAATTTTTGTATCAATTTGTGCTATATAAAATATTTGCATATATCATCGAATCTCCTTCACTAGAGAATGCTTCAAAGAATTTGCTATGTTGTTTTTATATAACACTAATATGTGTGTAAAACAAATATGAAACAGAAAAACCCAAATTTGCATTTTCAGAAAATGCCCAATGTCCCAATTATAACATGGGGTCGATCCACTGTGTGCCGTAGAGAACATCTAAATTTAGGCGGTTGGGATATATCGCCTCTAAACGTACATAGGTTTCGCATGTAATCGATGTTTATTTAAATGTTAGGAATTTCTAAGGGAAACGCACGGGTTTTTTCGAAAGTTTTGTATATTTTGTGATGTTAAATGGTTAAATATTGTTTAATTGATATGAGATATTAGATTTTTTGGGCATTATTTAGGCACGATTATTCAAGGGTAGGCGGCGCCTACCTTGCCTACCCTGACGAGCCGCCACTGCTCAAACTCAATCTTGTTGTTTTTCCGAATTAGCAAGAGGTCTAAAACTGAAAGTTTATTTTCTTTCTCACTTTCGACTGTAAAAGAGATCTTAGTATGTAGAGAGTTAACAGTTGTTGTTGTTGTTCAGTTCCACTCCACACTATGCAAATGTCGTCTACAGGGTGTCCGGATTTGGTTGCAAAAGTAGGGTATCTCGCTTATTTTTAAAGATAGAACCTTGCGGTTTTCACGAACCTGAGCTAATTTTTCGTGAAACTCATGAAGCCGTAAACAAAATTTTCATAGCCTTCTTCGTTTATGACATACAGGGCGAAATAGAAAATTTTGCATTTTGGGACCCCCCTCGTATCTCGGTTATCCTTTAACTTAACGCAAAGGAAAAAATTGCTGCTTATGCAGTTTTTTACGCTGCATCCAGTGGCATAGTCATATTGTTCATTTGAGTTGTTATTTTTTAGATATGACCCAAAGTTGTGTTTTCTTAAATGGGTCACCCTGTATATTTGTCCAGAAATTGATTTGTCCTTTTAAAAGCTTCTCAAAAATATATATAATACTATGGGTCTATTTTGTTTTATTGGAAGCAAATGACATTTCCCAATTTTGTACGCGTATATAAAATATAGCGCTAGTTTTTTGTTCTTATTTATTGTGTAAAAATATATTTGTACTATTATGGAAGAAAACCAAACTTTCGAACATTATAAAAAGTACGATATGTTAGTTTGTTTTATATTAAGTAATGAAAATGTTGAAGATGTATTTTAACAGGTAAATAGTTAATTTTTATGTATGTTGAAATACTATTGCTTAATTTTTATTTAGATATCCAGAAAGGAGGCAACCTAATATATCCACTTTTTATCGGATAAAAAAGAATTTACTTAATCACGGATCATTTATCAAACCTCCTACGAAAACATATAATAAAGAAAATCGGGAGGCTGAGGAAATTACGGTTTTGGCTAATGCAGAAGCTTACCCTACAAACTCTTGTAGGGCCAGTGAAAAGAGCATAGGGATTCCAAAAACTAGAGTTCAAGAAATTCTAAAAAAGCACAAAAAAACCACCCATACAAATTTAGGCTCGTGCAGCACTTACAGCCAGGGGATGCAGAGCGTATTTCGAAATTAATGTTTGTATTTTGTTGGTTTTTATGTATGATTTTAATAAATTCATCAAACATTAAAATTAATATGGCCTATTGTACCAGGTAGTTTACAAAATATACAGTATGTCTTACGAAAAAAGGTAATTTATAAACAAAACGAACAAAAAAAAATTATAACAAAAGAGAAACCGCTTTCTCTGTTAAATCGCTATGAATCTTATCAAAGCTACGCATATGTGATACATATGGATCGGAAGACAATAAAAGATTATGCAAAATATCTTCATTTCCAAAAGTTCTATTACACCTTCTTGAATGGCATTCCCTGTATTTCCGAAAATATTTATTTCTAGATTCAGCGGCCTCTTCAGACAGATGCCCTATGGGAAACAAAAAGTTTTCGATGATTTGTGCACCGTGTATCAAAATTTTGTGTAGAGAAGATGGCATGTAATACCATCCGTACAAGTAAACATATAACTCTGCAGTCTCTTTTGCAAATTTATCAAACTTCTCCACATTTATTTTTTTCCCTGAAGCCAAAACTTGGAGTAGTGTATATAGACTTTCCAGCAACCGTTCATCGATTCCTGTAATTTGTGATGATTTTTCAAAGTTTCGGAAAAATCGTCTCGCAGTGTTTCCATCGTTACTTGTGCCAAATCCCTGTTTAACGACGTCAACTATCAAACCCATCTCCTCCCTAAATCTAAAATAAAATTGCAAATTAGGCGAAAAACGGCTCGACAAATTGCCGAATTCCAAAACATTAAACCTGACAATAAATTAGTTTTGCTCTCTCCAGAATACCTTTTTTGTATTTCCAGTTTCCTATTCTCTTTTAATGCCTTTTCTTCGGTGCTTCTCGCTGACCACTTTTTAAAGTCCCTGTTATATGCAATGTGGAGCATGCATTCAAATGTCCGTATCCAGGAATGTAGACTGGAGATCCCCAAATCGTATTGCTTTTTATCAGGTTTTCTTTTTCGAATTACCTAATAAATCGAATATTGAAAGCTCTGTAATCTCGTTCAAAAAGCAGTTTTTCTTCTTTAAACTCAAGATAAAAAACACCTTATCTTTGAAACCAATTAACGATTTTTGCCAAACTAGCCAGTTAGATTAACTCTTTAAACGAGCTCTCAATGAAAAAAAAACTACTCTCAATAAACTCTGTTCATTGAAGAGCTACACGTGCATAAACAGATACAGACAAAACTTACCTCCAAATTGTTCATGTTAGTAGGCTTAGCACCACAAATATAACATACTGAACTGGAACTAGCTCCTGCTAAAATTGTGCAAATTTTTCCATCTATCATTGTGAGGTACAACTCGTGTCTCACATTTACTCCATTTGGAAAAGTCGTTTTTTCAAGCAGATTTTTTTCATCTTTGAGCGACTCCCAGCACTCCAAAATAACGTTTTTTGTTTCCTTGATAAATTGAAAGTTTAAAGGTCTACAGTAATGTGCAGAAGAGGGCACTGGATTTTCCCAAATTATTTTTGTTGGATCGTCAGATTGTACTAATTTTAATGGCACGTAAGCCGTCATAAAAATGCTGGAATCGAAATTGTCATGGTCCGAGATGGTATCAAATTTCTGCTTGTACATGCTTTGACCAGAAGCACCATCAAATCCGCATTTTCCAAACAATGTCAATTCTTTATCGGGCTCTGATGATTTTATTTGCAGAATTCTTGACACCGTATGGTCAAGTAAAGATTGCAGTGATATCTTTGCACAACGATCAGTAATCATGATTGAACTTTTGGGTGGATAACATTCTAATTTTGCCTGTTGCACTTTATAGTATGAAGGATAAAGATTACACCCTTCATTTTTTGCTGCCTTTCTTATGTTAAGGTATTGCTGTTTGGAAAAGTCAGATGAAATAAATAGAGCTAATGCCTTTTCTTTTGAAATTTCATGGTAGTGATATTGCTCCATGTTTTGACAATAATGCAGAATATTTTCTACTTTATTGGGGTTACTTTCTAAAAATTTTTGTATTTTTCCAATGTATTGATTACCTACAAAAAAAAATTATATGCTTTTAATTATAAGCCAACCTTAAAAAGTTTAAACAAAAATTGACAAAAACGACGAACAAAACTTTTAAAATTGAAAAACAAGCATTATTAAATATCAAAGTCTAGCCTACCTTCTTTTATTTTTGTTGATAAGGAAAAAGAAAGAACAGCAACACTTTCTTTTCGCATTCCTTCCGTCCTTCTTCTTTTTTGTTTATTTGAGAGCTCTTCAAATGTTTTTATCGGCTTAGGTAGGGATGGTTTTACTTTATTTACCGATTTTGGCCACACAAATTCCTTCTTTAACCAATTTTCATTTGATTTTAAAAACCTTGCTTCTGTCCGTTTGGATTGTTTCCATTTTTTCGCGAGATGAAAGCACAAAATTCTTAGCGATTCCCGCAAGCCTTGGCTTTCATTTTCCGAGAAATCCTTTTTTATATCTATGACACTTTCAAACAAAGCATTATGATCGGTAAATTTAATTTGTCGAGATTTTAATAAGGAATAAAAATCTACATTAAATTTTAAACGCGTTTCCGCCATGTTTGTATCACATTTGACAGCAACAAATAAGTGAAAACCAGCTTGTTTTTTATTCCATGGCAAACTTGATATCTGAGAGACGAAACTGTTAAGCTAAGCACTCAGTACGTTACACGTATATAAATACATAATGTCATTTCTGTATTGGTTAAAAGGCAATAACTAAATTTCGATTACATTTTTGGTATCTTTTGTTTATGTTAACCATATAAAAATTAATGGTATTAACGTAAACATTTCTGAACCTCATGACCTATCATATGGCTTATGCAATATAATTTAGCCCGGTTCATTCTTGACAAAATATATTTACCTTTATTGGCTAATTACGAGTTATTTGATTGTGCGCTGTACGTGGACCGCAAAAATTTTAGAATTCTTGCATACTTATGCATTTTTTCTTTGCAGTGGCACTTCGGGGCAGCCAATTTCTTTATAATGTGGGTTAGTAAAGCTTGCTTTTACATCGCACGTAATATCTCCACTTACATCCGCTTACATTTTTTTGTAAGTCAAAAAAATCTTATATTTTAAGATGTTATGACACAAGTAAAAACAAATCAATACTTGACGTCTGTTGTGACTTTTTTTTTAAATTTAACTATCCAGTAGTATAGCCCAAAAACGCCTATATAAGTCGTTATATACAACAAGTGAATAGTTTTTACATCCGTCCTAAAATATCCATCAAATATAAGACGCCATATATATAATTTGAATGATTTTTCAGTTTGCTTTAAATGATGCTCGCGTGCTCAATAGGTAAATAACAAAGGTATACTGCATATTATGTTTCATGAAATACCAATGTGTCTTTGACACAAATATGGAAAAAAAAGTTTAAATTTGGCACTTTTCAAAAACAGCCAGTGTCCCTATTTTCTTCTGCAATTGGTTTCGAGAAAGATGCGATATGGTTAGAGATTTTGAAAGGAAGGTTATATGGTCAGACGAAGCACATTTCAGTAATTCTGGTATACTCAATAGGCACAATAGTAGATTCTGGTCCCAGGAAAATCAACACCAAATATTTCCCAGAAGACAGCAGGGCAGGTTTGGTCTAAATGTGTCCTGCTTCATATTAGGAACACATATAAAATTTTATATATTTGAGGGAAATCTAACAGCCAATCGCTATATGGAAATTTTAAAGGCAGCTATACCTGAATTACTTGACGATGTTCCTCTAGCGCAAATTAACGAAATTTATTTTCAACAGGACGGTGCTCCTGCACACAATTCTGGAATGACGAGATTATTTCTGGACAATAATTTTACCAATCAATGGATCGGAACAAATGGACCAATAAGATGGCCCCCTAGGTCCCCAGATTTGTCGATTTTAGATATCTTTCTATGGGGATATCTGGAAAATAGAATTTACAAAGACCACTATGAAAATGTCCAAGATTTAGGAAATGCAATAAGAGAAAATTTTCGCTATTTACAAAATCATCCCGTTATTTTGCTTAATTCCCTAAAACGAATACGAAAATTGTGCGAAGCATGCATAGAACAAAATGGAAATCAGTTTGAACAGTTCTTTTGATTTTCTTGGTTACTGTAGTTCTTATACGACAGTTGTTTTTTGCTGAAAGGCTTGTTACATAATAATTTATTACTGTTTTGTTTTTGTGTTACATAAATCTAGGTAGGTGGTACTTTTTTGGTGCGAAATTATCAATACATATTTTGATAAATAGATTTAATTACATATTTATTTTGATTTATTGTTAGGATGTAGATATTATTATTAACGACTTTAAATAAAAGGCAGCATTGTTGCCTACTGCAAAATTTGGGATGATAATTATAAAAATTAGGATTTTTGTTGTTGTTTATTAAAATAGACCCATACTCTTATATATTTTTGAGAAGCTTTTAAAAGGATAAATCAATTTCTGGACAAATATACAGGGTGTCCCATTTAAAAAAACACAACTTTGGGTCATATCTAAAAAATAACAACTCAAATAAAAAATATACGGCACTGGATCCAGCGTAAAAAACTGCATAGGCAGCAATTTTTCCCTTTGCGTTAAGTTAAAGGATAATCGAGATACGAGGGTGGTCCCAAAATGCAAAATTTTCTATTTCGCCCTGTATCTCATAAACGAAGAAGGCTATGAAAATTTTGTTTACGGCTTCATGAGTTTCACAAAAAATTAGCTCAGGTACGTGAAAACCGCAAGGTTCTATCTTTAAAAATAAGCGAGATACCCTGCTTTTGCAACCAAATCCGGACACCCTGTACATATCGTTTATATGCACAAAAAGACCTGGCGAAAGGGCCCTGCATGATCTTGTTCTCCAGACCACTCATGAAAATCTCACTCAAAAAAGGAGATAGGCACGAACTCATTGCTTTTTTCTAATAGTCTTCTTAGCAAGACAATGCAGTCTGCAGGCGGGACACTTGGGAATAGATTTTTGACATCAAGGGAAATTAACTTTGCACCGTGGGGAATTTCAATGGTTTTCAAGTATTGAGCAAAAGCAATAGAGTTTTTTGTTCGAACTTCGTAACTTGCCTAAGTATATTTATTATTTAGCCAAGCTGATAAATTGTAACAAAGGGAATTAATAAAAGATACTACAGGTCGAATAGGAATACCCTCCTTGTGTACTTTCGGTAGACCATATGGAAGGGGGTTCTGGGATTCATGGGATATAATTCCTGTTTGGTGATGTTAAAATACTGTAAAGTAGTGAGTGTTTGATCCAGGACGTTTTTTACTTTAGTAAAGAATGAAGGTGTAGAGCAGGGGTGCTCAAACGAGTGCTTTTTGAGTAGATCTCTAGAAGAAAATTTTTTTTAATAAGTAGGTACTTAACTAAACTACAAAAATGTATTGCGTAATAAAATAACACTCTGCTAGCGGCAAAAGGCGGCGTTATCAAAGGAACGCGCGGTACTTGTCAAAGAAAAGCCGCGTTTTTTATTCTTGCCGCTTTTCTAGAAATTTCGGGCGGCGCGTTTGACGGGAACATTCGAGACTTTCGTTCACGCCGATATAAATGTTGCGCCTGCAGGAATTGGAGTCATTCTGAACTGCAACTTGAAGGCAATACTACGTCGATACAAAGTTTATTAGTAAATAGTACAAAATGAGTGCAGCGAAGAAATCTAAAACGTATCATTTTAATAACGATTGGAAGGAAGAATTTTTGTCTTGTATGGTGAAGGATAAGTGCATTTGGCTTATTTGTCGTGCGTCAGTTGCAATACCTAAGCGTGGTAACTTAGAGAGGCATCATAAAACGGTTCATAAAAACTATGAAAAGGATTTTCCGCCACAGAGTGAATTAAGAAAACGAAAAGTACGTGATTTGATATCTTGTTTGAAAAAAGAACAAGCCATGTTCACAAGACCAGCCAAACAATCAAAAGCTGCTACGATCGCGTCATTTAAAATATCTCATATATTGGCGAAACACAAGAAACCATTCGAAGATGGATCGGTTGTGAAGGAAGCATTTATTGAAGCGGGTGAGACTTTATTTGGAGATTTTACAAGTCACAAGGCGTATTGAAGTCATGAGTCAGGACATGGCAGATAAACTAAAAAATGATATCATGGAATGTACATACTTTTCTTTACAGTTCGACGAATCCACCGATATGACAGACACTGCCCAGCTGTGTATTTTTATTCGGATGGTATTCAATGACATGTTGGCTAAGGAAGAATTTTTGACAATCATTCCTCTGAAGGGGAAGACCCGTGGCGAAGATATATATGACGTTTTCCTCAATTTTGTAAAAAACTACGAGCTACCAATATATAAATTAGTGTGCATTACAACCGATGGAGCACCAGCAATGACTGGAAACAAAAACGGTTTTGTGGCATTGTGTCGAGCTAACGAAGATTTCCCTTAATTTTTTTCAATCCATTGCATTGTACATCAACAAGTTTTGTGTTCAAAACTTTTAAACACGGAGGAAATTATGGGCATTGCAACAAAAATTGTGAATTCCATCCGTGCACGTAGCTTGCAACGGCGGCTCTTTAAGTTGCAGTTGGAAGATAGGGAGTCAGCTGAACACACTGATTTAGTTCTTCACACGGACGTCAGGTGGTTGAGTCGCGGAAAATTCCTAGAAAGGTTTCAAGAATTATTGTCCGAAATAACAGATTTTCTAGACGAAAGAGGTGATGACACTCAGAAGTTGAAAAACAAAAAATGGCTGACTGATTTGGCATTTTTGACTGACATCACAATGCACTTAAACACCATTAACCTGGAGCTTCAAGGTAAAGGAAAAACTGTTATTGAGATGATTAGCGCAGTAAACGCATTCAAAAGTAAATTGCAACTTATGATAGATCAACTGAAAAGAAAGGATCTGAAACATTTTCCGTCTTTGAAAGCAAGGATTTCTCAGTTGAATTATGATACGTATGCGGCTGAATTATCAAATATTTTGGGACAATTCGAAATGCGTTTTTATGATTGTAGTACATTGGCAAATGTAGCATCATTTATGAGTTATCCTTTTTCATGTAAAAACATTGAGCAATTAGCTACTGAAATAGCAAGTCAGTTTAATATGAACTCACGTTCTGTTGAAAATGAGTTGGTGCAGATTATATCAGATATACATCTCAAAGCTACAGCATCTGATACAAATTTCTGGTGTTTTATATCTGAAGATAAATATCCGAATCTAAGGCAAATCGCCTTTCAACTGACAGCAATGTTTGGGTCAATTTACTTGTGCGAGTCTGCATTTTCTGAAATGAAGAAAATAAGTCAAAATATCCCAATCGACTAACTGACGTTACGTACCTTATACTGGATATTTATGAAAAGTATGCTGAGGACATGCAGTGCCACGCTTCAACATCCAAAGTCACTCCTTTGTTAAGTTCAACATCATATGTAACTCTTTGTTTTGTAACAACCAATAAACTCGCGATTTTGAATAACTAGGAGTTTTTTCATTGATATTGTAGAGAAGAACCTAACTAAACCTAACCCAAACCTTGACTAAAATAATGTGTATTGTGCGGAAAGCTAATATCTATATATGCTACCGTACACCCTACCTAGGTAGGTAGGTAGGTAGGTAGGGTGTATGTATCGTGCATGTACGACAACCCTGCATCACACGTACTTGCAGCCTCTCAGAGTCGATCGTAAGTAGTCTAAAAATGTTGAGGTAGATCGCCAGCAGTTCAAGTTTGAGCACCCCTGGACTGTAGAGTCTCTGTTATTACTTTAACCCGATTTGATAAAACATTACGATCTGTGCTGATAATATGTTTCTATTTTGTATATACATTAATGTGTCATCAGCAAATAACTGAATATGGCAGTGTTTTAAAATTGGTCAAATATCATTTATAGACAAAATAAATTGTAATGATTCCAAAATGCTACCTTGAGGAACACCTATATCAATACATTTAAATAAAAATAAAATAAAAATAAAATAAATACATTTATTATCCAAATGACACAAAGTGTATAGAATTCGTCACTAAAGTTAACAGTAAAAGAAAATGTACAGGGTTTTTTTTTATATATTGCCACCCCCCTTATCTTTTTTATTTGACATTTTAGAAAAATGTGTCCCAAATAAAAGTTTAATGGTTTCAAATGAATTTTTACGAAAACATTTTTTTTCATATACAGGGTGTTACAGAAAGTCTGGGCGTGGTCCAAGTTTCTTATTTCAAATAGGTACCCCATTTTTTTATTGAATTTTCGGATTCTCCTGAGAATTTTACACATTTTTTATAAGGGATATTCTATACTTAAATCTAAAGCCTAAAGAGATATTGTTATTTTTTGAAAACTATTATGTAAAACAGGTAAACATTTTTCTGGTCGTAAACTGGTCATTGACGGTGACTGTTTTACTGTTTGGTAGACTTTCTGTCAATTTCTGGATAAAATATCACATTTCCGATGAGGAAAAATCCGACAACCTTCGCATAGCTTATGAGAAAAACGAAAATACACAGGCAACCAGAACAGAAATCACCATCTTCCAACGAATCGCCATCTAAACAAACATTTTTTGAAATATCAGACGTGGATTTTTTTCCTTCTACGGGGTATTCCAAAAACATCGAATTTTGGAAATATGCATATGAATCTAATTAAGGCAACACATGTTTTTAAAAAATATATGTATAATATTAACGAAAACAGAAAAGAATATTTTAAAAACTACACACAGCGTCAAAAAACTTGGACCCCTTCATAAGTCGCAATGCAAATAAGCTTTCCTCAAGACCGCGTATCTTCAGTAATAAATGAACCAACGAAGTGATTGAAAAATGATTATGTCAACGAATAGCGGGACTACCACTTTTAGTTAACTGAGCCATGATATTGTAATCAGCAAGCTAATAAGGAGAGTTTAATTTTTTTTAGCCAGACCTCCCATTTAATTTGCATTAGGTCCTGTGTTGAGAAACTTTTAAACATTCTGTAGAGCGTTCTAATTACAATAGAATATTTCATGTGGCTAAAAGTGGCAGCCCTGCTATTCGTTAACATACACTTTTTTTAATCACATGGTTGGATCATTTATTACTCAAGATACAAGGTCTTGAAACAGAGCATTTTTGCATTGCGTCTTATGAATTACAAAAAACTACATATTATCAAATAATTCAATAATGAAATGAAATATAAATATTATAATTGCTGAATATGTCCGCCATTCATTTCAACACAATTTGTTTTTTGACGCTGTGTTTATTACAAAAAACTACATATTATCAAATAATTCAATAATGAAATGAAATATAAATATTATAATTGCTGAATATGTCCACCATTCATTTCAACACAATTTGTATAATCTGCTTCGATTTTATTAATCGCATTAATAATGCTTTTTTAATGTCGAATAAATTTTGAAAATAGATTTATTAAAAAAAATTGATGCGTCTTTTAAGGCTGCATTTGGATTTTCTGAAAATAAATAATATTTGCGTAAGTTACTTTATATCCTGTGGGTAATTTCTATTAACCTACCTTGAAAAAATAATAAAATATTTAATTCCTCCTCCTCATTAATAACCGCAGTACGTTTTTTTCTTTTAACAGTCATTCGATTTCGAAAGCCAAGTTTAATATTTTTGAAAGTTTTTCGAGATGGAATAGCTCGCATGGGGAAAAGCCGCTGATATTCTCTTCTTGCCGCGCAAGCATTATTATTATTCTTGTAGAAAATGCGAAGAATATCACATCTTTCTTCGTCAGTGTAATGCATCTTTTCAATGAATTGACAGAACGACAGATCACCGTCAATGACCAGTTTACGACCAGAAAAATGTTTACCTCTTTTACATAATAGTTTTCAAAAAATAACAATATCTCTTTAGGCTTTAGATTTAAGTATAGAATATCCCTTATAAAAAATGTGTAAAATTCTCAGGAGAATCCGAAAATTCAATAAAAAAATGGGGTACCTATTTGAAATAAGAAACTTGGACCACGCCCAGACTTTCTGTAACACCCTGTATATGAAAAAAAATGTTTTCATAAAAATTCATTTGAAACCATTAAACTTTTATTTGGGACACATTTTTCTAAAATGTCAAATAAAAAAGATAAGGGGGGTGGCAATATATAAAAAAAAACCCTGTACACAATAAACATCCAAAAACTAACAAAGTACTACAACTAACTAACAAAATAATACAGAAAATCAGTCAAGAAAATCCTTAACGGCATAATAACACTTATCTAATAAAAATAGTTTGAGACCTTTTTTAAATAGCGGCACACTATTGCTATATTTAATTTGGTTGGGCAAGTTATTAAATATTTTAGGACCTGCTTTAAGTATAAAATTTTTGGACAAATTAAGCCTACAATAAGTCAAAGAAAATGCATTATTAGAGCGAGTAAGGTAATCGTGAAATGTTTATTCTTTACAAACATATGCCCGTTTTTGAATACAAACAGACATATCTCAAAAATAACTACACAAGGTACTGGTAAAATTTTAAATTTACTAAATAGAGGTCTACAAGAAGTAGTGGATGAAACACCAGCAATACATCTTAGAATCCTTTTTTGACTTTTAAAGACCCTGTCCGCGTGAGAAGTCATACCCCTGAAATGGACCCCGTACAAAATCCTAGAGTGTATGATAGCATGGTAGACACTAACAATTTGATGAGCATCCATAACGAGCCTGAGATTTCTGACTACATAGCAAAGACTATTTAGTTTAGCAGATAAATTCACACAGTGAGCTTCCCAGGAAAGAGTATCGTCCAGGGTCAGCCCAAGAAACTTTACCGATCTCTCACTCGGAAGTCTGTCCTGATCTGAGCACAATTCCAAATTTAAACTAGCGCGAGTTTGACTAGTATGAAATACCATATAGCAAGTCTTTTTTGCGTTGAGAAAAAGTTCATTCAGTGTAAACCACTCATTCATTTCTTTAAGTGCCCTATTTGCTGCAACCTCCACACTTAACCCTCTGTTGGCCCTAACCAGCGCTGATGTGTCGTCCGCATACATAGTTATAGGACTGTGAGTCAAGTCGTGTGGCAGATCATTTACAAAGAGAAGAAATAACACAGGGCCCAGGACGGAACCCTGTGGTACTCCCAAATTAACGTCGAGCTCAAAAGAGCGCGAAAATCCCGGTGCCCCCCCAGACTGCCCCTTGACTTCGACATATTGCTTACGCTCCTTCAAAAATGAAGAAAACCAATTTAAAACTACCCCGCGAATCCCCATCGACTCCATCCTGTCGAGAAGGCGATTATGCCCGACGCAGTCGAACGCCCTGCTAAGGTCACAAAAAATCCCAACAGGGCGCTCGCCAGCCTCGAGTGCATCCACGACTTCGCTAAGAAGATCTAAAACAGTTTGCAACATCTAATGGGTCCTCCAATAACTTTCCGTTATCTAAAATTTTTCATTTTGAAAGGTTACTTTGGTTATTGTTTTTATCTCAGAAACAACAGACCACATAGCTTTAGAAGGATTATCGGAACTAAGTATTTTTTGTTGATAATATAGTTTTTTTGTATTATTAACTAGCTGTCTATGTAAACCACTTTGGATCCTATACCTCGCGTCCAGATCAGGGTTTTCGCTTCGGCGCTTATGAAGCAATTTAAGACTTCTACTAGACTCTTTTACTTCCTGCGTGACCCATGTCTTTTTTTTATTGTTATTAGTATGAATTATTTTCATAGAGAAACATCTATTGAAGTATTGTAAATATGTATAATAAAAATAATCAAATTGATAATTAAAATCACTCCCCTTGTAGACCTCTAGCCAAGTTTCACTTACAAGTGTAGAGATAAAATTAAGCACATTAGTATTACTAAAATGTCTACTAAGTTTATTTGTACTAGGTGATTTTTTTCTATCTAGCCCTGTATTAAACAGAACTGTCTCGTGATCGGAAACGGTGTTACCTTCCACTACTGCCTCGTCACAATCAATGAGATTAGTAAATATTAGATCAAGTGAGGTGGCACTGCTAACACCGCCACGAGTCGGGACATTAACTTTATTTCTTAAGTTGAAAGACAAAAGCGTGTTTATAAAATTTTCGTTGTCACCAACGCTTAGTGAATGAGTATTGAAATCACCTGTGAGAATAATATCGTAATCAGATTTATAAAACTTATCTAACATAGAATTTAAATTATCGATAAATATATTAAAATCCCCCGAGGGCGCTCTATAACATGTAAACAACAATATACACTTATTTGTATCAGAATACCACTTAACACAACATACTTCTAAATTTTTATCAGAACAAAATTCGCTTAGATAAATAGTAGTACGGGGTAGCCAACTAAGAATGGACGCCGGCCATAACTCGCTAACCGTTAATCATATAACTTGGGGGAAAAAAAATTATTAGCTAAATCGACTAAGAGAAATCGCTGGAAAATATTTTGAAGTTCCGCATATAGCCGCTAGGGGGCGCAACTGTTATGGTCAATCAAAAAAAGGGCTGTTTCTTAAAAAATATTCATGTAAAGGTATATTATAAATACTGCCATCGTAAAGAGTAGAAAAATTGTGATTTTTTTGTTAAGGATATTTTGCTCTATCTCGTAAAATGTAGTGGTGGGGGAAGGTCAAACATGTTTTTATTTAAATGTCAATAACTCCTTTATAAGTCAACGGAATTGAACAAACTAGTTCTCGTTTAAAAGAGCCCATCTTAACTAATAATCTGATGTAAAAAAAAAATCCGATTTGATTTCGCCGTGGTAACTAGAGGGCGCTGATTGACATCACAACAATTATTACGCATTATTTTGAAAATTTTAAATAGCACGCTATATCTCTTTTAACACAATTTAATAGAGGAGGAAATTCTCAATAAGTCAGTGCAAATTTCAGCTTCCTAACTTTTTTCAAACCGGAAATATAAATAAAACAAATATTAGGGCGCTGGGTACGCAACATCTCCCTAATCTGTATGGACATAGCCTACATCACAATAATTCAGTAATAATACCACAGATAATATTCAACGCAAATCGCTAAAAATTATACTAATGTTCTGAAATAACCACCAGGTGGCGCAGTAGACGTTAATAAGCATAGTTTTACTCGCAATTTTACTTTTCTCTATATTTTTTTGTAGTTTACTCTATTTTCAGTAAGTTAGATATTATAAGGTAATAAATAAGAAAAATCCTAATATATTCGACCGTTGCAAATCTCCGTCTTTCTTAAAATCGACAATTTATGCACAAGAATAACAATAAACTAAAAACATAGATAAATAATAATTCCTTAGCAATTTGATACATGTAGCAAAAAAAATAGTAGGCTGTGAAAACAAAATTGAAAGTAATACGTCAAAAAATAAACAATAGTTTCTTGTCAGTGCCTTTTAGTTGCTATTTATCGTTCTTGAATTTCCTAATAGTATTGCTATCATTTCGCGTTTTTGTCCGAGATTTTCGTGTTTTTTGAGTTTTTCTAGTTGCTGTTGTTCATGTTATTGTTGTAGTTCGTATTTTTCTTGTTCAAGATTTGTTATTGTTCGTGTTGCGTTGTGTTAAGAACAAAATGATTTATACAAATCAAGAACTATTCGACATGATAGGTGTTTATTTTGAATGTTTGAGAAATGCTACGGTTGCTGCAAGAGTATATGCGCAGGAATATCCGCAGAGACGCCACCCAAGTAAAAAGGTTTTTCTTCGAGTGATCCAACGTTTGCGAACCACTGGAAACGTGCATATTCCCGTATACCGCAGACAACGCAGAGGACGCACCGAAGAGAATGTAATTAATGTGCTAGCGTATATCGAGTTTAATCCTCAACTAAGTACTCGAATTATTGCGCTAGACCTAGGAGTAACGCGAACCACTGTTCAAAATATACTCAAAGAGCACAGGTAAGCAACGACATTGCAAATATAAACTGGACATATTTTTTAACAAAAGTCACGTGATTCTGATGTCACATAGGTCTTTAAGCCTAGAAAACCAATAATTTCCTGGAACATCAATTAAATATCTTCATCTTGTTTTAGGTTACATCCATATCACTTAGTGCTGCATCAGGAATTGACTGCTGCAGATTTTGATCACAGACTAAACCATTGTCACTGGCTTTTGGGTGTAATGAGGGAAGATCGGCAATTTCTGAGGCGAATATTGTGGACCGATGAGGCTACCTTCCAGAGCGATGGACGTGTCAATCTTCACAATACACATTATTGGTCCAGAACAAATCCACATTGGATGCGCAAAGTCCAGCACCAAGGCCGTTGGTCTGTAAATTGTTGGGCAGGGATTTTAGGCGGACGAATTATCGGACCATTTTTTTTCGATAATCCATTGAATGGTGAGAGATATCTAAGATTTTTAAGGGAGGAATTGCCGATTTTGTTGGAGGACGTACCTCTGAACGTCCGACAACGATTGGTATACCAGCACGATGGTTGTCCAGCGCACTTCGCCGTCAACGTCAAATTTTTAGATGCCCACTATCCTGGCCGATGGATAGGGCGAGGCGGCACCCTTCCATGGCCAGCTAGGTCACCCGACCTAACGTGTTTAGATTTTTATTTATGGGGTCGAGTGAAAGATTTAGTTTTTGCCACCAGACCCACTACACGGGAAAATATGATTCAGCGAATAAGAGACTGTATAAATACTATTTCAGTTGGTGAACTGGAGGCTGCAGTTTTATCCACGCGAGATAGGATGCACAAGTGCATCGAAAACGATGGCCGACAATTTGAACATTTAGGGCGGCATTAATTGAATTATATTTTTATTATCGTTTCTTTCACACGTTCCATTTAAATGGCTTTCATTTCCCATTATAATGAAAATTTAATATTGCACTTATTGACTCCTACTGCGCCACCTGGTGGTTATTTCAGAACATTAGTATAATTTTTAGCGATTTGCGTTGAATATTATCTGTGGTATTACTACTGAATTATTGTGATGTAGGCTATGTCCATACAGATTAGGGAGATGTTGCGAACCCAGCGCCCTAATATTTGTTTTATTTATATTTCCGGTTTGAAAAAAGTTAGGAAGCTGAAATTTGCACTGACTTATTGAGAATTTCCTCCTCTATTAAACTGTGTTAAAAGAGATATAGCGTGCTATTTAAAATTTTCAAATAATGCGTAATAATTGTTGTGATGTCAATCAGCGCCCTCTAGTTACCACGGCGAAATCAAATCGAATTTTTTTTTACATCAGATTATTAGTTAAGATGGGCTCTTTTAAAGGAGACCTAGTTTGTTCAATTCCGTTGACTTATAACGGAGTTATTGACATTTAAATAAAAACATGTTTGACCTTCCCCCACCACTACATTTTACGAGATAGAAAAATATCCTTAACAAAAAAATCACAATTTTTCTACTCTTTACGATGGCAGTATTTATAATATACCTTTACATGAATATTTTTTAAGAAACAGCCCTTTTTCTGATTGACCATAACAGTTGTGCCCCCTAGCGGCCATATGCGGAACTTCAAAATATTTTCCAGCGATTTCTCTTAGTCGATTTAGCTAATAATTTTTTTTCCCCCAAGTTATATGATTAACGGTTAGCGAGTTATGGCCGGCGTCCATTCTTAGTTGGCCACCCGGTACAGTCAACATCATCTTTAGTCCAAATCGCAACACCCCCGTGTGCAAACGTCTCGCGACAATAAAATGTTTTAAGGCAATACCCTTGAATTGTCATATACACTATATTATCAGGTTTAGCCCATGTTTCAGTAATACAATAAAAATGTATGTAACTTTCCCTTTAATTTACATCAAGAAAGTTGGCCTTATCAGTATTAAAGTCCCGAATATTTAACAGTAGAATATCATATGCAGATGAAAATGATTTTTTAACATAAATGTTTTTATTAATAAGATTACTGTCAAATTTTTGATAGTCCGTCAAGCATTGTTCTTCTTGAATACTCTCGGGTGAAAAAAACGATTAACGCAGGTTCCGCTAGGCCACAGTGTAGGTGTTAAGGCAGCAGAAAGTCTACTTTCGCTAATCGTGACTTTAAAAGATGAATAATATTGGGGATATTTAGAAATTAGCTTTTCCACGTTAACTTCTGGGAAAATAGGTTTCAGAAAATTAGTAAGCTCGTTAACAGTTGTTTCCGGATGTAATGTAGAAACACAAGTTTCAGTGGTTGTTTTAGGGTCGAAACATTTTCGGTATTACAGCCCACTATTGTATTCATCTTAGTTGAGCGTTTACGCCTGGACACGACTTTGGTAAAAAGTTGGTCGTCGTCCACCGGTAGATTCTTTTCAACGATCAGTTTTGAAGCATCAGATATTGCATTCTTAATGTAATTCGGTTCAAGACGATTTTGCGATGTCCCTTGATCAGCAGGCAGCATATCCTTCGCGTTGATTTCGCCGGAGTACTGTCGCTTACGTTCGGAATTTTTCGAGTGCAACTGTGCAGCAGCGACGGGGGCAGCGGTACCACCTCCCGCCCCGCTGTGGATGGTTGTCACTTTGGGAGGGAGACGAGACGTGGCGCGCTTGCTGAAGCCCTAGGCCTATTTTAGCATTTCCAGCGAAGGCCTTGGCGGAGGAGATGGGGGCCCCGCTATTTGTATGTTCCGTGATGTTTACATCGGTTTGTTTGTTACACATAACCCTATTTTCATTGTTAGTTTTTAAAAGGTTAATAATTGTATTCAAATTTTCTACAGACCTTTCCAACTCTTCCACGAGCCTTTTAGAAGCACAAACCTCTACCCTGGAGATTTTGAGTTGAGCCATAATATTAACACAATGCAGTTTTCACAAGCTTGAGGTTCGCTGCTGGTGTCATGAAAAACGTCTTCATTATTTTTGCCACTTTCTTCTAAGAACCCACGTACAACGTCGCCCTCAGCACTACAACCCTCGGGTAACTTCTTATATATAATTATATGGATTAATTTATCTTTTGTTAACTTATTTAGTTCGCTTGAAATTTGACCGACGATTTCAGACGACGCCATGATAGTAATATGTAATGTAATATTTGGTACTCGAACTTTCACTTGATACTCTTGTTTTTTTGACATGTTACTCAAGTAGTTTTTAAACCAATTTAGCACATTACCCCTTATCCCATATTTGTATAATTTATTTAATAATATTTCCCGGTCAATGGTTTCAAAAGCCCGTTTAAAGTCTAGCTTTAGCTACAAACTGCAGTGCTGTTTCCAGCTAAAACCAGCTTGATGTACCAAAATGTTTTCATCATATACTACAGACTCTATTAATTTATCAATGTTCCACAATACCGGCCTCATTTCATCAAATCTTTTAGAATTTTTTATTTTAGGAATTGGTGTTACATATGAGCACTTAAATTTTTCGGGAATTATGCCATATTTTAAACTAAAACTTACCAAATATAATAGTGGATATCCAATAGTTTCAAATGTTTCAGTATTCAACTATACCATTAAATTTTCATTTTTATATTCATAATAAAAATATTTTTTCTAGTCTGGAAACTTCGCCAATCCAGTGTATGAATCAGTGTACAATGGCACGACGAGCGGCAGAGAAGAAAAAGCTGTTCTGCTAGAACACACAGCCGACAACAGGCCCCCGCCCCCAACCGAAGAGCTTTAATTCCTGAAATTTAGAAAGTAAGGCGACTCATGGCGAGTTGCACAAAGCATTTAACTAAGCGTTAACTAATCAGACGGTTCAGAGTGTGACACAGCACATAAGAGTGTCAGTGTCAAAAATGATTCTAAACGTCAGTAAAATTTATTAAGCGATTAAAAGTTTTGTGCAACCGGCTATCAGTATTTATACTTCTAACTAAACAAAAGTGAAGAAATGACAAAAAATACTTTAAACATACTTTTTGTTCGGGAGATATTTTTTTCTTTGTATTATCTTTCTAATCTAATTTCATGTTTTTAGATATTTTGATTTGACAATTTTGACTGGCATTTTTTTTAATTCCCTTATGAGCAGCTTTACTTACGGCATTAGCTATTGTAGTGAGCCAGCCGAACAACAAAACCGAGTTTTCACGACTTTCGATAGTCACTTTTTTAGTTCTAAGTTGTATTATATTATATTGTAAGTCACCCTGACTTAGGTCTCTTCCTCGACAAATCGATGATAGATAAATCGTTAATATTCCAAATCTGTTTTCCAACACAAATTCTAATAGAAATCTTTATTGACTGGATCGTTACCTTGATGAAAATCCATTATCAACAATGTAAATAAAACACTTTAACGTGTCACTTTTATTCATAATTTGTGACATATGTTTCGCTAACACTGTAGCTTCGTCAGACAAACGGTATTTAAACTAATAATTTGCTAAATGAGCTGGATTTTTATAAAATATGTTTCTAGGTAAAGACTTTTATGGCCTGGATGGAAATCTCTAAAAAAATAGGTTTAAAAGAGGTGAATTATTCATATCTAAATGATCGTTTCAGAGATACTGGTTGTTTTTACGTTTATTAATTTACATAGACTCTAAAAGTAACAATTTTTCACTTTTGTTTATTGTATGTAATTTTTTAAAATTTTCATCGAAAGCTTGGTTATTATCTAACAAATGTTCGGTGTATGTTGAATCTGTTTTATTTTTAATAAAACTTCTTTTATGGTCTGTTAATCTCTGTTCAAAAGTTGTCCCTGTCTGGCCTATATACAGGGTTATTTACGCAACCTGTTCATTAAAAGTTTTTGATGATGCCATTTAGATAAAAATTTCAAATTTTGGGATTAAGGTAAGGTACTTCTTTTTTGAAATATTTTCAACTTCCTGTCATTTCCGGTTTAACCGTAAGTTGGTATCAACTTGCTTATTTTAAATGGAACACCCTGTATTTTATTTTTGGATTCTACGGAGAATTTTAATGCTATTTTATGTAGCATGTCCTAAACCTAGGTTCAAGCGTTTTTAAGATACTTGACCTTGAACCAAAAATGAGCCTTTGGGTTATCAAATTTTAAAATCTCATATTTTTGTAAGTTTTGAAGATATAATCTTCATATTTTGCAGACGATCGGTAAATAATCTTAGGTTTCTATTTTTTTTATTGAATTTGTCTATTACTATACAGGGTGTCCTAAATTCAGCGGCAAACATTCACATTTTCAATGCCGCTAAAGTCAGTTTTTTTTAAATGGGACACCCTATAACTTTATGCACTATCAAATGTAGAATTTAATTTTCTATCGAACTGTATTAAGGTTCCCTATACCTATTCGTAACCATTTTTGAAATAATCAAATGTATTTGCTAAATGCTTAGACCTTCCCGTAGTAAGCCATGGAAAAACAATTGTTGTGCTTTCCTATTCAACATGTCAGCTGATTTGAAACTTTTAAATTAAAATAAAATAACACTCAAAAGCTGATATTCTCAATTTATTTAATATTCGCGGAGAATGTTACAAAATATTGGAGAGAACGTGCCATGCTTTTAATGAAAAACATCCTCATTTATCGCCAATGAACAAGAGAAAATTGAAGAGGATTGAATCGAAATTTTTTCGTTTCGGAAAAGTTAGTCATAAAAAATGTAATAAATTGTTTACATTATTTTTAATCATATCTACTAAGTTCGAGACTGTTCTAAACTTGTTTAAGTGAACTTAAAAATTATAGCAATCTAACAATCAACAATAAATAAATAAAATAATAAAATTGAATTATAACAAATGTTCTATATGCTGTCCATTCCTTTGAAGACACATTTCAGTTCTTCTTTGTACAGTTGCTGTGGCCCGTTAAATTTGTCCGTTTTCTAATTCGGCAAAAGCTGTTCGTATCCTGTCCAGTAAATCTTGTTGGTTATTTACTAGGGAAGCATAGACTTTACCTTTTAATAAATTAAATCAGGCGATCGCGGGGGCCATCTCCAAGGGCCATTGGAACCAATCCAGCGATCTTCAAAAATTCGAGATAATTAGAGATAAACTGCAGCGGAATTATGTGCTGGTGCCCCATCTAACTGATACTAATAATTTTGCAGCTCACAATAGGAATTTCTTCTATAAATTCAGAAATCGTCCCTCGTAGAATTTCCAAATTCTTATCACTGTTTAAATTGTCTTCATAAATACAGTATCGCACCTGATCATTTAATACTATACCGAATACATTGAAGCTAAACCTCTCTTGAGAACGCGTTTCGCCTAAAGCGTGCGGATTTTCTGCTGCCCAGAAATGTTCGTTTCTTCTATTTGTTATTCCTTCTCTAGAAAATTTCGCTTCATCGGTCCAAAATATTTTTGAAAGGAATTGAGGGTCCTCTTGAATTTTCAAAAACATGAATTCGCAAAATTCTACTCGTCGGACGTTATCACCAGGTCTCAGGGCTTGCACGTTTTGGGAGGAATAAGGGTGCATATGATGTTCGCTCAAGATTCTTTGGACAGATGATCAAGAAATTCCCAAATCGTTTTCTGCAGACGGTATTGAACTTTGCGGGTTTGCGTGGAAATAAGCTAATGTGTTTATTACGTTATCTTCGGCATTTGTCACTGGTTTCGGAACATTTTTTGTAACTGTAACCTTGCCAAAACGCAAAAAGTTCCTTTCAATCCTCTTGAATTTTGACTTGTTCATTGGCGGCAAATCAGGGTGGCGTTCATTAAACACACGACACGGTCTCTCCAAAATTTTATAACATCCTCCACGAATATAAAATAGATTGACAATATCAGCGTTTGAGTATTCTTCCATTTCGATTTAGAAGATTTAGTTTATCACTGACAGCTTTCGATAAATAACGCATACTAATCATCTGTCATATTGGATATTGGATCTCAATTGTTTTTCCATGGCTCAGCATTGGAACATGTAAACATTTAAGCAAATACATACGATATTTTTATAAAACCCAATTATTTCGAAAATGGTTACGAATAGGTATAGGGAACCTTAATACAGTTCGATAGAGAATGAAATTCTACATTTGATAGTGCATAAAGTTATAGGGCGTCCCATTTAAAAAAACGGACTTTAGCGGCTTTGAAAATGTGAATGTTTGCCGCTGAATTTAGGACACCCTGTATAAAAATAGACAAATTCAATAGAAACCTAAGATTATTTAACGATCGTCTGCAAAATATGAAGATTATATCTTGAAAACTTTCAAAAATATGAGATTTTAAAATTTGGTACCCCGAAGGCTCATTTTCGGTTCAAGGTCAAATATCTTAAGAACGCTTGAACCTAGGTATAGGACATGCTACATAAAATAGCATTAAAATTCTCCGTAGAATCCAAAAATATCATAAAATACAGGGTGTTCCATTTAAAATAAGCAAGTTGATACCAACTTCCGGTTAAACCGGAAGTGACAGGAAGTTGAAAATATTTCAAAAAAGCAGTACCCCTTGACCTTACTTTAATCCCAAAATTTGAAATTTTTATCTAAATTTCATCATCAAAAACTTTTAATGAACGGGTTGCGTGAATAACCCTGTATACTTTTGGGCATGATCCACAGTTTAATTTAAAAACCCTGGATTTATTATTTTTATTTGTTTTTTCTTTGTAATTTTTTTTAATTTACTTAAATTATTGTTTATTTTAAGTGCAATTTTAATGTTCTTTTTACGCAGTATAGAAGCCATCTTTTCTGTAAGTTTACCAATATAAGTAAGTATTTTATATTTATTATATTTATTTAAAATATTAATCATATTAATTGTGAACTGCTATTTGTTTAATTAGGTATAATTCTTTTTGAAAATTATCTTTATTTAAAGGTATATTGATTAATCTGTGTATCATGCTATGAAATCCTGTAGTTTGTGTTTAATGGGTGCATTGATTTATTCTGGAAAATTACTTATGAATTTTATGATAGATTTATAGGATCATTTGAAAGTATCTAAAAAGTTCTGTTTAAAGATGATAATTCTGCGAATAAAAAAGTGTGCGCAAAGTAGTGACTTTGTCAGAACAATATCTATTTTTTTAGAGAGTTTAAAGGTAGGAGAAGTCACAAATGGAAAAAGGTTTCAATTACCATTTAAACACGGTAATTAACAATAAAACATTAGAATATTTGGAAGTAGAAACAGAGCTAGATATAGAAACAACGGAAAACAAAACCGAAGCAAAATATTTATTGGCTAAAGAAATAAAAGATATAAATATAAATATCACAAAAACAAATATACATGAAAACGCGGTTGTTGGAAGTATACAACAAAAAACCACAGATAATAATCTCTGATTTTTACGGGAGCAATAGATAAAGAAGAATATTTCCAAAAAACTCTAGATTTTTTAGACCCAATAAAATATGAATTTATAAACAACCTAACTGACAAATTTCAGAAAAAGATAAGTGTTTTTTTGAAGTCATGAATCCTTCAGCCACTCAAACTTTATTCTTTTATTAAACTCCATAAGAAAAATTTATCTGCAAGACCGGTAGTCGCGTTTGTGACTGCTCCTACCTTTAAATTTTCTAAAAAAATGATAGATAGAATCAATTTTTATATCCTTTGATGTAAAAAACATTTTCTTAAGCATACCACCACTAGAGACAGTTGAAATTATAAAAAATAATCGTATTATAAACAAAACCAATCCTATACTACAATCAGAAGTTATAGATGCCTTAAAAGTATGCCTAAACCAAAATTACTTCCAGTTTAATAAGGAGTTATTTTTAGCCAAGGAAGGGCTTATTCCGGGGAACCCTTTAAGTCTCCTCTTGGCTGAAATATTTGTGTATAATTTGGAAGAAAGAATTAAAATAAATCCTTTGTTTCAAAAATGTCTCTATTGGTATAGACACGTCGACGAAATATTGGTCTGTTTTACTGGCAGGATGAGATATCTTAACATATTTTTAAAAGTTTTGAATACCATACACAAAAATATACAATTTACTGTCGAAATAGAAACTAATAATTCTATAATTTTTAATTTTTCACAAACCTACACATAAGGACACAACCATCAATAATTAATCAATGCACCTATTAACACACAAACTAGCAGGATTTCATAGCATGACACACACATTCATCGATATACCTTTAAACAAAGAAAATTTTCAAAAAGAATTAAACCTAATTAAGCAAATAGCAGGTAACAATGGATATGATGCCAAAATATTATTTTAAATACAAAAACTATTAAAGAAATACTCTCAGAAATTTACCCTGTACCACCTAAAGAAAAAAATAAATATAAGATACTTACTTATATTAGTTTGGTAAACCTATAGAAAAGGTGGTTTCTTTACTGCGTAAAAAGAAGGATAGAACATAATAAATCCGAGGTTTATAAATTAAACTGTGGATCATGCCCGAAAGTGTATATAGGCCAGACTGGGGGAACACAGATTAGCAGAGCATAAAAGAAATATTATTAAAAATAAAACAGATTCAACATACAATGAACATTTGTTGGATAATAACCATGCTTTCGAAGAAAAGTGGAAATATTACATACAATAAACAAGTAAAAAAATATCATTACATAGTCATAATTGTAGTTATTATGGTATGTCAGTATGTGCTTTAAAAGAAATATGCCTCAAAAATTTAGGCTGTACTTGTTCAATCTTGTGTATATGACAGGCATAAGAAGGATTCCGAAGAGAGGATGCATACTCCAGCATTGGCAAGAAAACCAAGTGTTTTAAGGGCTCTAGTTACAATTTCAGTGATATGTGAAATAAAAGACAAACTGGAATTCAAAAATCACACTTAGATCCTTAATCACTGTTGGTTATTACAGGGTAGTGTTGTCAAGACTATAGTTGTAGTAAGTTGTGTTGTGGCTTCGAGGGCAGACCATGATGTGACACTTTGAGGCATTAAGATCCATACATTTTTCCCTGCACCATGCCTCCAATCTGTCCAAATCAGACTGAAGCTCCGACGGTCATCTCGGGTATTGATTTGTGTGAAAAATTTCAGGTCGTCAGCATTGATGTTATTAATGAAAATATTGAACAATAAGGGTCCCAGGTGGGACCCCTGGCGTATCCCAAGTGGAATAGCAAATTGTTAGTTTAAGTATCGTTTGTCTGACGAAGCCACAGTGTTTTATTTATATTGTTCATTCATTACATGTTTACAGCGCCCTGTAGACTTTTCTTACACACTGAGGCGCAGTTTTTGAGGAAAACATTTTTTTTTTGTATCTAAATCTATCTCATGGGGACCTAACGGGAACCTAAAATATGTTAACTTTGGCGGCTGTACAAATGCTAAGAGAAATGGGATAAGACTGTGTACAAAATATTACTTTTACATTCAGAGTCACTAAACATGCCCGATTTAATTAGACATTACTACAAAATTGACATGAAAGCAATTTCCCCATCCTTCTCTTATTTTATTTTTAACAGACAATTCTTACCCTCAAGATATTAACAGGACTATCGATCCTTGCAATATATGTTTAGTGATTTCGAATAATCGTTAGGTAGACGTTTATAATTTAAGTTTTAGTTTTAATTTGCTTAATTTAGATCGTTGCCACAGATTACAGCTACTGCAGCGCTGTTTGAAGAGGATTTCTGGTAGGTGTAGTCTGTGTCATTGCCTCAATTGCCTTATCGAGCCTTAGTTTGGTTCTTTTTGCCGCCTATTGGCCGTTTTTGTTTGTTTTCTTTTACATATTTCATTATTCGTTTTTAAAATAGTTGAATTTTTGCCAGTTAATACAATCTGCTCGATTATATATGTTAAAAATATTCTGGAAAGATTAATTCAAGGTTTTCGGGGACTTTCCACGAGTCGAATGATAGCTGATTTTATTTTTGTCAAAGTTATTCCATTTTAATACTGAGTCAAACCAGTGGCGTAGCATTTTTTTATTATGGGTAGGCCATGTCAAATTTATTATTGACTAATCACATTTTCCATTTTAAAATACAAGCAACGAAGCAAATCATAATTTTTATATTTATTGTGTGGTGAAAAGTCTCTCATTTTGCTGTTGCTTTAGCTCTAGAACTGGTGACAGTAGCACGATAAATGGTAATGACTAAGTTAATACCTTTATACTTAAAGTTTATTGCATATTGCTGACTTTGACATAAATTATTGATATGCGGAAAAGCAATAAGCTGTATTTTCTTCAAAACAGAAGACATGTTGGTTAAGCAACCCTTGCAGCATCTCTTTTTTGCTGCTTATGGTTGGTACTTTTTAAACCAAGGTGCTGGGATAACTAGCATTATCATAAACGATTACACTGCCTGTCGGGATATTCGGAAGAAGAGAATTTTTCATCCAATTTTCAAAAAGCTCACTTGTCATGTCATGATGGTAGTCTAACGAGTAGTCCTTAATGTTTTTTGCTGGATAATTGCTAATAACTTTTCTCGCAAAGAATCAAATTACGGAATCTGCTTAAGCTCATACGAATTAATTCTGCATCGTTTTTAAGTAGTTTATCGATAGAACCGTTTTACCTCTGCAGAAAAAATGTTTTTTTAGCTTCTATTAAAATAATAGTAATTTGAC
Source organism: Kuschelorhynchus macadamiae (assembly GCA_030620095.1). Lineage (NCBI taxonomy): Eukaryota > Metazoa > Arthropoda > Insecta > Coleoptera > Curculionidae > Kuschelorhynchus > Kuschelorhynchus macadamiae. The sequence goes on along the minus strand of JAUTXW010003396.1, from coordinate 168,435 downwards.
TATTTAATCAAAATAATAATTTTTTATTTGGAGATTCAGAAACTTTTAAAACTACCTATTTAATGTGATCGACCGTATGAATTAAAGTGATTGTTTTATTAGATAAATCTAAGAAACAAAAAAATATATACAGGGTGGTGCAACCAAGATGGGGTGGACGATTGTGGGCAAACGGAGAGGAATTTGAAGAAACATTTTTGGAATATGATTGATAGTCAAGAACGCTGTGTTTTAAAATTATACCCATTATACAGGGTGGTCTGAAAAGTTCGTGGTGAACTAAACTTGTGTTTTTTTAAATGGGATACCCGGTATATTATTATTTTAGTTGATTCTCCTATTCGTTACGATCATTTTGATATGAGGTTTGTTGGGTCTAAAATTTATACCAAGGGAATGGGACGAGGTTAAAGTGGAAAAAAGGGTTATACTCCTGCCATTTTTTGAAAACAATTGAAGCAGGTTTGGAAAAACCAAATATTCTATAAAATGTATTGTATCTAGGATTACAATAATCGCTTGTAAGTCGTTCAAAATTATTCACTATTATACAGGGTGGTCAAGTTTTGCAAATTTACCTTGGATTGAATTTTTTTAAATGGAACACCCCATATATTTTACTATCATATTAAAGATAACATCGCCAGCTTTCAGAAAATACCCTATTTGATATCTTTCTAACCAAAATTTACTCATTCTAACAGAAACGGTATTATTTACGTTGCTTAAATTGACTACCTATAATATAAGGAGGCCATGATATAATCATAAATGAAAAGAAAGATTGACATTCTTGTCAAAACCGCAAAGTGTCAGAGAATTGGCATCAATTACCATTGTTTTTTGACGATAAGCCGAGAAATTGTTAAGTAACAATGAGTTTGGGTACTCCAGAGTTGATAAACATGACTTTTATGTTGGACGAGTGTCAAAAAAATCCTTTACTAGTAAGCAGGGTTTATGCGGTACGATATCCCGATGCCGAAAAAATACCAAGACCTGAAGCTTTTGCAAGTTTATTAGAGAGGTTTCAAGAAACAGGCAATGTTGCTTTTAAGAAACGTAAAGTAATTAATAAACCAGTTACCAATGAAGATAATGCTTTGATAGTGTTATTAACAGTGCAAGAAAATCCACACACAAGTACCAGGGAAATTGAGAGAGCTACTGATATTGAACGCACTAGTATTAAACGGATTCTGAAACAACATACATATCATGCCTACCACATCGAATTACACCAAGAACTGTATGATCGCGATTACGTCCAACGACAAGAGTTTTCAATTTGGTTTTTAAATACAATTTGGGATAATCCAGGTTTTGTAGATAGGGTGCTGTTTTCAGATGAAGCAACGGCTTGGTTAACAAACATAATATGCAGTATTATTCAACCGAAAATCCACATTGGATTCGTCAGGTGGACCATCAAAATAAATGGTCAATTAATGTTTGGGGAGGTATAATTGGCTTTCATGTTATAGGACCATATTTCTTTGAAGAGCATTTAACGGGAGAAGTCTATTTAAATTTTTTGAGAAATGAGTTGCCCGTATTGCTCGAAGGCTTACCTTTAATGTTAAGAAATTCCTTATGGTTCCAACATGATGGAGCACCCCCGCATTACCATAGGCATGTAAGACATTTTCTCAATAATTGGAAAGGAGAGCATTGGATTGGGCGAGGTGGACCAGTTAAGTGGCCTGCGAGGTCACCCGATTTAATGCCACTAGATTTCTTTTTATGGGGACATGTTAAAGAAGAAGTTTATAAAGAGGTTCCAACCACAGTGGAAGATATGAAGTTGAGAATAATAAGCAGTTTTCGCAACATTTCAGACCTGACTTTGAGAAAAGTGAAACTTTCATTTATGGATAGACTCGAAATGTGCCTTTAGCAAAACGGTGGTTTAGTTGAACATCTTTTATAAGTTTTAATTACATTGTTTTTGTTGATTTATATTAAATTTATTTTTTTTTGTAAAAAAAGATCTGCTATTAATACTGTCAAAGCATTATCTTCATTGGTAACTGGTTTATTAATTACTTTACGTTTTTTTGAAAGCAACATTTCCTGTTTCTTAAAATCTCTATGATAAACTTGCAAAAGTTTCTATCTTGTTTTTATTTCGGCATCGCATCATCAAAGAACAATATTTATTTATTTACTGATGACAATATTCTGACACTTTGCTGTTTTGACAGGACTGTCAATCTTTTGTTCAATTTATGATGATATCATGGCCTCCTAATATTAAATTGTCAATTTTAACAACGTGAATTCAGAGTAATTCGTGTTAAAATAAAGAAATTTTGATTTCACAGCTAATTTACTGAAAAACTGTTGGTCGGAAAGGTATCAAATATGGTATATTCTGAAAGCTAGTAATGTTATCTTTAACATGAAAGTAAAATATACAGGGTGTTCCATTTAAAAAAATTCAATGCAAGGTAAATTTGCAAAACTTGACCACCCTGTATAACAGTGAATAATTTTGAACGACTTACAAGCGATTATTGTAGTCCTAGATACAATACATTTTATAGAATATTTGGTTTTTCCACTTTAACCTCGTCCCATTCCCTTGGTATAAATTTAAGACCCAACTAACCTCATATCAAAATGATCGCAACGAATAGGAGAATCAACTAAAATAATATACCGGGTATCCCATTTAAAAAAACACAAGTTTGGTTCACCACGAACTTTTCAGACCACCCTGTATAATGGGTATAATTTTAAAACACAGCGTTCTTGACTATCAATCATATCCCAATTCTTTTTTTTCAAATTCCTCTCCGTTTGGCCACAATCGTCCACCCCATTTTGGTTGCACCACCCAGTATATACATTTTTATTTTTCCTCGAGATACTTGTAAAACAATTCTCTTGCAGCACATCGGAAAATGGCAATTTGTTTTTTGCTCGTTTATCTCTTCAATTCCGTCGTGGGATTCACAGTTTTCAATCCACGGTTTAAACATTTTAAAAATTACTAATAACACCTCACAGAAAGATTGTTACTCTAAAAATAAAGTACCGACCAGTTAAGAAATCATGGTTCTTGGGATTAGACCGTGTCAAATTGGAATTACTATCCGACGTTTCGCCTTCGATTGCACGAGGTATCTTCAGGGATCTTTACTCCACGAGATCTGAACACTGAATGAGCTCGAAAAGATTCAGCCGGGCTTTTATACCCGACTTGTGCTCGCCGAATCGTGACCCGGTGTTAAGATCGGTTTCCACGCGTGATGTAGACCGTAACCCGTATCTCTATTGAAATTTTTTGTATGTTTGTATATGCATATGTATACAAAGAAAAATTTCAATAGAGATACGGGTTCGGCGAGCACAAGTCGGTTATAAAAGCCCGCCTGAATATCTTCGAGCTCATTCAGTGTTCAGATCTCGTGGAGTAAAGATCCCTGAAAATGCCTCGTGCAATCGAAGGCGAAACGTCCGATAGTAATTCCAATTTGACACGGTTTAATCCCAAGAACTATGATTTCTTACCGAATTTTGACCAAAGATTGGTTTTTTTTTAATGGGACATCCTGTATATTTGTCAAGATATTAATTTGTGTTTTACAAGCTTCTCAAAAATATATAATAGTATGTATCTATTTTTTATTTAAAGTCATTAGTTATATGCTAACATTAAGTCAAGAAAATTATTTAATGATCGCTTTTTATCAATATATTTGTTGATAATTTTGCACAAAAAAGTGCTACCTACCTAGATTTATGCGACGAAAAGAAAAAACATTAATAAACCATGGTTCTTGGGATTAGACCGTATCAAATTGGAATTACTATCCGACGTTTCGCCGTCGATTGCACGATACATCTTCAGGGATCTTCACTCTACGAGATCTGAACACTGAATAAGCCCGAAGAGATTCAGGCGGGCTTTTATACCCGACTTGTGCTCGCCGAACCGTCACCCTGTGTTAAGATCGGTCAACGACTCAATTTCCATTATTTCAAGGAACTTTTTATGAACAAACTTCAGGAATGGAAGCCTTTGAGGATATTGCTCTAACATCCGCTCCACTAAAACCAAAGCACTGGTTCAGATATGTAGATGATACTTTTGTTGTTTGGCCTCATGGACAGGATAATCTCCTCATATTTCTGGACCACCTTAATCAGCAACATCATAATATCAAGTTCACGATGGAACGATTCCCTTTCTAGATGTATGTGTTCAAAGGAAGGAAAATGGTACATTAGGACAATCTGTGTATAGAAAACCGACGCATACAGATAGATACTTATGCAAATTCCCATCACCATCCAGCACAAATGAAATCGGTTATTAACTTACTAGAATTCAGAGCTAGTTCGATTTCTGATCAAGATTCTCTAACATCGGAAACATCGAAGCTCTCAGAGGGAATGGCTATTGCACTGAAGATATTACGCGTTCAATTAAAAGGTATAGTATCCAACTCCGCTAAAGAAGAATGATAAAGAGCCACCATTAGGTAGTGTTGTTCTTCCCTACATACATGGCACTACAAACAAAATAGGACGATTACTTCGGCGGTCTAACATACGTACAATCTTCAATATACATAAGAAGATTGGACAATGCTTGCGATCCCCGAAAGATATTGTACCTTTCCAAGAAGAAGAAGTATATAAAATGTCTTGCTCCTGTGGAGAAGTGTATGTGGGAGAAACAGGACGCTCAATATCAACTAGACTTAAGGAACAACATTCATAAATGTAAAGGAAACCAAGGTTCTGCATTTGTTCCAGGTTTTTATAAACGAAAAATTAGACAATCTATTGAAATATTTAAACATACAAAAAATTTCAATAGAGATACGCGTTACGGTCTACATCACTCGTGGAAACCGATCATAACACAAGTCGGGTATAAAAGCCCACCTGAATCTCTTCGAGCTCATCCAGTGTTCAGATCTCTCGTAGAGTAAAGATCCCTGAAGATACCTCGTGCAATCGAAGGCGAAACGTCGCATGGTAATTCCAATTTGACACGGCACCAAGAACCATGATTTCTTAATTGACCAAAACCGTGAGAGCTTCCGTTCTATTAAAAAATAATTATTATCCCATAAACCTATCGGCAAAAACCAACTTTGAAAGTCGTAACATAAGCACTACAGTAATCAATTGAATCAAAAGAACCGTTTAAAGTAATTTCCATTTAGTTATATGCATATTTATTATTTAACGGTTTGTAAGTAGCTAAAACTTTCTCTTATTATTGTCCAGATATCCCCGTAGAAATAAATCCAATATCTACAGTTCTAGGGGGCGATCTTATGGGCCCATTGGTTCTGATTCACTGATTGATAAAATTATTCTCCAGAAATATTTTAAGTTTCTGCAAATTTCGTCAGGATTTCCTGCTCATATACTTGTGCGCAATAAAAAATTGATTACATAAATAGTGTTGGCTAGCGAGTCATGTCATTGTTTCGTATATACCTAATACTCACGTCAATGAACTAATTCAATAGCAAATGTTTTCGAAAACTGGACAAATAATAACTGAAAGAAGAAACAGTCTCAGTCCCTCAAGTTGACGTTTTCAAACTTTAATATTGGTTCCATTAAAAATTTTTTTCTTAAATAATTTTTTTGAATGTTTATCAGAATACTTGGTTTTATATACACTACTCAAAACGAAAAAGGAGCCCCTTCTTTCTTTTAGTATATTTTGTTTGTGCCACCAAGTACAAAAATAGAACTTTGTGTACACTTAGTACACACATTCCAGTTTAAATATTTGTAGCAATATCAACAATTCTTTTATTGCAACAAAAAAAAAATTAGGAATGTAAATTTTATCACCAAAAGAGAAATGTGTTATCATTTTACTTGTTTAATTTTGAGTCAAATGTGATAGAATTAAAATGAATGTTGATGTGCTTGGTAGACGACAAAGGCGTAGAGTGTATTTAACGGAGATTCAGATTGCTAGGGTGATCACGCTAATTCAAGAGGGTCACTCAAGACGCCAAGTAGCTGGAATGTTGAATGTCAGTCGAAGTGCCATAAACAGGGCCTGGAGAAGGTATGAAATTTTTGGAATCATTAGAAGACAACCTTACCCGCATCGTGCAAGGGCAACATCCGAGAGAGAAGACCGTTTAATACGGAGGTGGGCCACTAGAGTACGCACAACTACCGCTACAACCCTCCAAAATCTGCTGGTTGAGAGCACAGGAACCAGAATAAGTACCCAAACCATACGCAACAGGCTTCACGAACGTCAGATTCGTGCAAGAAGAACAGCTAAAGTACCACCGTTAACCCCAGAGCACCGAAGAGCAAGAAGATTGTTCGCTGAAGAACATGTAAATTGGAACTTGGAGCAGTGGAGCAATGTGCTGTTCACTGACGAATCGAGATTCTCTTTGAATCACATCGATGGACGAGTTCGAGTCTGGAGACGCCCGGGTGAACGTTATTTAGACTGCACGGTGGAAGAAAAGTTTCCATTTGGAGGAGGGTCCATAATGGTTTGGGGTGGGATAACTTTGAATGGGCGAACCGAGCTGGTGGTTATTCGCGGGGGGTCTTTAACGGCATGTAGGTACATAGATGAAGTTCTAGAACCACATGTGGTACCTTTTGCCGATAATTTTGGCCCAGAATTTATTCTGCAACAAGACAATGCCCGGCCACACACCGCCAGAATAGTGCAAAATTACCTCAATGCCCACAATATTGAGGTTATGGTTTGGCCCGCTCGTAGTCCAGACCTCAATGCAATCGAGCACGTCTGGGACACACTTGGGAAGCGATTGAACAACCGTCAGCCAATAAGGAACATGAAACACCTAGAAGAAATCCTCCTGGAAGAGTGGGAGCAGCTATCTCCTCAAATTATTCGAAATTTAATTGAAAGTATGCCCCGTCGTTGTGAAGAAGTTATACGAGTTAGAGGAGGCCATACACGATATTAAATTTTGACTTTGCCTCATTTTTTTAAATGTTTTCATTAAAACAATAAATAGCTTAACCACGCATCTCTGCATTTTTCTTTTTCCCTGCAAGCATCACAATCAGATTACAAAAAAAATTACTAAATTTTTAGAGAGCATAGTGAATATATTACAATAAAAAAAGAATTGTATAAAAAACTATTCAAAAATATATATAACCACATTTTTAACAGTGGCTCCTTTTTCGTTTTGAGTAGTGTATTTCAAGAGAGTATTTACTTTATGTTAAACAAATTTTGCGTGTTTAATCTTTCGCAGAATATTTTTTTTCTTGTATTTAAATACATAATTTACATTAATTAGTACATATATCATCAGTATGCGGCTTTAGTTAAAAAATCTACAGTACAAATAAATTCAAAATCCTCCACTAAGTGAAATAACTTTAGTGGCTTTTCATCAAATGAAACAATGACAGCTCTCTTGGCCAAATTTACTTGCCCTGATGGTGGCACAAATTGGTGCAGAAACTGTGACCAAGAAAGCTGTTATTGTTTCATTTGATAAATATAAATTAGTGGATAATAAAACCAACCAATAAATTTAGTGGCTTTTGTTCAACTATTATCCGAATTCAAATATAAGCACTAATTCTAATAAAACCATGTTACTAATATGGGATATTTGATCTTGGTTTTCCACGGACCAGAACCTGCTATGGTGCCTATTGAGTACACCAGAATTACTGAAATGTGCTTCGTCTGAACATATAACCTTCCTTTCAAAATCTCTAACCATATCGCATCTTTCTCGAAACCAATTGCAAAAGACTACCCGACGCTCTGCATCCCCTGGCTGTAAGTGCTGCACGAGCCTAAATTTGTATGGATGGTATTTGTTTTTTTTTACAATTTTTGTTGTATTTTAGTTTTTGGGATCCCCTACGCTCTTTTCACTGACTCTACGGAATTTTGTAGGGTAAGCTTTTGCATTAGCCTCAACCTCTCGATTTTCTTTATTATATCTTTTTGAACGAGGTTTGTTAAATGATCCGTGATCTCAAATAAATTGGATATATTAGGTTGACTCCTTTCTGGATATCTAAATACAAATTAAGCAGTGGTATTTAAACATATCGTATTTCTCAAAATGTTCAAAAGTTTGGTTTTCTGCCACAATCACCGATATACACAATAAATAAATAGAAAAAAATTACAAAATTTAAAAATAAAACATAAAATTTATATAATCCAACTTTATTCATGCCCTGTGCAATTCCACATCTGCACCGCTCCGACTGAAGTAGTCTCTCACAGCCTGTGCTAATATCACCACTTCTAGAGCTAAAGCAACAGCAAAATGAGAGTCTTGTTATTTCAAGGCAAAACTCAAATTATAATATGTTGTGAACGTGATAAGTTTGAATATAAATATTTCACAAAATGTATTTAAATATTCGTTGATCCAAATGAAAATAATTACTGTAACTTTGAGAAGAAAAAAAGTGGGTAGGAAATACCTTACAGCCTTAATGGACGCTAAGCCAATGGACTAAACTCAAGAACCTGATTCTTTCCATACGACTTTTGAAAAATATAACCGAGAATTAATTCTTTCTCATCGACATTAATAATTATAATCATTCACTCTTTAATGCTCACGGTATGTACTCATTTTTACAGATTTCTTTTTTGATATTTTATCTCCAACTGTAGAGGCTTAAAAGAAAAGACGATTCCTTACTTAAAAGGTTAACACGTGATGCCGCACCTGCGCGATTTCAAATGTGCCATTTTTTTTTTTATTTTTCTTTTTAGTTTTAACGTGCATATTACTCTCTCCAAAGAATCGCGTAAAATTACTTTTTTTGCGTGTGAGGTCTCTCTACCTTTTGTTTTTAAACTAAATAGATGTTAAGTAGTATTAAAACAATTTATAATCGGGTCGCCCTTAACTAAAAACGCTGACGTGGTCAAGCATATTTTGATCCTTATATTCATTTAGTTGAATCACAGAAAATCCGAACTTGACAGAAATTAGAGTCCGGCTGCCCCTATTGTGCATTATAATTACTTTTCAGAATATGTAGATTTTTTTAACCCCTATATTACAATATACAAGGTGTCTTAAATAGTGCTACGAGTTCAGTGAAAAACGCCTAAATTAATTTTATTGGATATTTTAAAAGCTATTGATTTTCCAGACACAGTTTAAATTTTTATAATGTTTTCCGTTCTACAACGCCGTGTCTTCGTATTTCATTTTTTATGTTTCTTGTTCTGGCTACCGCTATCGACTTAATTTTTTTAAATACGGACCTGGATTTTTTATTCTCCAGATTTTAAGAGGAAATTTAATTTGCTACACAATCGTGTATTACACGAATTTGGTTCGCTACGTTTCTATCCAGAAAATCCATCATCGGGAATTTTTTTTAAATGTCCTTTGTACGGCCCTGTGTTTCTGCCATACCTTTTATAAATTCAAATATTTGACGTTATTTATATGGAAAATATTATTTAATAAAACTCTTCACGGTTTTTTTGAATAGAAATTGTAAAATTTTCAAGTAAAATTACAGGAATGCTTAGTATTTTTATTTAAACATAAACGTTGAAACATTTAACGAAAATTAAAAAAGAGAACTGCTCACGGTAAACGCAACTGTTATAAGTTTTGGAAATCACCACCTTTGTTTCGTAAACACTTTTGCGAATTTACAATAACCTTTTTTTTAAATTCTTACTAACCTCCTAGGAGTAATTTCGTTACATGCCTGTGGAATTCTTATAATCAGAATTCTGTGGCATAGTTCTATACACCCTTCTTTAATAATATCCCACATGGAGAAATCCATTGGGGTAATGTCAGGTGATCGCGCTGGCCAGTTTATAGGCTTGTGTTGCCAATCCATCTGTTGGGTTTAAAGTTGTTTAAAAACCTTACACATCGATGGCCCGGCTCACCATCTTGTTGGAAGTAGTTAAAATTTCGAAGAACATCCAAAGGAAAGTTATTTAAAAGATTTCGAAGAAAAGTAGATAAAAAGTCAAGCTAAATTAAATGTGTTTCACTGTGGAAGGGTTTATTGTTTTGAGTCCATCGGTAATGTAAATTGCAGTTGAACCATCCATTATTGCAAAATCGACTTTCAGCCGACCATAAAAATGTTTTACAGATGTCGGGTTCTTGCCTTCCACGCCTTAAATGCTGCACTTTTCTACAGCAGTAGTTTCTAAATCTATTGCGATGAAGCATTATTTTTGACGAATCTTTGTATACACCAGTTTCTTTTTCTGTTTCCCCTAGTGAAACTTCACCGCTGTTAAAATTTTTGTAATGTATATATCCTAAAAAAAATTTGCAGAGTACTTATTAAAAATACGCATTATAATTAAAGCAAACATATACCTAACACGTTGATCTCGTTTTCTTCCGCTTTTAATGTAACAGTGGAAATTTGAAGTGCCTTAGTAGCATTACTAGCAAATATCGTATCTGTTTTGTCATTACTTGAATTGAATTGAACTGACATAAAATAAATTTGACAAATGATAAATATCTGTTGATTTTTTTCAATTGTTTTCGAAGCCTTCTTTGGGAAAGACGCCTCACTAATACATATTATAAAAGATAGCGACTTACGATGTTTTTTTACTAATTACTCTGCAATAATTTTTTAAGATACTTACATTACAGAAATATTAACAACGGGCAAATTTCTTCAGAAAAATAGAAAACGGAGTGTTCTAGTTTGTTTCTATATAAATAATATTGAGTAGTAGGAAATAGGTAATAATTTTACATATTGGTCTTTATTTTAATTTATGAAAGGTATGCCAAAAAGACAGGGTCGTATAAAGGACATTTTTTTTAAATTTCCCGTTGATAAGAATGTGTGTAAAACATAGTTGTGCAGCAAATTGAATTTCCTCTTAAAATCTGAAATAAAATATACAGGTCTGTATTTAAAAAACGTCGGAAATGAAATTTGAAAATTGTGTTGAGTGGAAAAATTATAAAACTTTCAAATTTAATAACCCTGTATCTCAGGAATTAATAGCAATTTCGCAACACGTTAAAAGGATGTGGAATGAGTATTACAAACGGCAACTTTCCTCTCGTTAACCGAACTTGTAGCACTTATTGTTTCGGAGACTGCAATAGTGACACACGCTATTTAAAACACCCTGTATAGGGTTAAAAAAATTCCTATAAACTTATGATTACAAGTGGCACTAAGTCACAGTGAAAAGCAGTCGATATTCTCTCTCATTCGTATCTGTTGAGATCGGATCATCTGTGGTCTTGGATGATATTTGAACATCCTTTATGGAAGTGTCAAACGTATATGTTTTTTACTTAGGGGCTATAAGCGCGATAGACTTAAGTCGCAGCTAGGTTTTAAAGGTGTGATTTTAAGGCAACTGTATACTAAAGAAAAACTTTGTCCATTTTCAAACAAGTACCAAGAATATAATGTTATGTTGAGGACTGTGAAATCTCTATAGCTGCATCTCGAGACAAACATATCGAAGTTAACATGTAATTTACCTGAGAAATAAACAGGTCAAATACTGAGGCACCCAGTTTTTAACACCAAATTCAAAATTCTGTAACTCCAAATTACATTTTTTTTACGTCAAAGAGAAAAACCATTAAGCACGATTAATGAAGAGGTTTCAAATATACAATTTAAGTTCCCTCAAATTTAAAGAAATTATTTTTTGGACTATTATATTATTATTGTTATTACAGATATTGTATTTTTCCCCAGTGGCGTGCGCAGCTATTGAATACAAAAATTTTTATAATGTAGCTTTAAGATTTTTTACCTTATATTCTATTTTATATTAATTATAACCGCGAAAACTATACCGGATGGCACAAAATAGTGGCTCAAGCTTTTTTTTTCAGTAACAAAATGTAATAAAATATGGGGTATTCCATTTGAAAAAATATTGATTTTTCTATTTTCCGATCGTCAGTGGTTTTTTTAAATGTCATATATAAAATCTTTTTAAAAAAATCTAAAAACTTTTATATAAACCTTTTCTTTGTATTCCTTCAAATAATAATACCTTTAAAAGAGTGCCAAATGATAAGGAAAAACCCAAATTGCCGATAATATTAACTAACCAGTCAATTTAAAAGACACTTTTCGCGAAGTGGATTATGATAATGGTAATCTAATGACATCATGTAATGTCCGACTGAGGTACGTACGTTCGGGTGTCGTAGCCCAAGATCCGTGCGTCGGACTTTAGATATCGGTTTTAGTTAGTCCAATCACAATTTGATTCAGAGCGGGTGTTTGTTTTGATAAAAAATTAAAATCGACCTTGTCAAATACAATTTATTTAACTATTTTTGGTATACGTTTTTTGAGAAAAGTATTATTGATTTCAAAATAAAAAAGTGTAGACTTTATGCAACTAGAAAGGACAAAGGAACTAGATCTTTTTAAAAAAAAATGTCTTTTTTGTTAGAATAAAATGTTGTTCATATCGCTTTTTAATATTTTAATATAGAAGAGGGGAACATTTTTAATAAAACTTTTTACATTAAACGATTTATTTCAAAAACGTAGGTCTAAAAACCATTGCAAATACAATTTTAAGTTACTTTAAAAAATTGTTTTCTATAATTTAGTTCAGTATAACTTTTATTACCTAAAGTTAGGGGTAGGACTGGGGAAAATGTTGTACACTGTGTCCCAGATTGCTTGTAATCACAGGGTTTCTCGGAAACCAGCAGAGATATAACTTTGCGGTTTTCGCGACCCCTGTGTCACTTTTTCGAGAAACTTTGAATGCCGCAAACAGAATTGTGCCACATCGTTTCGTTCCCGAGATACAGGGTGAAATAGAGATTTTGCGCTTTTGGGGGTGGTATCATATTTCGGACACTCTATCAGATAGAGAAAAGGTAAAAACTGCTATGGATAGATATTTTTACGTAGAATCCAGTGTTGTAGTCGCACAAATTTTTAGACAATCCGTTTTTGAGATATAGCCCAAACTTAGTATTTTTTAAATGGGACACCCTGTATTTTTTTATTCCAAAAAATTCGCCTCTTTTTTCTCTTTAAAATGATGTTTCACACTATGCACTTTTGACGTAAACTAAAACCTTCTAAACGCTATATTAAAAGAAAAACGTAAGTTGGCCATGGAAATATGGGTAGATATTAAAAGTGTCCAGAAGCAAAATTAAACAACATGCAAAATTAATAACCATTTTTTTACTATGAAATAAATAAACTTAATAATCTTGATAAACTTAATCACAATACTAAACAAATTCTACATAACTAGAAAAACTGTTCAAAATGGCCGCCCCCCTCACGAACACATAATTGGCACACAGTGCGAATTCTTCTTAGAGCATTCATCATTATTATAGGTCTATCTTCCAATGATCTAAATGCCTGAATGGTTGCATTTTGCAGCTGCTCCATCGTATTGACTGGATTCAGGTAAATTTTGTTTTTTAAGTAAGACCAAACGAAAAAATCTAATATTGAGAGGTCTGGCGACCTAGCAGGCCACCTTACTGGTCCATTTATACCAATCCAGCGATCGTGAAAATTTTCAAATAGAAATGGCCTTATAATTTGCGCATTGTGGGCAGGAGCACCGTCCTGCTGAAAGTAAATATTGTGCAGATTTGCTAGCGGCAAGTTATCCAATAAATCCGGTAGTATTTGATTTAAAATTGCTAGATATCTATCTGCTGTTAAATTATTATTGTAAATATGGAATGTAATCTTTGTTCCCAATATAAAGCAAGCGACGCCAAACTTAAACCTTCCTTGCTGCTGACGTTCTCTTGTTAAAAATTGGTTTTTCGTATACCAGTGCCTATTATTATGCCTGTTAAAAATACCGCTACAACTTATATAGGCTTCGTCGGACCATATAACCTTGCTACCGAAGTCAGGGTCATTTTGGGTTTTTTGAAGATACCAGTTACAAAAATTTAGACGCCTTTCTGCATCTCCAGGATGTAATTGTTGTACTACATTTACTTTATAAGGCTTATATTTATGTTTTCTTAATATCCTTTGCGTTTGTGATTTTGACACCCCCACTGTTTCCTGAATATGCCTACATAAATTCGCGTGATTGGCCTGAATACTTGTTAATACAACAATCTCATTGTTCTCGTGATTTCGTTTATTATATGTTTTAGCCCTGTGCTTTGAAAATGATCCATCATTAATTAAATTTAATTTAATTCGGCGAAAAATTGCCTTGTCTGGCTGATGAGGCCTTTCTGGATATCTACGATGTAAAAAAAGCTTTTGGAAATAGTCCATAACTCAAAGTGGAATTGAAAAAAAATTTTGAAAGGAGGTTCATAATAATTTAAGCGCTTGGTGCTTACCTGTTAAAATATAAATCAGATGCTTGATCACTGTTTTCATGCCATTCAATAAAACAAACCATCATATCATACTTATGACTATTTTCAAAATTATTCATTTCTTCTTAATATCTATTAATTTACCTGTTAGAATTATTGGTAACTCGTATGATAAGAGGATAAACACGGCAATATTTTATATATTTAAGAAACAAATAGTTTTGATTTTTGTTTCCATGCCATATTTCCATGGCCAACTTACGTTTTTCTTTTAATATTGCGTTTATAAGGCTTAATTTACGTCAAAAGTGCATAGTGTGATACATCATTTTAAAGAGAAAAAAAAGGCAAATTTTTTGGAACCAAAAAATACAGGGTGTCCCGTTTAAAAAATACTAAGTTTGGGCTATATCTCAAAAACGGTTTGTCTAAAAAAAATTTCGACTACAGCACTGGACTCTACGTAAAAAGATACCACCCTCAAAAGCGCAAAATTTCTATTTCACTCTGTATCTCGGGAACGAAACAATCTGGCACAATTCTGCTTGCGGCATTCAAAGTTTCTAGAAAAATTGACACCGAGTTGCGAAAACCACAAAGTTCTATCTCTGCTGGTTACCGAGAAACCCTGTGATTACAAGCAATCTGGGACACAGTGTACACTGTGGTCCAAATTAAATTGGAACCTTTTTTAAATTTTATTATTTTTCTTATTTTTTGGCCGATTTTAAACATATTTGGATATGTTTTAGTTGAATTATTTCTGAGTTACTTGTAAAATCTCGACTTATTTTTTTGTACAGGGTGCGCAAAAAAATTAGAATTTTTCTACGATTCCATGTTAAAATGGTTCACTGGTTTTCGGATAATGGTCAGCAACTTGAAGGTTTTGATTGAATTACATTTTTAATAGTTAATTTTTTCATTTAAGTGGCATGCGAGAGTTATTTAATCGGCTAAAAAACTTATAAGATTGTATTTTGCTGAAGTATATTAAACTATTTAAAATCAAGATTGGCGTGTTCTGAAATTTCAAAAATATACAAAAAAAACGAGGAAAAAAAAAACAGGAAATATAATTTAAATTATTTTATTATAAACAGTAGATAACATAAACAATTTATAAAAACTGATGGTGGATATGACCATCTTGATGTTCTACAACAGCTTGTAGCTTTCGGCGCCATAATCCGATAGAACAGTGTTAACCACATCTTCGTCAACCATTCTTTCCAGAACACTCCATACTGTTTAATCCACTGGATTAAGATCCGGACTGTTTGGGGGCCAAGACTGAGGTTCTATAAAATCTGGGCAGTTCTCTCGTAAATATCTAATGCTACTATCGAAGGTATGTGCAGGTGCACCGTCTTGTTGGAATATATTCCGGTAACATATGAGATAAAATTTCTCGTTGGTAAACTTCAGAGGTTACGTTCTCATCTACCAGAATGATGCTGGTTTTTCCCTTCATGGAAACTCCCACGGAAACCATCACCGATTCCGAAAAATGCACCCTTTCAACTAGCAACCGATTTAAAGGAATATCTCTCTTTTTCATATCAGCAGCAAAATATACTCGGTTATTTTGAGAGTTTTTTGGTTGTCGAAGAGTGAATATTTTTTCATCGGTAAACCATATTTTTTCGATATCTCGCCGGCATCTGAATCTTTGTAATGTTTCGACAATAAATCTTTTTAAAAGGTTTTAATTTTAAGTCATTCTTTATTATCCTTTCTACTACACTGCGCAAAAAAATTAACGCAACGCCTAAAATTTCGTCTAACTTTGAATGAAAATTTCTCGAGAATGGTTAATCCGATTTTGATGAAGTTTTTATCGAAATTTAGGTTAATTCCTCGTGAATATTTTTTTGATATTAAAATTCAATGTTACTTGGTTCTAGGCAATAATACAGGGTGAAAAAGAAAGACATGTTTTATTTACCAAAGTTTAAAACACCCTGTAGAATAAATCAGATGGATTCAAGAGATCTAACCCAAAGAATGTTGTAGCCCAGTATGTTTCCAACAAATCGTTTTTTTATTCGCTTCAATAGCACAATTTTTGCCTGAGTTACAGGACTTATTGAAAAGTACTGCATTTACTGTGTTTTAAATGAATTTACCAGTTCATGTTTGAATTGATTCTGTTGAAGACGGTTGTAATTTGTAGGTTGGTTGTGAAGATTTTTTTTTTTGGATCACTATCAACATTAGTTTTGTTCAGTCAATTATACAGGGTGCAACGAAAAATAAATTATACTGTTTTTTAAATTACGAAAGCATCGGTTACCGGATATTTGAACATGGCGCTATTCTAAATTTTGGTTTAGTTATACGAAAATTTCTTCGTGATATCGAGGGCCAGGATCGGTTTAGTTTTGTCAATAATACAGGGAGTTAGAAAAACATGTTTTAATAGGTAAGATTAAGATATGAACACGACAGTCAAAAAAACAAAACACTAAGAACTAAAACGAACAAAAATAAACTTTATAACTACTGAACTAATATTTCGTATTTCCCCCTCTGTTTCTTATGACTGCTTGATATCAAATTTCGTATGAGTACCTCATCCAGCCCATTCCAAGTATCGATCCACGTTATTTGGCTGTCTTTCATTAGCCCTTAATCTCCTGCCCAATAAGTCCCAAACATGTTCGATTGGGTTCAGGTCCGGACTAGGTGCAGGCCATTGCATGACATCGATCCCAACATTATTAACGTAATTTTGCATTACACGTGCTGTATGGGGACGAGCGTCGTCATGCATTAATAAAAACTCCGCTCCAACATTATGTGCAAATGGCCTCAAGTGATTGTCCAGTATTTCGTTGATATATCGATCCGCATTCAAATTCCCATCCACAATAACTAACTCCGTACGACCACGACCCCTCAAAGATACCCCTCCCCAAACCATTACTGATCCCCCACCAAACATTACGGTATTAACAAAATTCCCCTGTACATAGCGTTCATTTGGTCTACGATACACACGGACCCGTCTATCGCAATTAAAAAGACAGAATCTCGATTCATCTGTCCACAGCACTCTCGACCAATCAGCTTCCGCCCAGTTCATACGTTCGTTAGCCCTTTCTAGCCTGGCTCTCCGATGTGTTGCTGTTAACGCAGGACCTCGTGCAGGAACACGTGGTCCTGAGGACCATTCGCGTGTTGAATTTCCTGCCTCAGAAACCTTGCCGTCACGAAACGTTGTCGTAAAGCAGACAACTGCAGATACCGGTCTTCACGCTCTCTGGTAACACGCTGTCGACCTTGTCCAATCCGTCTGGAATGATCATCGGTCTCCATGTGTCTCTGTATGACTCTATGTACAGTCGATTTATGAACATTCAATCGTTCCGCTATCCTGCTATAGCTCCAGCCTTCATCTCTAAGAGTTCTTGCAATTACACACTCGTCGCGGGTCAAATTTCTAGTTTGTCTTGGCATGACTGTACACAATAAGAAGAAGAATTTAAAACCGAACTGAAACTGACGCCTAAATGTCAATCTGGTATAAGTTGTGTTCTCTTGTTACCGGGCAACGTCTTCAACAGAATCAATTCAAACATGAACTGGTAAATTCATTTAAAACACAGTAAATGCAGTACTTTTCAATAAGTCCTGTAACTCAGGCAAAAATTGTGCTATTGAAGCGAATAAAAAAACGATTTGTTGGAAACATACTGGGCTACAACATTCTTTTAGTTAGATCTCTTGAATCCATCTGATTTATTCTACAGGGTGTTTTAAACTTTGGTAAACAAAACATGTCTTTCTTTTTCACCCTGTATTATTGCCTAGAACAAAGTAACATTGACTTTTAATATAAATAGAATATTCACGAGGACTTAACCTAAATTTCGATAAAAACTTCATCAAAATCGGATCAACCATTCTTGAGAAATTTCCATTCAAAGTTAGACGAAATTTTAGGCGTTGCGTTAATTTTTTTGCGCGGTGTAAATCTCGTTGTTTTAGATATTTTTCGACAACTTTCCGAAACATAAGCTGGGGCATTTTGAATGTTTCTCACTTGTTAAATGTTGGCAAGGCTTCTGGTGGATCTTTTCCTGCCACATCCAGGCTTTACCCGCACAGAACCATTAGTTAAGCGCAAATACTTTATAAGATTCCAATTTTTTCGTGGAAACATAGCCACTAACTTTTTAGCTCCATAATTAACTGTTTCTCTAAATGACTTTATCAACAATTTATCTTCTAAACTAAGAACGGACATTATTACAACTTATAAAGATTACAAGAGTAATATTTCAAATTCTCAAAGAAACTGTCAACATTCACTATCAATCTGTTTTCTCTTATTTGAAATTTAATCAAGGCTCCCTTGATTTTTAGTTGGACTTTTGTACCACACAGTTCAATATGTTAATGCTTAAAAAGACATCACGCAATATCTAAAACAACAAGAATTAGTAGAAAATTCAGTAAAAAAAAATGAATAAAGAATTATTTAAAACGAAAACCTTTTAAAAAGGTTGTCGTTGATGTTTTCATAATTAAATAATTTAATTTAAGTCCAATTTTCTCGAGTCTAATAAATAAAAAATGTATTATTATTTTATAATTCCTGTTTTTTGCTCTTCTTTTTGACTTAATTCAATCAAAATCTTCAAGTTGCTGGTCATTAACGACTTTAAAATCAACGTTTTAGAAAAATTCGATTTTTTTGCGCACCCTGTACAAAGAAATAAGTGGAGAAATCAGAGTTAACTCAGAAATGATTCAACTAAAACGTATCAAAATATCTTTAACATCGGTCAAAAAATAAGAAAAATAATAAAGCCAAAAAAAGGTTCCAATTTAATTTTAATTTGATTGTATACAAATACAGACGCTTAGAGATCGCAGTCCACAACCATACTAAATATTTAAAATTTATGAATATGAAAGCAACCTAATACGTCCGATGTATATAACTCTTGTGATTGAAGTTTTTATGCAAATAATCTATACATACAACAGTATATAATGTTTTAAGTGTCGTATTTGAAATAAGTGAAATTATCAATAATTATTTATGTCTTAGATAATATATATACGTTTTTTCTGATTGTGCCAAACGTTTTTAACGAACTTTACTGCCTAATGTCTGAAAAATAAACCGATTTTTTTATACTCTTCAGCTCAACTGACATTTTTCTTTTTATTTTGCTCAAATAATTATATATATTCTCACACAAAACAGAATATTATGTACATGTTAAAAAAATTAAATATATTGTTTTTAATAAATGTAAATGAATGTCTAATAGGTGTTTTATTTGTTATTCTCGAAAGTTTATTTTTATTTAACAGGGTTCTTAACGACCTGGAAAAGTAAGGTAATTCAGAAATCCCACTAAAAATCAGGGAATTTACAAAAAATACTAGAAAGTCGGGGGAATTTATACTAAACCTGGAAAAATAATAAAATTAATTAGCGTTGCTTGATTGTATTTTCCCAAAATTATTTTGTCGCGTTTACTTAGCTATAATTATATTTAACACATACAGGGTGATTCATGAGGAAATGTCAATACTTCAGGTACATATTCAGGACCAAAAAATAAACATAAAAGTCTATATAAATAAGTTCTCGAGATACAGGGTGTTAAAGTTTTTATTTAATTTTCCTATTTTTTTAAATAAAATCTATGATAATGTAATAATGGAGTAAAAATTGATATACGGGGGTTTTTTTGGTATGACAAATTCGAATCTAATATTAGTATTGCTCTTACTTGTAGGGGGCGCCACCTACATGTCTTTCTACTTCTTCGAACAATCACAACTTTTTGGCACAGTCTTATATTACATTTTTGAGCAAAACAAATTATTCCCTTGCCATTTCTACGTCAAAAAGGTATACCTGTTAAAAGTGGATACGAGCAACCGTTTTCGAGATATTTGGATTTAAAACAGTTTCGGCGCATGTGATTTTTTTTATCAAATTCACATAAAGTATGCATGTATTGTAAAAAAGTAGAAGTGTGCCTTGCCTGACAGAACAACTGCTGGTTGGTGTTCTCATCGTTTTTCCTGTTACTTAGCAATAGTAATGTCAGTTAATAATAAGATCAAATTTTGTCACTGTCAATTTCTGTTCATAACTTTTATAATCTGACAATAGAAATTTTAGATCTAAAAACGTCATTATGCCTGTGAATATTCTCATATCGTGAATATGCAGATATGATATTCGTCTATGGCTTGTGTATTATTACAAGAAGCCTTCAGGACTGGGAATTCCGGGTGTTACCTCAGTTTGTGTAGAGGCGGTGGAGCAGGTAGTTTCCATAGTTGGTGTAGGCAAGGGTATGGTGGTAGGGTATGTATTTTTGATATGCTGCAATGGGGTTGCAATTCAAGCAGTCGCGCAGTACCAGCGTCGTTTTCCAGATAGAAGGGTGCCAGATAGAAGAGTTTTTCAACAAGTTTTCACTACTGCTGGAGAATCTGGGATGTCTCCCAGTGCGAAAATTGTATCTGAAAGGGAATCGGGACCCAACGTTGAAGTAGAAGAGGCTATGCTCAATGCCGTCGAAAATGATCCAAGCATAAGCACTAGGCGGATTGCAGATACTTATCAAATTACACAATCGTCTGCTTGGAGAAATCTTCACATTAATTGTTTATACCCATTTCATTTACAACGGGTTCAACATTTGCAGGAGGGTGATTTTTGAGTTGAGAATGCAATTCTGTAACTGGATTAATGAAGATTGAAGGTTGTATAGGTATGTTTTGTTCACTGATGAAGCACAGTTCACGCGTGATGGTATAAATAATCTTCACAATGAACACCGGTGGTCCTATGGAAATCCTCACGCTACACTAGAACATAATTTCCAACATAAATTTAGCATTAATGTGTGGTGTGGAATGTTAAATGGTCATTTAATTGGTCCATTTATAATCGACGGTAGTCTTACAGGAGAAAAATGTTTAAACTTTCTTGAAAATCACTTGCAAAATCTATTAAAAGATGTTCCCCTTAATGTAAGACAAAACATGTATTTGTAGCATGATGGAGCCCCTGCACACTACAGTTTACTTGTAAGAGATTTTTTAAACCAAAACTTTCCAAACCGATGGATTGGTCGGGGAGGTCCGTTTAATTGACCACCTAGATCGCCAGACCTTAATCCTTTGGATTATTGTCTTTGGGGATGGTTCAAATCACTGGTATATTCCACTAAAGCAAATACAAGAGAAGCATTATTGGACCGGATAACAAACGCAGCACAAACACTAAGAAATGCGCCCGAATGTATCCACAGAGCAACCCGAGCTATACACCATAGAACTAACCTGTGCTTAGAAGCAAATGGTGGAATTTTTGAAAATTATAAAACGTAACCTAAAGATTTTATTAAAAACAACTTAATACCAATTTTAATAAAAATTAAATACCGTTTGTTTAGTTTATGTCCGAGGCACTGAATACAGACCTCAAAAAATGTCATTTCAAAGCTTTTGTGCCAAGATGCGTTTAAATTTGGACAAAATAACAAACTTAAAATTTTGCGATAAAAAATTACATGCGCCGAAATTGTTTTAAATCCAAATATCTCGAAAACGGTTGCTCGTATTCCACTTTTAACAGGTATACCTTTTTGACGTAGAAATGGCAAGGGAATAATTTGTTTTACTCAAAAATGTAATACAAGACTGTACCAAAAAGTTGTGATTGTTCGAAGGAGTAGAAAGACATGTACGTGGCGCCCCCTACAAGTAAGAGCAATACTAATATTAGATTCGAATTTGTCATACCAAGAAACCCCCGTATATCAATTTTCAGTCCATTATTTACATTATCATAGATTTTATTTAAAAAATAGGAAAATTAAATAAAAACTTTAACACCCTGTATCTCGAGAACTAAGGCCTTGCGGACACTTATTTATATAGACTTTTATTTTAATTTTTTGGTCCTGAATATGTACTTGAAGTATTGACATTTCCTCATAAATCACCCTGTATATTATATAACTATAATTTATTTAACGTCCCCCGTATATTCAGACATGCCCGCCGGCGCCATTCACAGTAACAGTAACTCGGACGACTAGAAAATCGACTTAGTAGTGTGACTTTCTAGTGGGAGCATATTATGTTTTAAAAGATTCACCTGCCAAGCAAGCTAGTTACAAATTGTGACAAATTCCCCTATACATTTTGTAAAATAAGATGGGTAAAAGCGAAAGTGCTTTCAACATTTTATTTCCCCCTTAAAATTTAGATGGAAGATAAAGCCACTAAACTTCCATCAAATGTTTCAGTTACTAAGACAAAAAAGGCTTTAAAAGATACATTTTTAAGAGCAAGACTCACATTTTTTTCACACATTGCCGCCATTTTAGAACCATTTAAAAAAAATCGGAGCCATAAACCTATGGTTCCTTTTTTGTATGATGATCTATTGTAAATACTAAACGAATTAATTAAAACCATCTTAAAAACACAAGTTATCTAGATAAAAGTCTCCAACAAGTTTTAAAATTAAATTTTCATAATAAAGATATTCTGTTTACCAACTAATAAGACTAATGTTCGTTTTGCCACTAAAAAAGTATTCAAAGACCTAAATGTTCCTGAAAAGGACAACCTTATTTTTTGTCGAAATGTCATTTTTGATGAATCAAATAAAGAAGTTAATAGAACATTGTTGTCTTAAATATAAGTTTATTAAATATGTAACATGCTAAATCCCAAACATCATGCTTGATCAAGGAGGTTCACATATAATAGTCCAAAATATGTTAAAGTATTTGTACGAAAAACAAATAATTTTCACAGAAATTGCAGAAAAAAGTGGTCAATAGCATCTAATAGATACCGAATTTATAAAATTTTGCAATACATATAATCTACTGGATTGGATACAATTTATTGGGACAAAAGGACTACTTTAAAAATAGTGGCATTTTATTAAGTCAATTTGATCCTTTCACATGGAAACGCCACCGTTGAGTCGGGGTTTTCCATAAATAAAAATATTTTAGTTGAAAATCTGTTGGTTTATCAAATAGGTGGTGCATTAATGTTAATATTTTCCGACAAAATGAGGGTATGTGTTAAAAATGCTTACAAAACTTATCAATATGCACTTGACAACCAAAATATCCGAAAAGGGAAAGAAAAAACTAGAAAAGGAAGCAGTATCCATGGAACTGGAAAAATTGGAGCTGAAACAAAAAAATTTAAAATGCTTATTTTCTATAATCCTTTTAAATCTAATTTTTAATAATGACATGTCGCAAGTATACAGGGTTATTCACGCAACCCGTTCGTTAAAAGTTTTTGATGATGCCATTTAGATAAAAATTTCAAATTTTGGGATTAAGGTAAGGTCAAGTGGTACTTCTTTTTTGAAATATTTTCAACTTCCTGTCACTTCCGGTTTAACCGCAAGTTGGTATCAACTTGCTTATTTTAAATGGAACACCCTGTATTTTATGATATTTTTGGACTATATGGAGAATTTTAATGCTATTTTATGTAGCATGTCCTATACCTAGGTTCAAGCGTTCTTAAGATATTTGACCTTGAACCGAAAATGAGCCTTCGGGGTACCAAATTTTAAAATCTCATATTTTTGTAAGTTTTGAAGATATAATCTTCATATTTTGCAGACGATCGGTAAATAATCTTAGGTTTCTATTTTTTTTATTGAATTTGTCTATTTTTATACAGGGTGTCCTAAATTCAGCGTCAAACATTCACATTTTCAAAACCGCTAAAGTCCGTTTTTTTAAACGGAACACCCTATAACTTTATGCAGTATCAAATGTAGAATTTCATTTTCTATCGAACTGTGTTAAGGTTCCCTATACCTATTCGTAACCATTTTCGAAATAATTGGGTGTTATAAAAATATCGTATCTATTTGCTTAAATGTTTACGTGTTCCAAATGGTGAGCCAAGGAAAAACAATTGAGATCCAATATCCAATATGACAGATGATTAGTATGCGTTATTTATCGAAAGCTGTCAGTGATAAACTAAATCTTCTAAATCGAAATGGAAGAATACTCAAGCGCTGATATTCTCAATCTATTTTATATTCATGGAGAATGTTATACAATTTTGGAGAGAACGTGTCGTGTGTTTAATGAACAATGATTTGCCGCCAATGAACAAGTCAAAATTCAAGTGGATTGAAACGAACTTTTTGCGTTTTGGTAAGGTTAAAGTTACAAAAAATGTTCCGAAACCAGTGACAAATGCCGAGGATAACGTAATAAACACATTAGCTTATTTCCACGCAAACCCGCAAAGTTCAATACCGTCTGCAGAAAACGATTTGGGAATTATTTTCTTTAAACAGTGATAAGTATTTGAAATTCTAGAGCGAACATCATATGAAGAAATTCCTTATTGCTTCCAAAATTATGCAATCTTGAGACCTGGTGATGACGCCCGACGAGTAGAATTTTCCAAATTCATGTTTTTGAAAATTCAAGAGGACCCTCAATTCCTTTTAAAATTATTTTGGACCGATGAAGCGAAATTTTCTAGAGAAGGAATAACAAATAGAAGAAACGAACATTTGTGGGCAGCAAATAACCAACAAGCTTTACGGAAACGCGTTCTCAAGAGAGGTTTAGCTTCAATGTTTTCGGTATAGTATTAAATGATCAGGTGCGGTACTGTATTTATGAAGACAATTTAAAATGTATCTTCAAATGAACGGAAATATAGAACATTTGTTATAATTCAATTTTATTATTTTATTTATTGTTGATTGTTAGATTGCTATAATTTTTAGGTTCACTAAAACAAGTTTAAGTTTAAACAATTTATTACATTTTTTATAACTTTAACTTTTCCAAAATCGAAAAAATTTTCAATCCTCTTCAATTTTCTCTTGTTCATTGGCGATAAATGAGGATGTTTTTTATTAAAAACATGGCACGTTCTTTCCAATATTTTGTAACATTCTCCGTGAATATAAAATAAATTGAGAATATCAGCTTTTGATTGTTATTTTATTTTAATTTAAAAGTTTCAAATCAGCTGTCATGTTGAATAGAAAAGCACAACAATTGTTTTTCCATGGCTTACTACGGGAAGGTGTAAGCATTTAGCAAATATATATGATAGTTTAATAAAAACCTGATTATTTCGAAAATGGTTACGAATAGGTATAAGGAACCTTAATACAGTTCGATAGAAAATTAAATTCAACATTTGATAGTTATAGGGTGTCCCATTTAAAAAAACGGATTTTAGCGGCTTTGAAAATGTGAATGTTTGCCGCTGAATTTAAGACAGCCTGTATAAAAATAGACAAATTCAATAAAAAAAATAAAAACCTAAGTATATTTACCGATCGTCTGCAAAATATGAAGATTATATCTTCAAAACTTACAAAAATATGAGATTTTAAAATTTGGTACCCCGAAGGCTCATTTTTGGTTCAAGGTCAAATATCTCAAGAACGCTTGAACCTAGGTATAGGACATGCTATATAAAATAGCATTAAAATTCTCTGTAGAATCCAAAAATATCATGAAATACAGGGTGTTCGATTTAAAATAAGCAAATTGATACCAACTTCCGGTTAAACCGGAAGTGACAGGAAGTTGAAAATATTTTAAAAAAGAAGTACCCCTTGACCTTACCTTAATCCCAAAATTTGAAATTTTTATCTAAATGGCATCATCAAACATTTTTAATGAACGGGTTGCATGAATAACCCTGTATATTAATTTTTTGTTTGTAAATGCTTGTATAACTGTATTTTTTTTACTTAATTTTAAATAGAACAGAATATCCTTTTAAAAATATATACCTTTCAGTTAAAGTAACCCTGCTTGCTCTATTACTACAGCATTTTCTTTAATACTTTATATTTCTTATACAATTACATTTAAGTTTAGTTTCATTAGTTTTGTTGGCTTTTTTATAAGAAATATAAATTCTCAAAATATAACCTGGAATTTCCGTGAAAATGTCAGAGAAAAACCTGAAAAAGTCAGGGAATTTGATAATACAAAATTGCTAAGAACCCTGTTAAAGACGTCATTTCGCGACGAAAGCGTTTCTTTTTACGATTTCAAAATGGTTTCAATGATTACGTCATTAACGTTTACTAGAACAAAAATGGAGAATATAAAAAAGCAAGGACATATAATGACCTTTTTATAGATAATCTAACCGTGACTTTGTCGAAAACAGTGTATATGTTGTAAACGGTTTTAGATAAACTTAACCTAGATGAGCTCCTAGATACCTTTATAGATAATCTAAGTTTATCGAAAACAGTGTACCTGTACTTGGGTAATGACCCTACACTACTCCACGCCAGAACCCCAGATAGAGTTGGATCAGACCCTTGGTTTCGTCTATGTTAGTATGCGTAGGGTGTCATCTATGGATTCGTGGCCAGAGACCCGCGTGCTGCTCTTGTAGTTCCTCTTCTGTATAGAGGACGGTGACAGACATGATAAGTATCCTGAAGATGAACAGATCTCTACCGAAACGTTGGATATTTATTTTGCTCATATGAGAGGTAAGTATCACGTATATAATTAATATCCACTTTAAAATCCTCTTTATCTGCCCAGGCTAGGTAATTTCTTGTTCCTGTGAAGAAGTGCGTGTGGGAGAAACAGTATCCACTAGACTTAAGGAACATGAACGATGTATTAAAGAGGAACAAACTCTTCAATCTGCTATATATGGGCATATTATAAATATAAAAGAAACCAAGGTTCTAGGGTCGGTTCCATGATTTTATAAACGAACAATTAGTCTATTGAAATTATTAAACAGGGGCACAAGTCGGGTATAAAAGCCCACCCGAATCTCTCCTAACACATTCAGTGTTCAGATCTCATGGAGTAAAGATCCCTGAAGATGCCTTGTGCAATCGAAGACGAAACGTCGGATAGTAATTCCAATTCGATGCGGTCTTATCCCTAGAACCATGATTTTTAAAATGTGTAAAAATAAAATACAATTAACAATGCTAGCAAAACAGCGTTCTTAAGTTATGATTAACTAGACGAATAGCTCTTATAATTTCATAAAGTTGTTCCTTTCAACATTCCCACCTAATGCCGCTAAATCTGATATTAGAAGAAAATTCATTTAAAAAAAACAAGTATATATATTACTGTATTAAATACTTATAAAAAAAATGTTGGTCAACATTCGAGGTGGTAATGATCATGGAGGGATCATTTTATCAGTTAAATGCTTCAAATGATCGTTGCTGTAACTCAAGCTCTGACTTTGGAGATAATCTCTAGTTTTTCGCTAAAATTTGATACAAAATGTAAATTAACTGTTAACAAAAAACGTATATAAATTAAAACCTACCATATACTTTAAGTCGACGTATCCATTCTTTAGCGATAAATTCCATAAATTTAGAGCCAGCTCACTAGTTTGATGAATACTTAAATCTAAAATAGAAAGACCTAAGTTAATATATAGAGTTTCTATAGTAACCAATTGGTTTTGTTCTCGCCAGGCCTCCCTATCATGGCCAACTAACAAGAAGCCGTCTGGCATTATTAGAATAAAAAATGTTAAATCGTCAATAACTCAAAAAACTACAAATTTTTGGAATAGACAACTTTATACAAAGTTACCCTTATTTTAAGTGTTAAATAAGATAAAATTATATAAACTGGGGGTTTCCATTTGAAAAAAGTAACTTTTAACGATTTTTTAAAGTATATTTAGAATGCCAGTTTTTGATTACCCTATATTTATTTATTATAAAAATATGGACAAGGAAGCCACCCACAAATAAATAATAGAGACTTCGATAAGCAGATATTTATAGTTATGTCTAGACCTACAAACGCCATTTGTTACATATATATACATATATATATATATATATATATATATATATATATATATATATATATATATATATATATATATATATAAATACATATATATATATATATATATATATAAATACATATATATATATATATATATATATATAATATATATATATATATATATATATATATATATATATATATATATATATAAATACATATATATATATATATATATATATATATATATATATATATATATATATATACATATACAGTGTGTCCGAAATTGGTTATGACAGTATTGGGATCTCGGAAACCGTGATAGTTACAAAAACGTTTAAATGGAAAAAGTTTTAGACAATTATGTTTGTAATTTAACGCCGTTTTGCTCGCGATTCTATCTTTTTTAGTTTTTGAGATATTTTGAAAAAACCAAAAAACTGCATTTTCGAAAAAGTCCTATAATTTATTTATTTATGAAAATTCTCAAAATCTGTAAGAATATTATTAAGGCAACTTTTTACGTAGAGTGCACCTATTAAGTCAGATTTTACATACGACGTTTCGATTTTCTACAACCATCATCAATTTTGTTTTTTCTTATGGCCGCTGTGTTCGATTTTAACAGTTTTGAAAAGAGTATTTCTTTAGCTTTTCAACGGTGTATCACACTTTGTAATTAGGTTATTACTAAAGGTGCAAAAAGTCTCTGCGTAGAGGAAATATTTAAACGTTTTTTGGAATTATCAAAGTAAAAAGTTAAAAATTAAGAGTGTTAAATAGCAATATATTGTAATTTAAGATCCAGTTCTACAAAAAATCAGTAAAAACTACTTAATAACATAATTGATTCGTGCACAAGGTTCACACATGTTCAAACTACCACCCGCATATAACACTAACATCTTTGCCCAAGTAGGCTTTGCGTTTGAAATAAGACTGTTTAAACATTTTTTCGAATTATCGATATAAATTAAAATTTAATAGTTTCAAATAGCAATATTTTTAAATTGGACATTAAATTCTGCATAAAATCAGCAAGTTCTACTCAGTAACATTAATACTTGTGCACTGCACATAATGTACCTTGCTCTCCGAAGAACGACTGTCGACAGAACTTCTTTTCAAGCGCTGCACTGATTAGAAGCTTGCTAGGGTTAGCCAATTTTAAGAATTGCAACAGAAAGTATGCAAGTATGACAAGGAATGGAATAGGCAAATATTAGAATATTTTAATGAAAATCTGGTTTTTTCCATAAGAAGAATTGAAACAGAACTTCACATTCTGAAGTCAACCGTTCATGGCGATTTAAAAGTACTAACCTTACAAGAATTAACAGAAAATCAGTATGAACTACCTACTCAATAAAATTAATAAAAAAATGCTACATAATACTAGGATTAAAAATGTTGACCGTTTTTTTTCTATGCAGTGTCCGCATTTCCTTTCAACTGTTCTGATTACCCGTTGAATGGTATTTCTATTTATATTTTCTAGAATATTTCGGGTTCGCTGCTCAAAACTTGCCTATTTCCTGGGGGGTAAGAAAGATATTTCATTTTTCGCAAAACAAAATAAATAAAAATCCAACGGCGTGATATCCAACTTGATCTAGCTGGCCAGCGGACAGGATCACTGTTGGATATTACGTTTTCACCAAAAGTTGTTGTTTGAAATCACAAGCTATTAAACTGATCATCTGGCACAGCTTCTCGAATGGCAGGAACTATTTGATTCTGTATCATAGAATGGTATCTTGGGCCTGTCAGTTTCTGATCAAAAATAAAGGGACCAATGAGACGATTTCCTAAAAAGTAATGGAAAATATTGAATTATAAGCAATTCAATTAGACTATGTTTATCTTACCAAGCATCCCGCACCACACATTAAAACCAAATCGCTCTTGCAGCCTACGTGGATCGCGAAGTTGCGGATTTTCAATAGCCCAATAATGGTGATTTTTTTTATTAAAAATGCCACAGTTTGTAAAATGAGTCTCATCTGACCAAATGACTTTATTGCAAAAAGCGGGATTTTTTGACATCTTATTGATATACCAATTACAAAAAACAATTCTTCTTTCGAAATCACCTGCTTAAAGTCCTTGCACAATTGTTGGCTTGTAACACACGATATTTAGTTACTTTCAAGACGCCATAACGGTAGATTTTGGAATTTGAAGTTCTGTTTCGCTCCTTCTTGTAGATGAAGTCGGATTTTCATTAAAATATTCTAGGATTTGCCTATTGCGTTGCTCGTTGTCTTTTGCATACTTCTTTGTGCGAATCTTATTAAAACTGCCAAACTCAAGCAAGTTTCTAACCAGCGTTGAAAATTAGTTCTGCCAGGCTGCCGTCTTTCGGGGTACGTGTCAAAATACACATCCATGGCCCTGTTTGCATTTCTTTCATTTTTAATATAACACACTAACATATCAAACATTTCTTCATTAGAAAAGTTTAACGCCATTGTAATCCTTATTAAAACAGCGATGAATGTTAAATAAAACTTAAACGTTGCATTTTTGACAGATTAAAAGCATTCTATTATTTCAAAACCAAAGCCTACTTGAGCAAAGATGTTAGTGTTATCTGCGGCTGGTCATTTGAACATTTGTGAACATTGTGCAATGTTATTGAGTAGTTTTTACTGATTTTTTGTAGAACTGGATGTTAAATTACAATATATTGCTATTTAACACTATTAATTTTTAACTTTTTACTTTGATAATTCCAAAAAACGTTTAAATATTTCCTCTACGCACTTTTTGCACCTCTAGTAATAACCTAATTACAAAGTGTGATACACCGTTGAAAAGCTAAAGAAATACTCTTTTCAAAACTGTTAAAATCGAACACAGCGGTCATAAGAAAAAACAAAATTGATGATGGTTCTAGAAAATCGAAACGTCGTATGTAAAATCTGACTTAATAGGTGCACTCTACGTAAAAAGTTGCCTTAATAATGTTCTTACAGATTTTGAAAATTTTCATAAATAAATAAATTATAGGACTTTTTCGAAAATGCATTTTTTTGGTTTTTTCAAAATATCTCAAAAACTAAAAAAGATAGAATCGCGAGCAAAACGGCGTTAAATTACAAACATAATTGTCTAAAACTTTCTCCATTTAAACGTTTTTGTATATATATATATATATATATATATATATATATATATATACATATATATATACAGGGTGTTCAAAGTTAAGTTGGCACCATTGTTAACTTTTTTGTTATGAGAGCTACGATGTCGGTTAAATTATGAAAGTTTTGTATTTTTTCCTGCTGATTACGGTAGTGAAAGCAGAAAAACCATAGAAATTACGGTTCTCGAGATATTGGCAAAAAAAGTTAATTTTTTTAATTGAATACCCTGTATATGTCTGCTTCATTCGATTCGTCGTCAAAAATGTAATAAAAGTTGTTCTTTATTATTTTTGCCTAAAGTGCGAAATAACAGAGAAAACAGCAATTTTTAATTTTAATCTAGTTACCTATGGCACAAAAACAATAATAGAGACGACGCCTACATTCACTAATTCTAGTGTCAAGCTATTGTCAACTATTGAAAATAGTAAACTTACTCTATTATTAATAAATGAAAATGGTGTTTGCTCGCTTAGAGAAGTGTGATATGGTGGAAATCTATATTTTGTGCAGAAAAAATATTACCCAGGTACTTCAGCGTTATAGCGAAAAGTATTCAAAACTGGATCTCCCAAACCGTCGTACATCGTTTATTTTTAAAACTTGGTTCATGTAAGAAAATCTAGTTTTAGCAATAACTTAATAATTAAGGACAAGCATTTAGATTACTTCCGAAGAAGATTAAGAAATGTACACGAAAAAATCCAAAGGCAAAAGACTTGAGTTACAATGCAAAAATGGATATTCATAATGCAATTTATGATTTATACACGTCAAAGACTAATATAATCCTTCAGAAACTTTATAAAATTATAGACTAAAAAATATCATCATCATCTAAAAAGTCCTCATGTTCTGAGTCGTCCTCAAATGGCGCAATGATCATGGGTGCTATTTCGACATCTAGAACTCGTTCTCGATTCCACCAATCCCATATTAATTTCTCCGTATGTTCCACAGATTTCTTCCAGTACTCCGGCGTAATATAATTTAATGACTCTTGCCAAACAATTTGCACTTCATCTGATGTAAGAGCATCGTTTACGTGTTTTTCGTAATATGATTTTGCCCCACCCCATATTAATTCTAATGCGTTAAACTGGCAATGGTATGGCGGCAGTCGTAAAACCTCATGCCATTAAAAGAAGTTCTAGTTTCAGCATATTGGGTAAAGGATTTTGTTTTTGTTTTATTAGCCAGTCATAAATATCACTTTTCTTCCAGGATGAAGTAGGTTGTTTATTTAAGATTCTTGAATGATAAGATGCATTTTTCACTTTTCAAACAGTTCAAAGTTCATATTATCATGGTAGTCCATACTTTTGGATGTTGAAGAAAACAGTAAACTTGCATCTGGGAGAAATCCTGTTGAAGAACCTGCATGCAAAATGATGAACCGTTTTCCCGTCCCACATCCCTGTTTTCTCTTGACACTTTTTACACTGTCTCCTGCCAATATGCCTCGATTTTTTAAAGCTTCTTTTAAAACTTGAAGGGTTATATTAGTTTTTGATGTGTATAAAACGTAAATTGCATTACGAACATCCATTTTAACATTGTCACTTAAGTCTCCTATCTTTGGCTTTTTTCGTATACATTTCTTAATCTTCTTCGGTAGTAAATTATGCTTTTTTTTTGCACAATTTTCTGCACAGTCTTTATACCGATTCCCAGAGCTTTTGCTACTGTCTCCTGGATATTGGCCGGTGAATTTTCATTTTCGTAATATTTTATTAGATTTAATATAATTTTTTTTCGCTTGTGGATGCCAAAAACCCGAAAATTGTTTTCTATTACTCATTTCGTCACTGACTTGTCAATCTGACTTTGAAGTGACATCGCTCAAAGATTTTAGCAACTGTATTTATATGTTTATCCTCTTTTTTCATATGAAAATATCATAGGTCTATCTAATTCATCTTCCGGATTTTATGCGGAGGATATGATTACACGTAATAAAAGAAAAACAAACTTAAAAAGTTTGTCGTTGATAAATCGTATGACCCGCACGATAACACTGCTTTTGACTACAGATAGATGTCCTCTTATAATAAACGGTGACTAAATTCGCAACAATATTAATCATGAAATATTTTTTTTAACTCACCTGCGCGAACAGCTGTCCTAACAAATAATTCTGCAGCTATCTGGGATTGTTTCCTACAAGGGCCCAAGTCCTTTAATAGATTGAGAATTTCGCCAATTACGACTGACGTCATGTGATCTATTTCCTGGAGAAATCGCGGATCCGAGCCCCAAAGCGAATCATTGGATTCAACTAAAACCGAAGTTTGGGTTAAGCGCACTGTCATTTAGTAATTTCATTTTACATACAGTTTCTCCAAAATTTAACTTACTTGTATTGTTAATAAGAAAAACTGTTATATCTAGAAAGATGGTTGATTTAGAAAAGTTGTAGAGAATTTCATTACAAATTTGACTGTGACTAAAGGTTTAAATTATCTTCGGCGGTTTTTGAGAAAAAAACTAAAAATGTACAATTTTTTCTGTAGCTCACCAAATACGACTCTTGTGGTTTTTAGGAACAATACAGTATTAAGACACTTTTTTATGGAAGAATCTTATTTTTTAACGAAAATATTAAATATTCAGAATGCAATAAATTTTATTAGATGAAAAGCTTAATTGGAATAACCATATTCAAATTTTCAGACGAAATATACGACCTATAATAGGAATAATGCATAAAGTCAGAGACCATATTCCACTAAAATACCTAAAAAATAAATCCTTTGCACTAGTATATCAAAAATTACAATATTTAACTTTAATCTGGGGAAGTGCCACCCTGGTAACATTAAAGCCTCTCAAAAGATTACAAAATAAAATAATCAAATGTATTCTTAAACTCCCATTTTTGGAACCCATATATATATATATATATAAAATAAAAACTACTATAATATATTCAAACCTAATATATAACATATAATATATATATATATATATATATATATATATATATATATATATATATATATATATATATATTTTGTTTAAAATGTATAAAATAAACTTACCCTGTGTCTACATGGTAAATGATAAAGCAACTTTAGATGAAATAAACTTATCTACATGACCCATCACCGAAAACAAATCTATAACGTTCAAATAAACAGCCGCCAACGAACAATTCGCTTGGTTCCACTCAAAAGTTCTCAAGACGTTCAATAACATCCTGGTGAGGCTTAGGACGCCTCGCTCTGGATTGTCGGGTACCACGAGCAGGGTGGAAAGAAACTGGCGGACGAAGGGCAGGAGGAACGATTCGGTATCTGAGGTGATTGGTAACTCCGGGATCACTGCCAGAATGGCTTTGAAACATGCATCAGCTAAATAAAGGTTAAAATATTATTATTATGTTTTAAATTTTATTTGAATAGTAGTGCGTTCGAGATATGTAATATATATATATATATATATATATATATATATATATATATATATATATATATATATATATATATATATATATATATATATATATATATATATATATATATATATATATATATATATATATATATATATATATACAGGGTGTTCCTTAATGACATGCTAATATTTAAGGGGGTGATTCTTGGACCCATTTTAAGAAAAAATCTTCATATGAACTGATGTCCTAAACGTCTTAACTTCTGAGATACAGGGTGCTAAAGTTTTCAGAAAAAAAATTATATAACTGTGATACTACTGAAGATATCTTTATGAAATTTGGTACACGTGTTCTATGCATCAAGATGCATTTTCTAATGTACAAGCAATTTTATTCTTTTTACCAGTGGCGTCCGTACGCGTTTTGCTTAGAATATTTTTGGAGAAAAAAATGGTACGCCACCGCTTTATCTTAAAATAAAAATTATTTTTGGAATTCTCATTCATTTCTGAGCAAAGTCGATCTCTTGATTTTCTTTCGGCCGACGCATAGTTTTCGCTTAAAAAAATAAAAATCGTTTTACTTCAGGGTCAAATCGTTAAAAATCTGATGTGGTGACTGTTGTGTGGAAAGCGTTTTTTTTCTTTTTTCGTGCTATTCAGTTCATTTAATAATAAATATTAATTAATTTAGAAATAAGTAATTGATTTACTTTACTTTAGAATTGATTACTTTAGGAAACAATTTTTAAAAAACTTTCATGTTGCAGAAAACAAAGTTTACAGAAACGGCTTAATTTTATTAATTATTAACAATACTAACATTAATTATAAAAATTGTTGGAAGTGGCCACCTTCACTTAATATGCATGCTTCCGCCCGTCTACGCATGGAATTGCGCACTCGTTCAAATATTCCCGGCGTATTCCGTATAGTTTCACACGAGGCAACTATTCGCTCTCTTAAATCTTCTACAGTGTTAACGGGAGTTTTGTACACTAGAGTTTTAAGGTGCCCCCATAAAAAGAAATGTGCTCCATCGTGCATGTACCATATGCGATGCCTTAAGGCAACTGGTACATCTTCAAGCAACCCAGGTAGTTCTTCTTCGAGAAAATGCAAATAAGACCGTCCATCAAGACGTCCTGGTAGGAAAAATGGGCCTATGAGATGATTACTAATAATTCCTGCCCAAACATTAAGCGAAAATTGTTCTTGAAAATGGGTTTCGGTTATTTCTTCCGCCCACACATGATTGTTATGGAAATTTTGAATAGCATTCCTAGAAAAAGTTGCTTCGTCTGTGAACAAAATTTATGACTCAAACTGCGGATTTAGTGTAATACTCTGAAGATAACACTGAGAGAAGTTCACACGCTGTGGGAAATCCCTGGGGAGTAATGCCTGTACTCTTAGAATATGATATGGATATAACAAAAAGTCAACTAAAATACGCCAAACAATTTGGTGACAAATATTCAAAGCTCTAGCGATCTTCCTCGTACTCGTCTTAGGATGTTCGTCGATTTCTTGCAGCACCGCTTCCTCAACTTCAGGTGTTCTGACAGTTCGAGGTCTGCCTTCCGAAGTACCTTTATTGAAACTACCTGTTTCGCTAAGTCGGCGATGAATATTCGAAAAAGTTCGGCTATCTGGCAAGGCACGATTAGGATATCTTTCCTGATAAATGCGTGGCTTCTGTTGCATTACCATCTGCAAGGCCATATGCGTAATGCATTGCCGCCATTTCCGCATTCGTATAATTTACCATATTTAATGATATTATTCGAAAAAACGGCGAAAATAACTTCAATAACTTCAATGAAACACTAAAAACCAAAGAGATGACACACTGAGATGGTTTTGAACACCAACAGCTTACTTTAAGTCATTTGACATCGACGTTTGTAAAAACGTAATTTATTCCAGGACTACTAGATTTATGGGTTTAAAAACTATTATTAGTTGGTATTGAGATATTATGAAGCAATTTTAACTCAATTATTTAATCAAGAACGAACCATCAGACGAGAAAACTTTTTCGTTTATGAACACATTCGATGTCATAATTTTCTTTCACCCGATAAATAAGCGCTTTCCACACAACAGTCACCCTATCAGATTTTTAACGATTTGACCCTGAAGTAAAACGATTTTTATTTTTTTAAGCGAAAACTATGCGTCGGACGAAAGAAAATCAAAAGATTGAATTTGCTCAGAAATGAATGAGAATTCCAAAAATAATTTTTATTTTAAGATAAAGCGGTGGCGTACCATTTTTTTCTCCAAAAATATTCTAAGCAAAACGCGTACGGACGCCACTGGTAAAAAGAATAAAATTGCTTGTACATTAGAAAATGCATCTTGATGCATAGAATACGTGTACCAAATTTCATAAAGATATCTACAGTAGTATCACAGTTATTAAAAAAAATAATTTTTTTTCTGAAAACTTTAGCACCCTGTATCTCAAAAGTTAAGACGTTTAGGATATCAGTTCATATGAAGATTTTTTCTTAAAATGGGTCCAAGAATCACCCTCTTAAATATTAGCATGTCATTAAGGAACACCCTGTATATATATATACGTACAGTCATTTTGTAACTGTGACATTTAGAAAAAATATTTGTTCAATTGTTAAAAATGACATCTTAAACCTACAACTGTCAAGTTAAGAGTCTAAATTTAAAACTTTAGTGAACACGGGTGTTAATGCGTATTTCTTGAATATCAATATTAATTCTTTATAAAATCTCTTACAAATCGACATATTTAATATCTGATATTAATAGTAATAATTATCCATAAAATCGCTTATAAATCGAAAGCAATTTAACGCTTCAATAATATACAGGATGTTCTATTTAAAAAGTCAGTATTGATCAAAGTTATAAAATCTGAATGGCAGTTAGTTTTTAGGACACTCTGTATAAAAGTCTAAAATTGATGCCAGTTACCAGTAGACCTGGCAACACTGCAAACGCAAAATTATTTTTAAAAGCTAGACCGGAGCCTCCTATCGCCGTAGTCAATATATTTATATATATATATATATATATATATATATATATATATATATATATATATATATATATATATATACAGTGAATATCGGTTATAACGACATTGAACAGACCGCTTAATTTCGGTCGTTATAACCGAGCGTCGTTATAGAGAGAAACAAGTAAGAAAATGCCTTATATATTTTTATTACGAAAAAGTGATTATATCTCTTAAAATTTTCAATAAAAACTTAATTAAAAAAAAAGTTAAAAACATGGAATATTTTCAGATGTATGTGCGTACACATACATACATACATATAATGTTATGTGAGTATGTACATACTTAATATACTTTTGTATACAAAATTATGAAAAAATGTATAATAAAATGTTAATTAAAAAACAGAACAACTCAACAAAAAAATGAATAAACTAAAAACTAAACTTTTTTAAAAAAGTCAGTCAATACAGAATGTTTTTGTTTTTTCTTAGAATTTAAGAACGCCTTTTCAATCATATTCTCTAGATGCACTAAACTCGGATTTGCAATATCTTCCCTGTCATTATTAAAAACAAAGAAATGTCTGATAGTTTTAATTGCTGAACGAACCTCTGTTATGGCTGGTGGCTGATATTCGTCGGTCACCAGTTCCTCTTCATCACTTTTTCCACTCTCTTGTGGACCTTCCAAAATTTCTGAGTCGGTCAATTCATCCGTGGTTGTCAGAACCTCATCAACCTCTACAAAATTTTCCCACTTTTCTTGGGTAGCAAAGTCAGCGATAGGTAAGTCACGGATCCATTCTGCTAAAGGTAAGTTTTCGTCTTCAGGGGGGTTATTTTTGCTTTGAAGTTTAATCCATTCTAAAAGTGGAAGATTTTCCCCCTCATCAGAACTTGCATGATCGTCCGGCAGGGCGGTAAATCCTGCATGACCAAAACATCTTGAAATTGTCTGTTGGGAAATGTGATCCCAAGCTTGTGATATAAATAGAATGGCCTCCAAAATGTTTAATTTGTAAAGGTCATTAGAAGTCTCATATTTTTCTAAGACTTTAGTTAGCTGGAATTTTCTAAACTCATTTTTTAATGCCTTGATTACTCCCTGATCCATTGGCTGTAGCACCGAAGTTGTATTCGGCGGTAGAAACACAAGTTTTATGGCTTTTAAATTTTTTAGGTTTGGATGAGCTGAACAGTTGTCTAGTAACAAAAGTATTTTCTTATTTGCTCTAAACAGTTTATTGTCCCACTTTCTTATTGCCTTTTCAAACAGTGAGGCAACCATCCAGGCTTTTGCATTGTTTTCGTAATCAACTGGCAGGGTTTTTATATTTTTGAAGCAGCGTGGAGATTTGGCCTTCCCAATAACTAAAAGTTTCATTTTTTCCGTACCAGTCATATTAGCTCCAACCAAAACAGTTAGCCTGTCCTTAGACAGTTTTCCACCTACGCATTTTTCACCCTTAAACTTCATGGTTTTATCTGGCAACATTCGAAAGAATAACCCCGTTTCATCTGCATTAAATATTTCTTCATCCTTGTACCCCCTGCGTAAATTAGGCCATACAGCAGATAACCAATCTTCACAAACCCCTTTAGGTACACTTGCCGCTTCTCCACTAACTGTTCCACACACTATGTTGTGCCTCTTTTGAAATAGCTGAATCCATCCACGTGAACACGTAAAATCAATCTTAAGCTACCTCGCAAAATCTTTAGCTTTTGCGATTAAAATGGGACCTGTCAGTATTGCATTCTGGCTCCTTTTTACCTTAAACCACTTTAACATTGCCTCATCCACTGCTGATTCGTTACAATATCTCATTTTTTTCATGGTCAACGAAGTATCGCCACTATCAAATGCTTGATGTATCTTTTCACGATTTTTCCATATGGTTGATATTGTTGAATGAGCGACCTGAAAATACAATTTTTTCTCATGTAAAAACTTTATGGGTTAACAAGTGTTGCAGCAAAGTTATCAAAAATAATAATTATCAAAATTAATAAACTGGATAAGCATTACTTACATTTAACTCTTTGGCAATATCATTATTCGATTCCCCACTTTCCAAACGCCAAATTATATGAGCTTTCTCCTCAACTGTAAAAGCCTTTCGTTTAGACATCGCGTTTTATACTCTCAGATTCAGCACCTTAGATTATGTAAACACAAATGCACACTACATCAATAGCTTTAATACAATAAAGGTAACAGTCGTTTATAACAGACCAAATGCCGATTCGCATGAAGCGGGGATTTACCGCCTACAAGAAAAGGAATTCCCCGAACTTCGGCGCTCAATAGCTAAATAAAATAAAGACCCGTCGTCGTTATAACAGGTTGGTTCCGCCACTATAAACTAAATTAATCGGACACTATATCAGTTCGTCGTTACATGCGATATCGCTCGCCGTTATAACCGATTACTTGGACCAATTTAACTTAAATTATTGGTCGCAATATAAGTACGTCGTTATATGCGATGTCGTTATAGGCAACACGTCTTCAATGCATTTAGCATAGAACTCAGTCGGGACTTTAATATGTCGTCGCTATAACCGATATGTCGTAATATCCGATATCGTTATAAGCGATATTCACTGTATATATATATATATATATATATATATATATATATATATATATATATATATATATATATATATATATATATATATATATATATATATATATATATATATATATATATAGATATATAGAGTAGAATAGCAGAAATACATCATTTCTGCAGGTGCAAAAAGGTCTACAAGAAGAATTGCTTTCGATTATGTCACAGGGTACCCTCCTGCGATCATGATTTCTGGGCCTTTACCCTCATCAGGCAGGCTTGTTCCCAGGGAGATCTGAAATAACAGATTGCTCGATATGACAAAATCGAAAACGAAACGTCTAGCAAACTGGAACAGTA
Source organism: Kuschelorhynchus macadamiae (assembly GCA_030620095.1). Classification (NCBI taxonomy): domain Eukaryota; kingdom Metazoa; phylum Arthropoda; class Insecta; order Coleoptera; family Curculionidae; genus Kuschelorhynchus; species Kuschelorhynchus macadamiae. Next base: position 127,825 of record JAUTXW010003396.1, on the reverse strand, counting down.
CTACATGCTAAGTATAACACTTAGCGCCACCTATTGGGGCTCCGGTGGTTTCCGGCTGCAAACCCATAGTAATTTGGCAAAGTATGCACTAGCACCATCATGCGGAGAGTAGATACTAAGCTCAATAAAAATGCACTTTCACACACATTTATCAAAAGTATATATATATATATATACCGGGTGTCCGGGAAAATGTGGGAGATCTCTCGGACTCAGATAGAACATTAAAAAATAAGATGACAAGTTCCCATAAATTTTTTTCCTAGCGGCCCTCCCTACGGAGATACGGCCCCCTAAAGGACCCCACTGGAAATCGGTTTTTCTAGAATAACTTTTAAACGACTCAATATAATTTAACGAAAATTTAATATGATAAACAGTAGTAAGGACCTCTCAAAATGCTTCCCTTAAAACATAATTAGCTTGTTTAGTTTACCAGGGACGGACTAGATTGTACATTTTAACGCTCAAATTTTTAACACCCTGTATGATAAGGAGTTAAAAAAAAAATTTGAATACCTTGAACATTAAGCTAAAGAAAAGGTGCTCTTGTTCATTGTCGATAAAATGAACCGTTTTCGAGAAAAAAAATAATAAAAGTATTAATGTTTTATTATTGTTTATTTATCAGTATTAAAGAATGCACTTTTTTACAAACGTTACTATGGTACGAAATAAATAATCTCGCATTGACGTGTGCATTTGAAATCTTCTTGACACGTTGATCTTTTTGTATCTACTTCGATATTAATTTATTAAATTTTGAATACCTTGGTAAATTTAATTCGATAATGGGATACACATTTAGTGAGTATGCAGATATGCATCTTATGTACGGACTTGCATCTTGCAATGCTTATGAAGCAAGAAGGTTGTATGGAGAAAGATATCCTAATCGCAATATTCCAAATGGGAAAACATTTCAGCGAATTGACCAACGTCTAAGAGAAACTGGTGGGCAATTCTCAATTAATAAGGTAACATTATTGACGTTCATTAATTATTTTTAGGAAGTTTTGGGAAAAGGAGTACTGATGCTGGTGTGAGGAGAACAGTACGTACGGTGCAATTGGAGGAAGATATTTTGGATACTGTAGCTGATACTCCCTCAATAAGCACTCGAATATTAGCCGCGCAGCTTCATGTGTCAAAAAGTACAGTTGCTGAAGTACTTAAAGAACAGTTGTTATACCCTTATCATCTGCAAAAAGTGCATCAACTACTTCCTGAAGATTTTCCTCGAAGAGTCCAGTTCGCAAACTGGTTGTTAGATCAACAACGAACAAACCCAAACTTCATTAGCATTATTCTTTTTACCGATGAAGCAGGATTTACCAAAGATGGTATTGTAAATTTACATAACTCGCATGTATGGGCTGATGAAAACCCTCATGCCACTGTCGTTCATCATCATCAACATCAGTTTCAATCCATTAATGTTTGGGCAGGAATAATCGGCAATTTTTTCATTGGACCATGCGTATTACCTGCACGATTGAATGGTGAACTTTATTTAGAGTTCCTTCAGAACGCTTTTCTAGATTCAATAGAGCATTTGCCACTTGAAACCCGCCAAAGGATGCATTTTATGCATGATGGAGCCCCACCCCATTTTAGCGTTGCTGTACGGGACCACCTAAATAACGTCTATGGAAACCGTTGGATAGGCAGAGGAGGTCCCATTGCCTGGCCTCCACGGTCTCCCGACCTAACGCCAATGGATTTCTACCTGTGGGGTCATCTCAAAACCTTGGTGTATTCCTCTCCGGTTGCTACTAGGGAGGAACTTTTACAGAGAATCACGTTTCATTGCGATATGATAAGGAACAATGCTGGGTTGTTGTGGCGAGTACAGCAGTCCTCTATTCGTCGTGCCCGCGAGTGCATCACAAATCACGGAGCACATGTTGAACCCACTTATGAAGTTTTTAATTGACTTTTTTCTATTTAGCGTATTAGGTTGTTCAGGATCAAAACATATTTAATACTCCCAAAGTTGTATTCTTTTATTATTTTTTTTTCTCGAAAACGGTTCATTTTATCGACAATGAACAAGAGTACCTTTTCTTTAGCTTAATGCTCAAGGTATCCAAATTTATTTTTTTTAACTCCTTATCATACAGGGTGTTAAAAATTTGAGCGTTAAAATGTACAATCTAGTCCGTCCCTGGTAAACTAAACAAGCTAATTATGTTTTAAGGGAAGCATTTTGAGAGGTCCTTACTACTGTTTATCATATTAAATTTTCGTTAAATTATATTGAGTCGTTTAAAAGTTATTCTAGAAAAACCGATTTCCAGTGGGGTCCTTTAGGGGGCCGTATCTCCGTAGGGAGGGCCGCTAGGAAAAAAATTTATGGGAACTTGTCATCTTATTTTTTAATGTTCTATCTGAGTCCGAGAGATCTCCCACATTTTCCCGGACACCCTGTATATATATATATATATATATATATATACATATATATACATATATACTTTGTAATTTCTCAGAACATGTTATTCGTAATAAAAGTTAATTAATAGTTAATTTTGGTAAAAATAAAAAGGTATACAGAGTAGGCAAATAATGCGAACATTTATCAAGCGTAAACTACTCTTATATTTAAAAATATTGCAAGATTTGAACTTTATATTTTCAACAATAACAAAACGTTTGTCTGTTGCAAGGGCATTTAATTATTCTTCACAATTTTGAATGTAATTTTTATTGAAATTTTAATATCTAATCAATTTAGCATATATACTTGTATCTTAGTCCAGTATTTTAATCTTTCTATTCCATTGTTCAAAATAGCTCTAATATCGTACTGTATAAACTTATTATTATCACGTTTAGATGCTAGCAGGCTTAGAAAAATATTATACTTTGTTTCTTCTTAAATCAATAAATCGATGAATATTATCAAAACTTTTCTTTCCCTAAAATTATGTCTATAAACTTTCGTAGGAGAAAGATATCTGAATATACTTGAAGAGTTGGACAACGAATATTTAAGTAATTTACCTTTGGCAGAATATAGTCAAATTTTCTACCAACACGATGATGGCGCCCCACCACATAGAACCGTTGCAGTTACTAACCTTTTACAAGTTCCCCCGATCGGACAGTCTTAGACTATTTTATATGGGGAACGATAAAAGGAATCGTTTATTTTAATCCAGTAACAACGAAAGAGGACTATATGGCAAGGGTAAGGGACTCGTTCGAAAGTTTATCTCCAGCTTCAATTAGAGCGGCCATCCACGAGGGATGGAAAAAATATTTGGAAGTACAAGGTGGACATTTTCAACATTTATTGAAAAAATAAGTTGTGGTCTTGTGTAGACTAGACTATAACGGGAATAGGCTTTCTTTAATTAATTTTTATCTTCACGGTTTCAACATTTTTATAGTTTCCAACATTTGTTTAACGCTGTTCGGTGACGGTTTCTGTTTATCTGGATATCTATCAGCAAATATCTGGCATGTTCTTGTTAAAACTCTGTTAGATTCCCCATAGATAATAAACACATTCAAATAATCCTCGTGTGTGTAATTTAGCCGCCCCGGCATGATTATTAGTTTAATAATTTTTATAATTACTTAATAAATAAATAATATTTTAGTAGGTAATTGTGAAACGACAACAAATATTACGTTTCTTTTTGTTCTCGCCAGGCCTCCCCGTCATGGCCAACTAACAAGAAAACTTAGAAGCCGTCTGGTATTATTAGAATAAAAAATGTTAAATCGTCAATAACTCAAAAACTACAAATTTTTGGGAATAGACAACTTTATACAAAGTCACCCTTATTTTAAGTGTTAAATAAAAATTGGGGGTTTTCATTTGAAAAAAGTAACTTTTAACGATTTTTTAAAGTATATTTATAATGTCAGTTTTTGATCACCCTATATTTATTTATTATAAAAATATCAGCACAGGCCACTAAAGTGGAACCTTTTGGACAAGGAAGCTGCCCGCAAATAAATAATAGAGACTTCGATAAGCAGATATTTATAGTTATGTCTAGACCTGCAAACGTCATTTTTTACACAAAATTTAAAATATCTCAAAAACAGTTGAACTTAGGTATAGGATATTATACATGAAATATACCTAGAATTTTTCGAGGAATCCAAAAATTCGATTATATATAGCGTGTTCCATTTAAAATAAGAAAGTTGACAAGTGCCGTCATCTTGAAAATATTTTGCACGAACTGCCCATATCGACTTTAATTAGCTGCCAAAATTTCAAATTTTTCTAAAGCGTACTTTCAGAGAAATCGATCGCCGCAGTTCGTGGGACACCCTGTATATAGTTTTGCTTTATGTAAGATAGCTGACAACACCCTTTCCAGTCAACCAATTCAAAACAATTCTATCTTCCTGTTATTATGTTTATGGTGAAGACAATATTATTAGATTAATAAATTACCTTGTCCGAGGCAATGATTGTAGAGCGCGACCTGTCCAGAGAGCAAGTAAAGTTTCAGTCTTACTTTCGGCGATTCTATTGAGGGAATGGTGATGAAGCAGTACGCGGCACAAGCGCGTACAAAATCTCCACTCTTGCGGGTATGTAGTCCCTTAACTATCTGCCTAGTGTTTACAGCCAAGTAGTTTACACACTAAATAGAAAATAAAATATAAATATTCGTAAATTCGTGTCATTTGCTTAGCATCAATGTCTTAGTACTTTAATATTTTGCAATTAAATAAGCTTTTAACCCTATAATTTTGATAGTTTTGCTACGCTCTTAGATGTAATTATTATTTATTGAAAAAATGCACCCTAAGTGGTCACACGTGGTCAACAGAGCGTGTAAATTTAGCTGATTTACTCGGACTAAGACGTGGGGAAAAAACAACACTATAGTCAAAAGCAGTTTTATCGTGCGGGTCATACGATTTATCAACGACAAACTTTTTAAGTTTGTTTTTCTTTTATTATATATTACGTGTAATCATATCCTCCGCATAAAATCCGGAAGATGAATTAGATAGACCTATGATATTTTCATATGAAAAAAGAGGACAAACATATAAATACCAGCAGGTGCAAAAAATCTTTGAGCGATGTCACTTCAAAGTCAGATTGACAAGTCAGTGACAAAATGAGTAATAGCAAAACAACTTTCGGGTTTTTTGCATCCACAAGTGAAAAAAATGGTATTAAATCTAATAAACTATTACGAAAATGAAAATTCACCGGCCAATATCCAGGAGACAGTAGCAAAAACTTTGGGAATCGGTATAAGGACTGTGCAGAAAATTGTGCATGAAAAAAAGCATAACTTACTACCGAAAAAGATTAAGAAATGTACACGAAAAAAGCCAAAGACAGAAAATAACAATGTAACAATGTAAAAATGGATGTTCGTAATGCAATTTACGATTTATATACATCAAAAACTAATATAACCCTTCAAGTTTTAAAAGAAGCTTTAAAAAATCGAGGCATATTGGAAATTGCGCTAAAATCGTTATCAAAAGTAATAAAAATGTTGGGTTTTCGATATAAAAAGTACTGTAATCGAAGATTTTTATGCCAGTTACCACATATAGCAAGTCAGAGTATCCAGCTTTTAAAGAAATACACGGAATATGTTAATTCAAAATTTAGAAAAGTGGTATTTTTAGACGAGACTTGGATATTTTCTAACGGAAGTGGTTCGAAATCTTGGCAGGACGAGTCTGTAAAAAGTGTCAAGAGAAAAAAAGGATGTGGGACGGGAAAACGGTTCATCATTTTCATGCAGGTTCTTCAACGGGATTTCTCCCAGGTGCAAGTTTACTGTTTTCTTAAACATCCAAAAGTATGGACTACCATGATAATATGAACTGTGAACTGTTTGAAAAGTGGTTAAAAGAACAACTGATTCCAAATTGAGATGCTCCATCTTTAATCATTCTGGACAATGCATCTTATCATTCAAGAATCTTAAATAAACAACCTACTTCATCCTGGAAGAAAAGTGATATTTATGACTGGCTAATAAAACAAAATCAAAATCTTTCACCCAATATGCTGAATCTAGAACTTATTTTAATGGCAAAGTCTATTAAAAAACCAACAATATATGCCGTAGATGAAATATTACGGGAAAATGGACATGAGGTTTTACGACTGCCGCGATACCATTGCCACTTTAACGCAATAGAATTAATATGGGCTGGGGCAAAATCATATTACGAAAAACACGTGAACGATGGTCTTACAACAGATGAAGTGCAAATTGTTTGGCAAGATTCATTAAATTACATTACGCCGGAATACTAGAAAAAATCTGTGGAACACACGGAGAAATTAATATGGGATTGGTGGGATTAAGAACGAGTTCTTGATGTCGAAATAGCACCAATGATCATTGCGCCATTTGAGGACGACTCAGAAGATGAGGACTTTTTAAGTGATGATGATATTTTTTATTCTATAATATTAAAAAGTTTCTAAAGGATTATATTAGTCTTTGACGTGTATAAATCATAAATTGCATTATGAATATCCATTTTTGCTTGTAACTTAAGTCTTTTGCCTTTGGATTTTTTCGTGTACATTTCTTAATTTTCTTCGGAAGTAAATTATGTTTTTTTTTCATGCACAAGTTTCTGTACATTCCTTATACCGATTCTCAGAGCTTTTGCGCCACTGGCTCCTGGATACTAGCCAGTAAATTTTAATTTAAAAATTTTTTTATTAGATTTGACACCATTTTTTTGCTTACTTTTTTAGTACGTTTGTAATTTTGTAGGCAATAAATAAATAATTATAGAATACTTGTCTCCATTTTAAAGCGTGTTTAAAATAAGTAAATTTTTTTATTAATTATAAGACAAAATTTGTAATATAAAAATCGGTAAAATCGCTTTACCAGAAACTCGGGGCTAACGAAAAATGCAGGCTATACATATATGTATATATATATATATATATATATATATATATATATATATATATATATATATATATATATATATATATATATATATATATATATATATATATATATATATATATATATATATATAAATATAAATATATATATATATATATATATATATATATATATATATATATATATATATAAATATATATATATATATATATATATATATATATATATATATATATATATATATATATATATATATATATATATATATATATATATATATATATGTTGATTTTTACTCCTTCACGGATGGAAAAATACAATGTGTTTTCATTCCGGGTGTACATCCGTTCACTACTGTCGTTCTGAAAAGAACAGTTTTGCTGACGCACAGTGCTTCGAGTAGTAGAGGTTATTGGACAAAAATAATACCACTTACCTCTGGCGATCATAATACAATTTCTGACAAAATTGTTATTTTTTTACTTAGGCGAAAACATTTTGCACATAATTTTCTAAGTTAATCACATACAGGGTGTCCAGAAAAATTTACAACTAAGATTTGTAACATTGACATATCAGAAAACACAGTGAATACCAAAATGTTGTGTGATTCTTTTATCGAGCTATTAAATCTCGATGGGCTATTTACAAATATACAGCGAGAGAGAAAATAGTTTTTTTATTTTATATTACGCAATATTATTAAGATAGCCACTTAATATTATTTTATATATTAAATCCCGAGGGACTAAATAAAAAAATTCGTTAAATATGTATTTGGTATTGGTAATATGTATATATATATATATATAATAGAGACTCTATTCGGACGCGAGAAAAAAAGCTTCGAAAATGCCAAATGTGATTTTGGCGAAACGTCACACAGTGCTTTGAGCAATGGACAATAATCACAAAACAAAGTAATAATTATTTATATTTTTATAACATCAATATAAGTATAAGTATCCAAAACACGCATTACAAAGTTTATTTAAATCAGGTCATCCTTGATTAGCACTGTAGAGACAAATGAATTTCGATCAACGCCTAGCTGTCAGTTTAACAATAATTTGCTTGCGTTCAGAACGGAGTTTTCATTAACGAGTTATTGTTGAAACTGTTCACTCTAAAAAGAAAATCGCTATGGATTGTCAAGCTCCAGGTAGGTTTATTAAATTTTAACTATATATTTAATTGTTGAGTCCAAATGTACGATTTTACCTGATATTTCAATTAGCAATAACAGATTAGTTGTTAACACAACTATATTTGAAAACTTTGGTAAAGGTTTACAAAATATCTCTAAATATCTCTTTCTGATACTGTTTTAGTTAAGTAGGAGAAAATATAAGGTTTCAGATTTTGTATCGATATTCTGCCCCTACCTCCCACCACAGGTAATTTCAGATATTTTATTTCAGAGTGTATTTATATCAAAAACGCTGATCTGGTAGATGTTTGGATAACTAGTTCACATAGTCATCGCCAGCAAAATACATTTAACAAAATATGTGAAATACTTGATTTAACAGATTGTTCGGAAGAATTATCGGCACGAATTTCAAAGATGGGTAGAATTTTTTGCATGAAAATGACTAAACTGTGGCAGGAAAGCTCTAGAACTCGAGAAAGATTTATAAAGCGCAACAAAAGTTGGCTAAGCAAACCGGTAGCCACATCAAAAGATTTTGTGGCTTTTAAAAGACCTCAAGTGCAACCATTACAACCGTTGGCGTTGCAACCACGATCAAGTCAATCTCGAGGAAGACCCACCATCCCTTTTGAGGAAGCTTCTACAAAAACAAAAAAAAAGACGCGTCTTAGATTTAATACAAAGCAGATCTCAAGCTGAGCTTAACTTTGCTGCTAATTTGGCTGGTAGCTCTAATAATCAAGATTCCTTAGATAAGGTTTTGACACCACATCAGGCTTTAGCCCTGTGCTTGGACCTAGACTTATCCGAAAAAAATACTTAGCTTTAAGGTCAGTAGTTAATGCTTTGCACAAGGATTGCTTTCCAAGTTTGTACGCTTTAAACATTGCAAAAAAAGCACTTTTGCCGTCTCAAATTAATACTGATGAAGTCAGTTCTGAAGTAAATTTACAAGATCTTCTAGATAAAACCGCAGAAAGTATTCTAAATGCCATTAAAATTGATTAATACTTGCACAAATAAGGATGTATGGGTAAATATGACAAGTTCCTCGACCTTGTTTTGTCGACCAATAAAGTTTATTTTTGCTAAGGAAAATGCTGAGTTAGTGCGATTGGAAGAGCAAAAAATGATAAAAAATATCAATTTGCTGAAAGTATCGACAATAAATATGCACAATCAAACTTATAATATAACTTTCGAATTAATTTTCACTATGATGGACGGTAGTGTAACTAATATTCTTTCCGGCACCAACTCAGCATCCAAGTGCATCGTTTGTGGAGCCACCCCAAAGCAAATGAACCACGAAAACGTTGTCAATCGGTCTGTAAATAGAAAACTTTCGTTTTGGCTTATCCACACTTCACTGCTGGATACGTTTTTTTGAGTGCCTTTTGCATATTGCGTATAGACTCCCAATAAAAGTATGGCGGGTTGAAGGAAATGAAAATAAAAAAATAGTAGAAAATAATAAAAAACGTATCCAGTCAGAATTTAAATCGAAGATGGGACTGATTGTGGATAAGCCAAAACCGGGATATGGCTCCACAAATGATGGAAACACCGCAAGGCGTTTTTTTTTAATCCCGATCTCAGCTCGGAGATAACAAGTATCGACAAGGAACTTATTGTTAAGTTTTCGTTGATACTTAGGATATTGGCTAGCGGGTACCATGTTGAATTAGAAAAGTTTCGGAGTTTGTTACAGGAAACTCGTAATTTGTATATAAATTCTTACAGTTGGTATTATATGCCTGCAACTGTCCACAAAGTCTTGATTCATGGGTGTGAGATAATTTTTCGATTTACCTATTGGACAACTGTCAGAAGACGCCTTAGAAGCAAGGCACAAGGAAGTTAGGAAAAACCGATTATCTCACACCCGCAAATCATCACGAACTAATTGTAACAAAGATTTGATGAACATATTATTGCTGACATCAGAGCCCTTACTATCAATAAACCGAAAAGTTATGAAACAGAAAACTAGCAAATATAACAATGAAATTAATAAATATCTAAAAAAAATGATTTAGTTGTTTCAGAAGATTTAAATTTGGAATTCAATGTTTCTGAAATATTAAGCAATGAAAGCGATTCGGACTAATAATTAGCTCTGAGTTTAACGTTTGTTATTTATTTTATGTTTAAAAATTTTAGTAATTAAGTGTTAGTGTAGTTTAAATAGTGTTTGTTAAATTTTAATTTTGTGTTTTATAATAAAAACAAGTTACAATGGCTTATAAACGCACATTTTTCTTTTTGACCCTCTATGTCAATGTTACAAATCTTAGTTGTAAATTTTTCTGGACACCCTGTATGAGATTAACTTAGAAAATTATGTGCAAAATGTTTTCGCCTAATAAAAAAATAACAATTTTGTCAGAAATTGTATTATGATCGCCAGAGGTAAGTGGTATTATTTTTGTCCAATAATCTCTACTACTCGAAGCACTGTGCGTCAGCAAAACTGTTCTTTTCAGAACGACAGTAGTGAACGGATGTACACCCGGAATGAAAACACATTGTATTTTTCCATCCGTGAAGGAGTAAAAATCAACATATATATATATATATATATATATATATATATATATATATATATATATATATATATATATATATATATATATATATATATATATATATATATATATATATATATATATATATATATATATATATATATATATATATATATATATATATATATATATATATATATATATATATATATATATATATATATATATATATATATATATATATATATATATATATATATATATATATATATATATATATATATATATATATATATATATATGTTATATTTTTACTCCTTCACGGATGGAAAAATACAATGTGTTTTCATTCCGGGTGTACATCCGTTCACTACTGTCGTTCTGAAAAGAACAGTTTTGCTGACGCACAGTGCTTCGAGTAGTAGAGATTATTGGACAAAAATAATACCACTTACCTCTGGCGATCATAATACAATTTCTGACAAAATTGTTATTTTTTTACTTAGGCGAAAACATTTTGCACATAATTTTCTAAGTTAATCACATACAGGGTGTCCAGAAAAATTTACAACTAAGATTTGTAACATTGACATAGAGGGTCAAAAAGAAAAATGTGCGTTTATAAGCCATTGTAACTTGTTTTTATTATAAAACACAAAATTAAAATTTAACAAACACTATTTAAACTACACTAACACTTAATTACTAAAATTTTTAAACATAAAATAAATAACAAACGTTAAACTCAGAGCTAATTATTAGTCCGAATCGCTTTCATTGCTTAATATTTCAGAAACATTGAATTCCAAATTTAAATCTTCTGTTTTTTTTAGATATTTATTAATTTCATTGTTATATTTGCTAGTTTTCTGTTTCATAACTTTTCGGTTTATTGATAGTAAGGGCTCTGATGTCAGCAATAATATGTTCATCAAATCTTTGTTACAATTAGTTCGTGATGATTTGCGGGTGTGAGATAATCGGTTTTTCCTAACTTCCTTGTGCCTTGCTTCTAAGGCGTCTTCTGACAGTTGTCCAATAGGTAAATCGAAAGCACTTATTATCTCACACCCATGAATCAAGACTTTGTGGACAGTTGCAGGCATATAATACCAACTGTAAGAATTTATATACAAATTACGAGTTTCCTGTAACAAACTCCGAAACTTTTCTAATTCAACATGGTACCCGCTAGCCAATATCCTAAGTATCAACGAAAACTTAACAATAAGTTCCTTGTCGATACTTGTTATCTCCGAGCTGAGATCGGGATTAAAAAAAAAAACGCCTTGCGGTGTTTCCATCATTTGTGGAGCCATATCCCGGTTTTGGCTTATCCACAATCAGTCCCATCTTCGATTTAAATTCTGACTGGATACGTTTTTTATTATTTTCTACTATTTTTTTATTTTCATTTCCTTCAACCCGCCATACTTTTATTGGGAGTCTATACGCAATATGCAAAAGGCACTCAAAAAAACGTATCCAGCAGTGAAGTGTGGATAAGCCAAAACGAAAGTTTTCCCTATTTACAGACCGATTGACAACGTTTTCGTGGTTCATTTGCTTTGGGGTGGCTCCACAAACGATGCACTTGGATGCTGAGTTGGTGCCGGAAAGAATATTAGTTACACTACCGTCCATCATAGTGAAAATTAATTCGAAAGTTATATTATAAGTTTGATTGTGCATATTTATTGTCGATACTTTCAGCAAATTGATATTTTTTATCATTTTTTGCTCTTCCAATCGCACTAACTCAGCATTTTCCTTAGCAAAAATAAACTTTATCGGTCGACAAAACAAGGTCGAGGAACTTGTCATATTTACCCATACATCCTTATTTGTGCAAGTATTAATCAATTTTAATGGCATTTAGAATACTTTCTGCGGTTTTATCTAGAAGATCTTGTAAATTTACTTCAGAACTGACTTCATCAGTATTAATTTGAGACGGCAAAAGTGCTTTTTTTGCAATGTTTAAAGCGTACAAACTTGGAAAGCAATCCTTGTGCAAAGCATTAACTACTGACCTTAAAGCTAAGTATTTTCTTTCGGATAAGTCTAGGTCCAAGCACAGGGCTAAAGCCTGATGTGGTGTCAAAACCTTATCTAAGGAATCTTGATTATTAGAGCTACCAGCCAAATTAGCAGCAAAGTTAATCTCAGCTTGAGATCTGCTTTGTATTAAATCTAAGACGCGTCTTTTTTTTGTTTTTGTAGAAGCTTCCTCAAAAGGGATGGTGGGTCTTCCTCGATATTGACTTGATCGTGGTTGCAACGCCAACGGTTGTAATGGTTGCACTTGAGGTCTTTTAAAAGCCACAAAATCTTTTGATGTGGCTACCGGTTTGCTTAGCCAACTTTTGTTGCGCTTTATAAATCTTTCTCGAGAGTTCTAGAGCTTTCCTGCCACAGTTTAGTCATTTTCATGCAAAAAATTCTACCCATCTTTGAAATTCGTGCCGATAATTCTTCCGAACAATCTGTTAAATCAAGTATTTCACATATTTTGTTAAATGTGTTTTGCTGGCGATGACTATGTGAACTAGTTATCCAAACATCTACCAGATCAGCGTTTTTGATATAAATACACTCTGAAATAAAATATCTGAAATTACCTGCGGTGGCAGGTAGGGGCAGAATATCGATACAAAATCTGAAACCTTATATTTTCTCCTACTTAACTAAAACAGTATCAGAAAGAGATATTTAGAGATATTTTGTAAACCTTTATCAAAGTTTTCAAATATAGTTGTGTTAACAACTAATCTGTTATTGCTAATTGAAATATCAGGTAAAATCGTACATTTGGACTCAACAATTAAATATATAGTTAAAATTTAATAAACCTACCTGGAGCTTGACAATCCATAGCGATTTTCTTTTTAGAGTGAACAGTTTCAACAATAACTCGTTAATGAAAACTCCGTTCTGAACGCAAGCAAATTATTGTTAAACTGACAGCTAGGCGTTGATCGAAATTCATTTGTCTCTACAGTGCTAATCAAGGATGACCTGATTTAAATAAACTTTGTAATGCGTGTTTTGGATACTTATACTTATATTGATGTTATAAAAATATAAATAATTATTACTTTGTTTTGTGATTATTGTCCATTGCTCAAAGCACTGTGTGACGTTTCGCCAAAATCACATATGGCATTTTCGAAGCTTTTTTTCTCGCGTCCGAATAGAGTCTCTATTATATATATATATATATATATATATATATATATATATATATATATACATATTACCAATACCAAATACATATTTAACGAATTTTTTTATTTAGTCCCTCGGGATTTAATATATAAAATAATATTAAGTGGCTATCTTAATAAAATTGCGTAATATAAAATAAAAAAACTATTTTCTCTCTCGCTGTATATTTGTAAATAGCCCATCGAGATTTAATAGCTCGATAAAAGAATCACACAACATTTTGGTATTCACTGTGTTTTCTGATTTGATTCATAATGTTGGTGACCTTTGGACCCGCACGATAAGACCGCATTTGACTATAGTAAAAAATTGTGTATTTAAATGAGCGGCACCAGCTTGAAGACTGCTTAAACTGGAAGGCCCCCTGGTAGTTCCTCAAATAGTAAAAAAAGTGTGATGCGATAACCACAACATAAAAAAAGATCTATTAACAAAATGTGGTTAGGTCAGTAGGGTTAGGCAAGAATGGTCACAGAAAAAAAAATAAAGTAACAATTTAAAAATCAACGTCATCAATCCGTTGGGTTGATTCGGTGTAGGCTCGTGCTGGTATCAAGGTTAGGGGCCGGGAGCTCAAAGTAGTTGATGTGCAGAATCGGCAGGCACCGATAATGCATCAACAAGTTAACTATATTTAAAGACTTTATTATCCAAAAAGCTTCGTACCCGTACCAAGAACCTTATACAAGGGTGGACAATGGCGGTCTAATCGAATCTACTACAGCAAAAATCGAACAACGGATTGACGTATGTCCTCGAAATAGACCGACACACCCACACGTAAACCCAAATTACCAATATCAACAACATAATAAAGCAAAACAATCATCAAATCATTAATTATCTCCTTAAAACCTGGCCGAAAATATGATAAAACCTCTTATTTGAGACCAGCATTTATTGTGGGTATAAGAAAAGAAAATTTAAGTTAATACATGGATATTTTCCAACTGCAAAGTATAATAGAAAAATCATATTATGTGGCAATTATTACGAAGGTATATTAATGGAGTGCAAAACGTAATTGACGTAATAAAATTCAGGACATGAAGTTCAAAATAATCTTATAACCTCGAGAAAATAATTGACAAAAAAAAATCTGGATTGATAAATATAGAATAGACTCGACAGAGAATGGACCATAGATGCATATAGCGTTTGATTCACATGACAAAAATTAAAAGGTATGCGACTAACAAATAAATGCATAAAAGTCTATTCGCGATGTAAATATACTAAATACTGAGACAATCCATTTGTCCAATCCGATGTAAATATACTAAATACTGAGACAATCCATTACTACAGTCTACAAGCCCACTAAACCGTAGGTGTAATCTGTGCTTTACTATTGTCGCGATCTCTTTTGTGGAAAAATGAAATGTATTAAATATTCGTCTGTATAATATACCTGTATTAATTGCGCCAAGACAGAATCCAAATTGGCGAAAGCTCCTCTGGCATCCACGTAAAACTCTAATTGCTGTTCAAAGTCCCGGCCATAGTCTACGGCTCTTACTACGTTGCAAAGAATTTCACCAATTTGTCTAAAAATAGACAAAAAAAACCATTTACTATGACCCTGGGGAAAGTGCCTATATGCCGCACGCATTTTTGTGCGGAAAGTTTCACTTTTGCGCAGTAGTGCGGAAGGTGCCTATTTTTCGCACTAGTGCACAAAAGTAAAAAAGATGACAAAAAACATCTAGATGTCGTGTTAGTTCAAATAACAATATGCAGGCTTTTGAACTGAGGAATCAAATGATTACTTTGACTGTTAAGAGAATTTCTTAAAAAAAAGAACGTATAAAAACTCTTAAATTTACAAAAACAATTATAACTTGCATGATATGATATTACATCAGCCAAAGGCGTCATTTAATTTTATCAAAGTGACAAATCATTACAGGGTGTTTTTTAATTAATGCATAAAAATAAAGGACGTAATTTTTTGTCTCATTTTAGGACTAAAAGTTCACATAAACAGTTGTCCACCAGGGCTTAGTTTTTGAGATACAAGGTGTCAAGTTCTTAATTTTATTTTAAACTCTTTATTTCATTGTAACTTAAAAATGATTCGTAAGCTATCCTAAAGTACTAAAAGTTACCTTTATAAACTAAACCTTATTAATACGTACTAAGTTACATATCGACTAATAAATCATAAACTACATTAAAAACTATAGGATCTATTGTTTTAATTTTAACACAGTGGCTCAGTATATCGTCTCTGTATAAAGCAAGCGTGGCATTTTTACCATTATTTAAAATCTATGCTATTGTTAAAATTACTACATACATGGACATGAAATTAAGTCTTTTATTGTTATAATTAAATGTAAGATTTAAAAGAATAGTCAATTTGTTTTGTTGGTTTAAAATTGTTTTTATTATTCTCAACATAACTATAGAAATTAATCGTGTTTTTCGAGTACAGGGTGTCCGGATTTGGTTGCAAAAGCAGGGTATCTCGCTCATCAAGCCGTAAACAAAATTTTCATAGCCTTCTTCGTTTATGAGATACAGGGCGAAATAGAAATTTTTGCATTTTGGGACCCCCTCCTATCTCGGTTATTCTTTAACTCAACGCGAAGGGAAAAATTGCTGCTTATGTAGTTTTTTACGCTGGATCCAGTGGCGTAGTCATATTTTTCATTTGAGTTGTTATTTTTTAGATATGACCCAAAGTTGTGTTTTTTTTTAATGGGACACCCTGTATATTTGTTCAGAAATTGATTTGTCCTTTTTAAAGCTTCTCAAAAATGTATAATAGTATGGGTCTATTTTAATAAACAACAACAAAAATCCTAATTTTTATAATTATCATCCCAAATTTTGCAGTAGGCCATGCAAAACAATGCTGCCTTTTATTTAAAGTCGTTAACAATATCTATATCCTAAATTAAAATAAATGTGTAATTAATCAAATTTATCAAAATATGTATTGATAATTTCGCACCAAAAAAGTACCACCTACCTAGATTTATGTAACACAAGAACAAAACAGTAATAAATTATTATGTAACAAGCCTTTCAACAAAAATCAACTGTCGTATAAGAACTACGGTAACCAGGGAAATCAAAAGAACTGTTCAAACTGACTTCCATTTTGTTCTATGCATGCTTCGCACAATTTTCGTATTCGTTTTAGGGAATTAAGCAAAATAACGGGATGATTTTGTAAATAGCGAAAATTTTCTCTTATTGCATTTCCTAAATCTTGGACACTATCATAGTGGTCTTTGTAAATTCTATTTTCCAGATATCCCCATAGAAAGAAATCTAAAATCGACAAATCTGGGGACCTAGGGGGCCATCTTATAGGTCCATTTGTTCCGATCCATTGACTGGTAAAACTATTGTCCAGAAATAATCTCGTCATTCCAGAATTGTGTGCAGGAGCACCGTCCTGTTGAAAATAAATTTCGTTAATTTGCCCTAGAGGAACATCGTCAGGTAATTCAGGTATAGCTACCTCTAAAATTTCTATATAGCGATTGGCTGTTAGATTTCCCTCAAATATATAAAATTTTATATGTGTTCCTAATATGAAGCAGGTCACATTTAGACCAAACCTGCCCTGCTGTCTTCTGGGAAATATTTGGTGTTGATTTTCCTGAAATGTGCTTCGTCTGACCATATAACCTTCCTTTCAAAATCTCTAACCATATCGCATATTTCTCGAAACCAATTGCAGAAGACTACCCGACGCTCTGCATCCCCTGGCTGTAAGTGCTGCACGAGCCTAAATTTGTATGAGTGGTATTTGTGCTTTTTTAGAATTTCTTGAACTCTAGTTTTTGAAAACCCTATGCTCTTTTCACTGGCCCTACAAGAGTTTGTAGGGTAAGCTTCTGCATTAGCCAAAACCGTAATTTCCTCAGCCTCCCGATTTTCTTTATTATACGTTTTCGTACGAGGTTTGATAAATGATCCGTGATTAAGTAAATTCTTTTTTATCTGATAAAAAGTGGAAATATTAGGTTGCCTCCGTTCTGGATATCTAAATAAAAATTAAGCAATAGTATTTCAACATACCTAAAAATTAACTATTTACCTGTTAAAATACACCTCAGAAGCCGCTCCAACATTTTCATTACTTAATATAAAACAAGCTAACATATAGTCCTTTTCATAATGTTCGAAAGTTTGGTTTTCTTCCATAATAGTACAAATATATTTTTACACAATAAATAAAAACAAAAAACTAGCGCTATATTTTATATACGCGTAGAAAATTGGGAAATGTCATTTGCTTCCAAGAAAACAAAAGAAAACGGCATCGTTTTGCATGGCCTACTGCAAAATTTGGGATGATAATTATAAAAATTAGGATTTTTGTTGTTGTTTATTAAAATAGACCCATAATATTATATATTTTTGAGAAGCTTTTTAAAAGTACAAATCAATTTCTGGACGAATATACAGGGTGTCCCATTTAAAAAAACACAACTTTGGGTCATATCTAAAAAATAACAACTCAAATGAAAAATATGACTACGCCACTGGATCCAGCGTAAAAAACTGCATAAGCAGCAATTTTTCCCTTTGCGTTAAGTTAAGGATAACCGCCGAAGGCTATGAAAATTTCGTTTACGGCTTCATGAGTTTCACAAAAAATTAGCTCAGGTTCGTGAAAACAGCAAGATTCTATCTTTAAAAATAAGCGAGATACCCTGCCTTTGCAACCAAATCCGGACACCCTGTACAAATCTGGAACATAGTTTTTCCTTAACGTGGATTCATGTGGAATTGATGTATTCGTGTACTGCTTGTTTCTGAGCACACTTTTTACTTTTTTGGATCTGATGCTTTGTAGTTCCTATCTGTTGTGTCACTTGGAATTTCCTGTTCGCAGTAACAGTTACATCACATTATTTACAAAACAGCACAAAACCGTCAGTCGTAAAATCAGGAAAATCTTTCACGAATTGACTTAATACCGCACTTAATGAACTACTAAACTGATTTGGAAAAATTATTTCTAACATTCTTAAAACGTGCGTATTTATGATTGTAAATCCGTGGTAAATCCATAGTTTTTAAAGCAGAGATGTTTTATTGGGTACCTATAACATTTAAGAAAGGATGGGTAAAACTCTTGGCCTGCCAGCAACTAGACATTTTTGATTATTTTATTATTATGGATTATACTTGAAATACATCAAATTTGTCTTGGGAAATAAAAATATATTCAGAAAAATTAGAATATATGCATTTTTCCTGTAATAACTGCAAAATATGCATTTAAATACAAAAATTGCCAAAATATGCATTTGCATATGCTTTCATGTAAATGCATATACAATGAGGGCATAAAGTCTGGAAACCTTGAGATATGTCAAAAACTATACAAGTTGGGTAAAAAGTTTCATATAAAAGTTGTATAGTTCCTTACGATTTATGATTCAAAAATGTCTTGAAATATACAGGGTGTTTTAAAATCAAGTTACACGCCAAAACTTCTGAATCTCTAATGGAACACCCTGTATATTATTCCATTTTAAGAATCTACATGAAATTTTGATCATATTTTATTAAGCATACCCTATCCCTAAAGTCAACTGTTTTTGAGATAAAAAAATGAGAAAACTGTTTTACAAAATTTTTTTTATAACGATTAACAACGATAGTCTAAAATTCTAAATGATGCGTTTTAACGTAATAAATGCTGGAACTGTTGTCCGTTCACTTCCTGACAATATCCTAATCGATTGATGAACTCTTGTTGTAGATTTCGAATGAAAGTAGGTGGGATTTGTCGGATTTCATCTCTTATACGATTTTTCAGCGCGTCGATATTAGGAGGTCTGTGCAAATAAACTTTGCTCTTTAAATATCCCCACAGAAAATAATCTAGGGGAGTTAAGTCCGGGGGCTTGACCGGACATTCGTAGGGACCACAACGTCCTATCCACCTGTTAGGAAATATTTCACTGAGATACTGCTGAACAGGTAGAGCATAGTGAGGTGGTGCTCCATCTTGTTGGAACCACATTGCTGCAGTAGGCATATCGGGCTCATTACCTGGATACAATGGCTAAGTCAGGAATCAACTCGAGTTGTAAAAAATCAAGATAAATTTAGCCGGTTAAATTTACGTCGAAAAAGTAGGGACCTATAATTCTATCTTGAAATATTCCAGCCGAAACATTGATTTTCTCGGGATATTGCGTATAAGCCACTTGAGCCCAATGGGGATTCTATGTAGACCAATATCTACAGTTTTGTCGGTTGACAGTACCATTAAGAAAAAAGGTGGCTTCATCGGAAAATAAAATATTTCTACAAAACAATGGATCCAGGTTGCACCGCCCTTGCATACTTTCGCAAAACTCAAGTCGGCGGTCAAAGTCGTCTTCATTTAATTCATGGATTAATCTTATTTTGTAGGGATGATACTTTGCCGTGTGCAGAATATTTTTTACCGATGATTGACTAAGGTTTAAATCTAATGCTACTTGACTTGTAGGTAAATGTGGATTTTCGTTATAACTGAGTAAAACATTCAATTTCATATCATCATCTAGTTTTGGCCTACCTGTCCTGAGAAGATCTTTCTCACAACCATGATCACGAAATTTTTTGATAATGTTGCTAACTGTGGATTTTGCAATTGCTTGTCCTCGCTCGGGATGCGTATTATTAAAAAGTTCACATACTTCGTCAAGATTTCTTTGGCGATCTCCCATCCAAACATCATAAGAATCTCTATTCTTTCTCTTTCTGAAAGCATTTTTATCAGGAAAAAAGTAACTCTCCAACAATATGTTAAAAACTGACACAGTTTATTGTCAGTACATGACAGTTTCTATGGGAGTTTTAAAATAGTCCACCAGGTTTTACTATGCATAGGGAAATGAGTTAATTTTGTTTAAAGCCAAATTTCCATTTTCTCATTTTTTTATCTCAAAATTAGTTGACTTTAGGGATAGGGTATGCTTAATAAAATATGCTCAGAATTTCATGTAGATTCTTAAAATGAAATAATATACAGGGTGTTCCATTAGAGATTCTGAAGTTTTGGCGTGTAACTTGATTTTAAAACACCCTGTATATTTCAAGACATTTTTGAATCATTAATCGTAAGGAACTATACAACTTTTATATGAAACTTTTTTACCCAACTTGTATAGTTTTTGACATATCTCAAGGTTTCCAGACTTTATGCCCTCTTTGTATGTATCCTAAGCCTAGTTATGAATAACAGTCGGCACTGAGCGCTCGCATTGCATATTTGCGTACGATCGAGACTCTCAATTCGAGAGTATTCTAGTTGCTTATTGCGGGTAATACATAAACCGCTCAGGGCGCATGTCAACTCATTACCTCTTAACAACTGATAAGAAAAGACGCGAGAAATATTCAAGCAAATTCAGCTCAGAAAAAAAAATCTATCAAGATGTCTGGTTTAGAAAAGTGGAAAGCGTATACAGAATGTCGTCAATTCCAAAACAAATGGACTAATGAATAATTTTTTATCCTGCACAGTGGTAAACCTATGTTTTTCTGTTTTAAAAGAATACAATATCAAGCGACATTACTCTAACAGGCATTTCGCTCAATATAATTTACTTACTTATGGGTCAGTTAAGAAATGATAATTAAAAAACTCATTACCGATTTAGAAAAACCGCAACAAATGTTCCATTCACAGAGATCAAATCTAGACAGTGTTGTTAAAGCTAATTTTATAGTTAGTTCCAAAATAGCGAAAACGTCGAAGTCATTTTCTGAGGGAGAGTTTGTTAAAGAGTGCCTAGTAGATGTTGCAATCCTGTGCCCAAAAAAAAAAAAGTTTGGGATAGTTAGCTTGCTGCGAAGTATTGTTGTTCGACATATAGATCTGATGGCTAGTAATATCAAAAAAACATTGACTGGTTTTCAAGCATTTTCGATTGCTTTGGATGAGAGTACCGATTTATCTGACACAGCTTCAAGAGGACTCATATTTGAAGTCTAAATTTGATGATGTGGAACTAAGCGAATATTACAGAACATACCTTTCCGAAGAAAAGTATCCACAGCTGAAAGCTTTCGCACGAAAAATAATTTGTACATTCGGTAGAACGTATAAATGTGAGCAGCTTTTTTCAATCATGAAAATTAATAAAAATAAGCATCGTACTCGGCTTACAGATGTTAATTTAGAAAACACTATTGCCTACCGTTTATTTTTTTTTGTTTTTATTTCGATTGCTAAAAATTCAGGATGTAATTTTTTGGTTCATTTGGAAGAGTTTTTACAATTCGTTAGCTCCTTGCATCCTAAAATTGAGTTTACATTGGAAATGGAAGATGAAGGAAAGCTACCCTTTCTTGACCTTTTACTATCTCGGAAACACAGTAGGATAGAGTTTGAGGTTTACCGGAAAACATCGTCCACGGATAATGTTATTCAATATGCTTCAAACTCTCCTTACACACATAAATTTGCCGCGTTCAACTCCTTTTTCTATCGGTTGTGTAATTTACCATTGTCAAGGGAAGCGTTTACTAAGGAGCGTGATATTATAATGCAGATTGCTATGAATAACGGTTTTCCTTTGGAGTCCATCACCAAATAAATGTCCTATACTGTCAGACATTCAAAACTTAGCGATGAGACAAATTTTTTCAAGTGCATTACTTTTTTCGGAAGTATTTCTCTCCAATTGGCAAAATTTTTTAAAAATATTAAAAATGTCAATATTTCATTCAAAACAGTAAATACTCTCAAGAGACATTTAGTAAGGACAAAGGACACAACCAATAAATTGTCCAGATCTGGGGTTTATGCACTAAATTGTAGCGAATGTTCCACGACCTATGTGGGACATACAGGTCGAAAAATTTCCACAAGGGTGAGAGAACATTTAAGCCTTGTCAACAAATTCAGAAATACGGACGTAACTGAGACTGTTTCGGCTTTTGCCAATCATTTGTTGGAGTCAGGTCATGAATTTTCCATTTCTGACGTTGATATTTTACATGAATGTCCGAAGGGGAAAAAGCTTGACCTTCTAGAAAAAATGGAAATAACAAAAGCTATAAAAAGTCCCATTCTCGCTTGCGTTAACGATGTTTTTAATTTTGAACCAACCCTAATATTTAATAATTTAATGTAATAATAATTGTAGGCAACCTTCATTTCATTCACTAATTCATAGAGTGAGAGTTTTTGGTTCTTTTATTCGACTAGTCCAGTGGTCTGTGGGTGGTTGCTTCGGTGTCTGACTCGGGTGGTCTGGGTTCGATCCCGTCTAGAGACATGAATCTTTTTTAATATTTTATTTTGTTTATTCACGTGAGACTTAACCTCATTTTAATGTCCATCAAATATGTATAAGTAGTTGTTTGTTTTGTTGTGCTTTAGTGTGTTTTATTCTATTTGTAAGTTATTGTTTTAGGATTTGTGAGTGTGATTATTTACTAAGGTTCTCTCTGTTGTTTGTAGGTCTGATGATGCTCGAAAGGGCGAAACACGTGTCATGTTTGTTGTGAATTGTAAAATTATAATTTAATGAGACCGAGACTTGGAGTCTTTTTCTATGTTTGTTATTAAAACTAGGTCTCTTTGAGCAATATGGACAATTTCTTCGATTTTTAAGACTAAAAGTTCAGATAAAAATGTGTTCGAAAGGCCTTAATTTTTGAAACACATGATGTTAAATTTTAATTTTTTTTTACTTCCCTCACAAACATCACCTTCCGTCATTTTTTCATGATTTACGCTTCAGGTCAGTTTCATGCCGAAAAACATGTCGGTCTGTCCGTCTGTTCGCACCTTAGCTACAAAATTAGTGCCTAGTGCAATTTAAAATAAATATTACTAAAAATTTACCTCAAATTTTGCACAAAAATCAAGTATTATGCAGGAAACAGCTGTGAAATTTTGGTAGGAATACAAGATGGCGGAATATAATGAAAGCTTAATGAAATGATTAAAAATTCAGCCTGAAAAACTAATTAACGAACTGATTTTGAAATTGTGTGCATCATTAATTGTGGTATAGAGATGACCTAGTAAAACTGTAGTACGCAGGCGCGTGCAGTCTATGGAAGCAAGGGAAGCAGTGCTTCCCCAAAAAAAAATACAAAACATCTTCTAAAACGTAATTTTTGAAATAGGAAACCATTAATTTAGTTTATATTAAAAATATTAAAATATTATCTTAATTATCAAGCCCATAATAAATGCGGCCTTGACTCCGACCGAGTGACAATAGAAAATGGAAGCCGCTAGCTTCTCTGCAACGAAGTACTGTATGCTTGATTTCCTGTGAATCGAGCTAGAGGTTATTGAACTTTCCACCGGCTGTTTGCAGTTTTTGCATTTCAGTCGCGTGCTTTCAGAGGTGGCGGAAGCTATCGTTGGAGTAGGTTCTTTGTTTGAACGGCTATCCGTGTGTTGTGTGATACGTTCGTCGCGTCGTGCATGGTGCGATATGGAAGGCCTAACGTAATAACGTTGAAAATGTTGGAGAATTTAGTAAGAAGAGTGTGTGTGAATGTGTAGTGTGCGTCTTAATAATAAAGGGATTTTCAACATTTAACTTCGCTCATAAGCTTCAAATAATTTCCAAAGGGCAAAACCGCCTATGAAAAATTTAACCACAAAAATGGAAAACTGTATTAGACATTTTTATCCGGAAAAACAATACGAACAGTTTAAATGGCTAACAGGGTGTGAAAATATAAGTAAATTATTTTGTTGGCCATGTTTACTTTTTGAAAATGAAAAAGGTTTCTGGAAGAAAACTGGTTTTTCCGATTTAAACAATTTCCATAAACCTGTAAAAAGACACATTATATCCAAAGCGCATTTACAGGCCGTCATAAAAGGAAAAAGTCTTCGGAAAAACCAGAATTGAACACGCCCTTAATAAACAGTTGGAAATTAGTCGCCGCCAACACAATGAACTAGTCGATAAAAATAGGCAAATATTAAGAAGACTTATCGATGTTGTTTGTTTTCTCGGACAGCACGAATTGGGATTTAGAGGTCATGACGAAACAAGGGTTTCTTCAAACAAAGGAAATTTTCAAGATTTACTTAGTTTAATGGCTAAATATGATGATTGCTTAAAAAATCATTTAGAGCAGTCTAGCGTTTTTCGCGGAACCTCGAATCGAATCCAGAATGATTTAATTTCCGCTGTTGCAACCATTATTCTAAAAAGATTTAAGCAGGAGATTGGCGAGGCGCGGTTCATTGCTATTGTTCTGGACGAAACAACTGATATCACTAATTTTAGCCAATTATCTATAGTAAGTTAAAACAGACGAACGTATTCAAGAGCGATTTTTAAGTTTTGAGAATGTGTCCGAAAATCGAAAGATGCATTATATACCGTAGTTTATAACGTTACTAAAGAAATTAATGAAGAGAAAAAATTAGTTGCTCAAAGCTATGATGGAGCTAAAGTTCGAGAAACTTTCCCAAGTGCTGTGTTTGGCCATTGTTTTGCTCATAAATTAAATTTAGTTTCATCCCAGTCCATCAATCACATTAAAGAGTGTAAAGTATTTTTCGTTACTTTAAGTAGCATGGCTGCTTTTTTTTCCAAGTCAACAAAACGTACGCAAGCTTTGGACTCCATTGTCCACAAACGATTGCCCAAAGTAGCTCCTACTAGGTGGAACTATAATGGAATGCTTGTGTTAACAGTATCTGAAAATCATGAATCACTGATTGAACTATTTGAGGATATAATAGAAAATAATGAAACGTGGGACTCAGAAGCAACAAATAATTCCAGGGGGTTTTTAGACTGTTTGAAACGAGATTTTAATTTTAATTATTTGTTGAACATATTTTCAGAAATATTTTCATTCTCGGACAATGTTTTTAATATATTACAAACTAAAACAAATGATATTGCACTTTGACCTATTTTGGGAGAAAGCGATGACGTTAAATGTAGAGCCACAAGCCAAGCGTCTTCGAACAGACAAGGTGGGACATGTTCAAACATCATACAGACACCTCTTTTATGAAATAATCGATCAGTCAGCAACAAATAAACTATAGATTTAACGGTTTAAATGATTTTAAATTCCTCGAGCTCTGCAATTTTGATGCATTTAAAGTAAAAACTTTTCCAGAAGATGCGTTTAAATCTCCTCTTCTTCATTATGGCCAGTTCTTCCACCGAGTGTTACTGCGATCTGACCTAAAAGTGATTCACGAAACTGACGACATTAGCGCAAAAAATAAAGCTAAGGAACTAATGCAATTTTTAAAAGACAAGGAGCTGGAAGAGGCCTACACCGAAGTGTCGAAATTGTGTGAATTAGTATTAACAATACCTGCCACAAGTTCATCAGTAGGGCAGGAGAGACTTTCGCCTACATCGATGTTGTCCATTGAAAATAAACTTCTCTAATATACAGGCTGATTCATGAGGAAATATCAATACTTCAGGTACATATTCGGGACCAAAAAATTAACATAAAAGTCTATATAAATAAGTGTCCGCAAGGCCTTAGTGGTCGAGATACAGGGTGTTAAAGTTTTTATTTAATTTTCATATTTCTTAAATAAAATCTATGATACTGTAAATAATGGAGTGAAAATGTGAGTGATATACGGGGGTTTTTTGGTATGACAAATTCGAATCTAATATTAGTATAGCTCTTACTTGTAAGGGGCGCCACCTAAATATCTTTCTATTTCTTCGAACAATCACAACTTTTTGGTACAGTCTTGTATTACATTTTTGAGTAAAACAAATTATTCCCTTGCCATTTCTACGTCAAAAAGGTATACTTGTTAAAAGTGGATACGAGCAACCGTTTTCGAGATATTTGGATTTAAAACAATTTCGGCGTATTTTGTAATTTTTTATCGCAAAATTTTAAAAGTGTGTTATTTTATCCAAATTTAAACGCATCTTGGCACAAAAACTTTGAAATGAAAGACTAACACATTTTTTTGAGTTGTGTATTCAGTGCCTCAGACATAAACTAAACAAAAGGTATTTAATTTTTATTAAAATTGTTATTATTAAGTTGTTTTTAATAAAATCTAGGTTACGTTTCATAATTTTCAAAAATCTAAGCACAGGTCAGCTCTATGGTGTATAGCTCGGGTTGCTCTGTGGATATATTCGGGCGCATTTCTTAGTGTTTGTGCTGCGTTTGTTATCCGATCCAATAATGCTTCTCTTGTATTTACTTTAGTTGAATATACCAGTGATTTGAACCATCCCCAAAGACAATAATCCAAAGGATTAAGGTCTGGCGATCTAGGTGGCCAATTAAACGGACCTCCCCGACCAATCCATCGGTTTGGAAAGTTTTGGTTTAAAAAATCTCTTACAAGTAAACTGTAGTGTGCAGGGGCTCCATCATGCTGCTAATACATGTTTTGTCTTACATTAAGGGGAACATCTTCTAATAGATTTCGCAAGTGATTTTCAAGAAAGTTTAAATATTTTTCTCCTGTAAGACTACCGTCGATTATAAATGGACCAATTAAATGACCATTTAACATTCCACACCACACATTAATGCTAAATTTATGTTGGAAATTATGTTCTACTGTAGCGTGAGGATTTTCATAGAACCACCGGTGTTCATTGTGAAGATTATTTATACCATCCCTCGTGAACTGTGCTTCATCAGTGAACAAAACATACCTATACAACCTTCGATCTTCATTAATCCAGTTACAGAATTGCATTCTCAACTCAAAATCACCCTCCTGCAAATGTTGAATCCGTTGTAAATGAAATGGGTATAAACAATTAATGTGAAGATTTCTCCAAGCAGACGATTGTGTAATTTGATAAGTATCTGCAATTCGCCTAGTGCTTATGCTTGGATCATTTTCGACGGCATTGAGTATAGCCTCTTCTACTTCAACGTTGGGTCCCGATTCCCTTTCAGATACAATTTTCGTACTTGGAAACATCCCAGATTCTCCAGCAGTAGTGAAAACTTGTTGAAAAACTCTTCTATCTGGCACCCTTCTATCTGGAAAACGACGCTGGTACTCCGCGACTGCTTGAATTGCGACCCCATTGCAGAAGCCATAGGCGAATATCATATCTGCATATTCACGATGCGAGAATATCACAGGCATAACGACGTATTTAGATCTAAAGTTTCTTAAATGATTATTGTCAGATAATAAAAGAATAATAATAAACAGAAATTGACAGTGACAAAATGTGATCTTATTATTAACTGACATTACCATTGCTAAGTAACAGGAAAAACGATGAGAACACCAACCAGCAGTTGTTCTGTCAGGCAAGGCACACTTCTATGTTTTTACAATACATGCATACTTTATGTGAATTTATATTATATATACCTTTTTGACGTAGAAATGGCAAGGGAATAATTTGTTTTGCTCAAAAATGTAATACAAGACTGTGCCAAAAAGTTGTGATTGTTCGAAGAAGTAGAAAGACATGTAGGTTGCGCCCCCTACAAGTAAGAGCAATGCTAATATTAGATTCGAATTTGTCATACCAAAAAACCCCCGGATATCAATTTTCACTCCATTATTTACATTATCATAGATTTTATTTAAAAAATAGGAAAATTAAATAAAAACTTTAACACCCTGTATCTCGAGAACTAAGGCCTTGCGGACACTTATTTATATAGACTTTTATGTTTATTTTTTGGTCCTAAATATGTACCTGAAGTATTGACATTTCCTCATGAATCACCCTGTATGTCGGAGCATCGACGTTTTTATGATGACGTCATTGACGAATTTGCAAAAAATGATCGAAGAATCGAATTACATTACAAATAGGTCAGTTTCTAAAAATAGCTTCCTTTTCTTAAAATTTCACCTCTCGCCTCTGGTAGTACGAATTGAAGATGGCGGCCAAATATTTTTTTTGTAATCTGAAAAAATCACCCTCTTGGGTTTCATCACGTTTTAGCATCCCTACATGCCAAAAATATGTTTAATTAAATCCGTCGGTTCGTCTGTCGATTTGTTTGTTCATTGTTTAAAACCAAGTAAAGCGCCATCGAATTTTTCCAATTCCCATATTATATTAATCGATGTTTGATCGCTTTATTACATATTTATTATATAACTTATGTAAATAAATGATCACAAACATTAAAACAATATCCCAAACTTTGTACTCAATATATATCAAAATACCTATTCTCATCTTCTGGCGACAAAGCGTTTACAGAATCGTGCAGGATACCTCCCAGAAACATCAAAGCATTTGTTATCACTGGATCGTTTGTCTTTTGTTCCGCGAACCAGTTTGAGGTTAAAATTAGCTTACATACTTCGACCTTGGTTAATTCTTCATGAAACAAGTCAACGAACGGTAGGAAATATTCCTAAAACAAAAACGCGGACAATTTGAGCAAATTAAATTTAAAAAGATAATATTAAATTGTTTGTTAATGACAAGATAATTATTTGTTTGCTAATAAAACATAAACGCTAATAAAATCTAAACGAATTATTTTTATATAAAACATTAATTTACAATTAATTTGCTTCTGGCTTCTTACTTTAAATCTTAGTAAATCTTTTGTGTTAATAAGTAAAAAAAATATATTTCAACATTGTTTTATATATTATATTAACAATATTTATTATTTGTTTATATTTTATATTTTTATTATTTGTTGACAGGTTTGATATATAAGACAGTATTCTTAAGATTAAATTTCAGTTTACGATTGATAATGACCAAAGATTCGCACTAGTCGAAACGTTGATTAAAAGTGAAAAGTTAAGACCATTTTTCAAAGAATACTCACTTACCATAGCCAGAAGTGCCTCAAAATCGGATGTGTGCTGCACAATTGTTTGTACTACTGTTTTCAATTCTGGACTAAAATTCTCATAACACCTGTGGGGTATCACATGATCTATTATATCACCTAATATGGTGTTTATTTCCCTAGTCTGAAAATCATACAAAATACAAGCATCTTTAAATTGTTGCTAAAAAGTTTATTATTATTATTATATTATTTATAACTTATAGTACAGTTAATGGACGTTAAACCTCAGGAAAATTAGGAACTACCTTTTTTGTTAATTAAAGCTCTTTGAGAGCTGATTAGAACTAGCTAGTCCGGCATCGGCTATTATTTCGATCACGGCCGACTCTAGATCAGGCCATGAAGAACAATCTGGCAACAGGTACGCGGGGTCATTACGCGGGTTCACGTCATCTTTCGCCCGACCATATTTTTACGTCTTTTTTTGGGCAAAATAAACTGCTCGAAAAATTAGTTGGCATACAAAATTTTTTCGTAATTTTTAGGAGAACGTATCTCGGAAATGCCTTAGACGATTTTTCAAAATTAAAAAGGTTCTGAAAGGCCATTATTTATTTAATCAATAACCTGAAGGGGTTTTTGATAATTTTTTTATGTTATTTATTATTGTTATTTATGTTATGAAAAAATATAATGTAAAAATGGAAATTTTAACTCCCTGCAATAGTTATTCTAGAAATTTCATAGTACTCACATTTAGAAGCTTTGTTGGGCCGCATTTTTGTTTAGAAAAAAAGTTATAGGGTATTAAGAAATCATGGTTCTTTGGATTAGATCGTGTCAAAATAGAATAACTTTCTGACGTTTCGTCTTCGATTGCACGAGGCATCTTCAGGGATTTTTACTCCACGAGATCAGAACGCTGAATGAGCCTGGAGACCCAGGCCGGCTATTTATAGTCGACATGTGTCTACCGAACCGTGACTCGGTGTAACGATCGGTTTCCACGTATGATGTAGACTGAAGCCCGTATCTCTATTAAAATTGTTAATATGCTTATAAATTTCAATAGATTCTCTAATTTTCCGTTTATAGAATCAGGAAACCGATGCCAGAACTTTTATGTTATGTCCAGTGGAGTATTGGTGTTCAGATACAGCAGATTGTACAATTTGTTTCTTTCTGATACATCGTTCATGTTCCTTAAGCCTAGTCGATATGGATCGTCCAGTTTCTCCAATATAGACACCACAGGAACAAGGAATTGCATATACTCCTTCCGTTTGAAAAGGAATAATGTCCTTTGGCGATAGCAAACATTGTCCAATTTTCTTGTGTATGTTGAAGATTGTACATATGTTGGACAGGCGAAGTAACCGCGCAATCTTGTCTGTGGTTGCGTGTATAAATGGAAGAACTACACTTCCTATAGGTAATTCCTTATTAGTATAATTTTGTGGAGTAGGATTATTATATTTTCTAATTGACCGTTTAATATCCTCAGTGCAATATCCATTCCCTCTTAAAGCTTGAGTCAGTTTCTCTGTTGATTAATGAATTAATAACTGTTTGTTTTTGTGCTGGGTGATGATGGGAATTTGCATTAAGGTACCTGTTCGTATGCGTTGGTTTTCTATATACAGAGTGTCTTAAGGAACCATCCTCTTTCCTTTGTACAAGAACGTCTAGAAAGGGAATCGTGCCTTCTGATTCAATTTGCATTGCAAATTTTATATTAGCATGTTGTTGATTCAGATGATCAAGAAACCCAAGGAGGTTTTCTGAACCATGGGGCCATATCACAAAAGTGTCGTCTACATGTATGAACCATGATTTTGGTTTTAATGCAGACGACTCTAAGGCTTCCTCCTCAAAAGCTTCCATGAAAATATTGGCTACCACTGGTGACACTGGAGATCTCATGGCTGCTCCTGAGGTTTGTTCATAAAAAGTTCCTCGAAAAACAAAATATGTTGATGTGAGACATGCTTCAATCAGATCTAAAAGTCAGTTGTCAATACTATTATGGTGAAATAAGTCTGAGATTATGGAAATTGAATCATTTTTATATGCACATTTGTATATCCCTAAGATATCTTAGGGATCTAATTGGATTGATTTTAGTTTTTCTACAAAATGCGTAGAGTTTCTAATATATGAATGTGTTTTTCCTGTAAAATTATTAAGAATATTTGAAAGATATTAACCAATTTTGTAAGTAGGAGATCCTATTGCACGATAGGTCGAAGTGGTACATCAACCTTGTGTATTTTACCGTGGGATCCTTGAGCTGCTTGCCCTTAACATCTTCTTCTCCTCTGCTGGTAGGTTGGATGCTTTTATAAGGTTGGTGATCCGTCTCTCAACTTTGTTGGTCGGGTCTATTTAAATTACTCTGTAAGTGTTGTTGTCCAAAAGAATTGTAGTTTCTTCACGTAATCTGTGTTGTCCATAACGCCAGTGGCATTTCCCGTGTCTGCTGGAAGGACCAAAATATCTGTATTGTTGTTTAATGTTTTTATCGCCGTGCTTTCCGAAGCTGATAGATTCGACTTAGGTGGGTTAGAATTTTTGATAATCTTCGCTGTTTCATACTATATTATGTCAACTTCTTCGGCAGGAAGTCTTCTAATTATTGCTTCAACGGATGACACTATTTCTTCTACGGGTATGTCCTTTGGTATAATGGCAAAGTTTTGGTCTTTAGAGAGGTCGGATTGTTCTGCTTCAGTAAGGATTTTGGAAGATAAATTTATTACGGTGACCTGTGGCGGTTTAATTGGTCTTTGTCCAAAAGTCTGTTGCTTAAT
Organism: Kuschelorhynchus macadamiae; assembly: GCA_030620095.1. Taxonomy (NCBI): domain Eukaryota; kingdom Metazoa; phylum Arthropoda; class Insecta; order Coleoptera; family Curculionidae; genus Kuschelorhynchus; species Kuschelorhynchus macadamiae. Next base: position 95,520 of record JAUTXW010003396.1, on the reverse strand, counting down.
GGTAATTGCTTGTTGTATTCTTTCCGCTTGCTCATTGGTAATGTCATCGAGAATTCTAAATATTTGATATTTAAGTATAAAAGTTAATTTTAAATGAATGTTTAATAACTTACGAGCGTTTATATCCAAATCACGTCGAGTAGCTTTTATCCTTTCTCTTACCTCTCTTATTAGACTTATTTCACCATAATAATATTGAAAACTCACTTTTAGGTCTGATTAAAGCATGTTTCACATCAATATATTTTGTTTTTCGAGGAACTTTTTATGAACAAGCCTCAGGAGCAGCCATGGGATCGCCGCTGTCACCAGTGTTAGCCAATATCTTCATAGAAGCTTTTGAGGAGGAAGCATAGAATCGTCTCTATTAAAGCCAAAATCATGGTTCAGATATGAAGACGACACTTTTATAATATGGCCGCATGGTCCAGAAAACCTCCCACGGTTTCTTGATCATTTGAATCAACAACATGCTAAAATAAAATTTACAATGGAAATTGAATCAGAAGGCACGATTCCCTTTCTAGACACTCTGTATATAGAAAACCAACGCATACGAACAAGTACCTTAATGCAAATTCCCATCATCATCCAGCACAAAAATAATCAGTTATTAATTCATTGGTGTACAGAGCCCCCGCGATTTGTGACCAAAATTCTTTACAATCGGGAACAGAGAAACTGACTCAAGCTTTAAGAGGGAATGGATATTGCACTGAGGATATTAAACGCTCAATTAGAAAATATAATAATCCTACTCCCCAAAATGATACTAATAAGGAATTACCGATAGGAAGTGTAGTTCTTCCATTTATACACGGAACCAGACAAGATTGCACGGTTACTTCGCCTGTCCAACATACGTACAATCTTCAACACACACAAGAAAATTGGACAATGTTTGCGATCGCCAAAGGACATTATTCCTTTCCAAACGGAACGAGTATATGCAATTCCTTGTGCTGGTGGTGATGTCTCTATTGGAGAAACTGGACGATCCATATCGGATACATATTAATGTAAGCAAAAATGTTACCTCTAGTATCTCGCCAAGTTTGGACCCTCTTTCGTTTCTCTCTCCTTCAAAAAATTTAGCTGATAGCTTTTTCTTAAGTCCCGTTAGCAACACTGAACTATTGAAGGTAATAAATAATATCAAAAGTAAATCTTCGTGTAGCACTGATGGCCTATCAATTAGAATATTCCTGAACTTGCCACTCCCAGTCATAGAGGCCCTTACAACATTAATAAATGAGTCCTTTATAAAAGGTGTATTCCCTGATTGCGGCGGCGAAAAAACTAACTCTTGCAATTATCGCCCAATTGCACTACTACCAGTGCTATCAAAAATCATCGAAAGGCTACTGAAGAATCGTCTTATGCCATTTCTCCTGAAACATCAGATAATATCCCCGGAGCAGTTCGGATTTCTACCCAACAAGTGCACCAGCGACGCCATGTTCACGTTGCTTAGAGGCGTCTACTTATCTCTCAATAACAACCACCCAACTGCCTCAGTTTTTTGTGACTATGCGAAAGCCTTTGATTGTGTTAGTCATGAAATTCTGATAAACAATCTAAATTTTTATGGAATTCGTGGTAGTTCTTTAAATTGGTTCAAATCTTATCTTGGGAAAAGGCAACAACTTGTAAGGGCTAATGGTTCCGATTCTGATTGTAAGTTGATTACAAGTGGAGTCCCTCAAGGTTCAGTCTTGGGACCTATTCTTTTTTTGTTATACATTAATGATATCACGAACCTTAAAATTAATGGAAGAATTTCCCTTTTTGCTGACGACACAAGCATAACTTGGAGTGATTTTGATACGTCTTTACACTCTAGTATCTCCAAAGACTTGGTTATAATTAAGGCTTGGTCCGATTCCAATATGCTTTGTTTTAATGTCGATAAAACGGTGGCGTTATCTTATAAGGGAACTTTACAACCACTTCAGGTACATAACAGCAATATTGAAGACGTAGAGTCGGTTAAATTCCTGGGTTTAAATATAAATAACAACCTAAAATGGTCTAATCATATTGACACCTTAACTAAAAAACTTTCTACCGCCTGCTTCGCCATTCGATCAGTTTCAAAAGAACTAGACGTTCCTACTGCCAGACTTACTTATTTCTCTTTATTTGAATCCCATCTCCGCTATGGCCTTCCCTTTTGGGGCTGCTGTACCACCGAGCAATTTCGTAGTATTTTTATGCTTCAAAAGAGAGCCATTCGTTATTTGTTTAGTCTAAATAATAGAGCTTACTGCCAATACTATTTCAAAAAACATGAAATATTGACACTTCCTGCATTATTTATTTTGGAAACGGTATGTTTGCTGAGAAAACATATAAACACCCTCCCAGAAAGGCCACAACATGTATACCCTACCAGAAACTCTAGGCATGATATATATCTTCCCATTCCTTCCTCAGAATTAATAAAAAAATCAATTATTTACAACGCCATAAAACTTTACAACAATCTGCCAGTACATTTAAAATCTATCCATATGCTTGCACAATTTCGAAAAAACACCAAAGCATACCTCATTGAGAGACCATTTTACAGTGTTAATGATTTTTACAGCGAGTAAATCTCTTTAAATTGTCACTAAATTCGCTTGTTTACTTAAATCTTTTGTGAGTCATGTCCTAACTCGTAGCATAGAATTTTGAAAATCATCATATAGAGAAAAGAACTGTCGAACGTTCACTTAAAACTTAATTGTTTTTGTTAGGTATTGGATTAAAAACAAAATTTAATTCTTTTTTGTATACTACATTCTACACTAGTTCATTATACCTTTTGTTTAACATCACAATTATTTGTATAACTATAATAACATAGAGTTTAAGGTCGCATAGTTGCAATTTTGATTTCAATGTCATCGAAATTATTCACCTCGTACATGTGAGTTTGTTTACTTTTATAAGGTTATTAGGATTCATTAACTGTTTTGCGGCAATGTTATGTTATATTCTAACGTGTGTTTTACGATTTGGTAAATTGATAATTTACATTTTTAAAAAGCATTGACCTATCGAAATTCTTTTCGATTAATGTTTTGATATGTCTTATTTTAGGTATATTTTGCTTTGTCCATAAAATTGTAAAATTTTTCTGCGGCAATAAAGCATACTTTTGTTTGTTTGGATAGGCTTAAGGAACGTGAACGATGTATCAGAAAGTAACGAATTGTACAATCTGCTGTATCTAAACACCAATACTCCACTGGACATAACATAAAAGTTCTGCCATCAGTTTCCGGATTCTATAAACGGAAAATTAGATAATCTATTGAAATTTATAAGCATCCTAACAATTTTAATAGAGATACGGGCTTCAGTCATTATACGTGGAATTCGATCGGTTCACGGTCACGGTTTGGTAGACACATGTCGACATAAATAGCCGACCTGGGACTCTCCGAGCTCATTCAGCGTTCCGATCTCGTCGAGTAAAAATCCCTGAAGACGCCTCGTGCAATCGAAGGCGAAACGTCGGAAAGTGATTCCATTTTGACACGGTCTAATCCCAAGAACCAAGATTTCTTAATTGACCACAGCCGTAAAAGCTTTCGTTCTATATTATAGGGTATTTTTAAAAAGTCTGTTTTTTTTAATTAAAAAATTTAAAATTTCCAGGGGTTCTTTTATTTATTGTGGAATTTCCAGGACTTTATTATCCCAGTTTCTCTATACCCAGAAACATAGAGGTTTTGCATTTTTTTGCATCTCTCAAAAAAACAACTTAATTAAGTTGGCAAACGGCAAGTTGATGAAGGCTTTGCATTGTTTGATGGTGCAACAAATCAAATTAAGCCCCTCAGACAGTGTTAGATTGTTAGGCCTAAACTTTGACAACACACTTCAGTGGCATGCCCATAATGACGACCTTTGTGGTAGGTTGCGCAGTTCCTGCTATGCCCAATCATTGCAGTCAAAGTATTTTACTGACCATATACTATGCCAATTTTCAATCACATTTGTGATATTGCATCTTAAATTCGGGCACGAGTACATATATTAAACGTGTATTTCTGTTACAAAAGTACGCAATATATTTTAGTATGAATAATCTATGGTCTCTCAAACAGAGAGTCGTGTAAGCCCGCTTACACGCACAATCTTGACTATTTTTTACTTATATATCTTGGAAGTATGTACATATGTTTATAAAAACAGATCCACTCTTCAGTTAAATCGATATTAAGGAGTCGGTGACATTGAATATCTTTAGATCCAAGTTAAAACGCTTTTACTTGAGATTAACTGTTATTCCCACGAAGACTTTTTTACATGAACTTAATTTTATATTGCTTTACTAGTAATTTACTTTATTTTCAGACGTTTCCTTCAATTATTATATGACTTTTGTAATACTTTTCAATTGAGGAAATAAATGATTGATTGATTGAAAAATCGAAGAAATTGTCCATATTTCTCAAAGAGACCTAATTTTAACAACAAACATAAAAAGACTCCAAGTCTCGGTCTCATTAAATTATAATTTTACAATTTACAACAAACATGACACGTGTTTCGTCCTTTCGAGCGTCATGAGACCTACAAACAACAGAGAGAACCTTACTAAATAATCACACTCACAAATCCTAAAACAATAACTTACAAATAGAATAAAACACACTAAAGCACAACAAAACAAACAACTACTTATACATATTTGATTGACATTAAAATAAGGTTAAGTCTCACGTGAATAAACAAAATAAAATATTAAAAAAGTATTAAAAACGATTCATGTCTCTAGGCGGGAACGAACCCAGACCGCCCGAGTGAGACGCCGAAGCAACCACCCACAGACCACTGGACTAGTCGAATAATACAACCAAAAACTGTCACTCTATGAATTAATGAATGAAATGAAGGTTGCCTACAATTAGAACCAACCCTAATATTTAACAGCTTAATGTAATAATAATTATAGGCAACCTTCATTTCTTTCATTAATTCATAGAGTGAGAGTTTTTGGTTGTTTTCTTCGACTAGTCTGGTGGTCTGTGGGTGGTTGCCTCGGCGTCTCACTCGGGCGGTCTGGGTTCGATCCCGTCTAGAGACATGAATCTTTTTTAATACTTTTTTAATATTTTATTTTGTTTATTCACGTGAGACTTAACCTCATTTTAGTGTCAATCAAATATGTATAAGTAGTTGTTTATTTTGTTGTGCTTTAGTGTGTTTTATTCTATTTGTAAGTTATTGTTTTAGGATTTGTGAGTGTGATTATTTAGTAAAGTTCTCTCTGTTGTTTGTAGTTCTGATGATGCTCGAAAGGGCGAAACACGTGTCATGTTTGTTGTAAATTGTGAGTCTTTTTCTGTTTGTTATTGATTGATTGATTATAGCACTACGATTCAGTTGGTTGAACTAGTCACCCTAAAAAAACGTTGAGAAAATGCCATGGTCTTCTTTCTCCACAAAGTTGTCAATGATAATATCGATTGTGCAGAGTTGGTTTCTAACGTTAATTTCCGAAACCCCCCGAGACAAACAAGAAATAGGCACTTATTCCAGGAAACCCCATAGAACTAACTAGGGCTCTCATAGTTTTATTGGACGATTAATGAAAAATTACAATAATTTTTGTAATCATGACTTTTCATAATTTTCTATAATCATTTAAAAGCAATGTTCTAGTTAGATTTTAAATTGCAAATGTGTGTTATTAATAGATCCTACTATTAGTTTTATCGTAGCCTTTAGGACATAATTTGTACCATTTGGAGAGAGAGAGAGAGAGATCTGTAGAACACCGAATCATAAATAAATAAATAAATGAAAATTACTTTTATCAAAAAGCTAAAATAAAACAAAAATTGGCTGCTTCCTAATTTTCTTAAGACTTTAGCTAAAAGATGGCTATAATTACTTACAGAAAAGTGTTGTGCTATAAAGTGCACCCATACTTCTATACAAGTTATGTACTCAAAGGGGTCAGTAAGCTGCGCCACATTGGACCAAACTGCATTCAAAACTTGCTTGCGATGCTCTGCAGGTGGTGGGCATACACTTACACAAAGCCCCAGGGTTCTTAAAAGGGAATGTAGAGGTATACCTAAAAAACAATCGGTTTACTCCTTACATACTACACCAACAAATTCATTTGGTAATGTAAAACTATATTTACCATCATCAGTGCACTGACTGATCATAGAGAGAAATTGGAGTGTTCTTTCAGCAATGTAAGCAGGTTTGAATCCAGACATGATTGTATTTAAAATCAGGGAGCTGAAAATAACCATGTTAACCTAAATTAGTTTTTAAAGCAATATAGGGGGCTATCACTTAATAGAAGATTACATGGTATAACATAAGACACACATCTTATATAAATGTAGGTCTATTTTCAAGATAATAGGATTGGATTGTCAGTATTATTGACCAGTGGCGAACAAAGGACCAATGAACGTTTTCATTATTATTGGGCGATAATTTGTTTGGTATTGGCATTTTTGACAATTTGTTGTATGTCACTCCAATTAATTTACACAAAAAAAGATACTCTTCGTTCAAGTCGATAAATCTAACTGTGTAAAATGTATTTTTATTTTTTGCTGTTAGTTTTTTTTAAATATTTTTTTTTAATTAATGTAAGGACGTAGCCGATGCACGCATCGGACAAGTGGTCCTTCAGAAACGTACTCTACGGAATGCTAAACATTCCAAATGGTTCGAATTCGCAGAATAAAAAAAGATAATATTAAGAGTAAAATAAGACTAAACATATATATATTGTCAAATAACAAAAACAATCAAAACAAAGAATGGTGACACAAGTATCAGACAAAACATATAAAAATAGAGGACAACCACATAATCAATCCATTCAACTGCGTTTTTAATTGTATTGAGGTAAGGCTGAACATGTATGCCGAAAAGTGACGATTATAATTAAATACTAGTCGGTCAAAAAATGAATTAAACCCATAATTAGTACGATGATACCTTTCAAAATACAGCTGTGATTGTCTCGTTCTTCTGATAGGAACAGTCAATTCCTCCATGCACTAATTTGTGTAAGAAAATCAGAAGTGCCTTTCTTCGCCAAAACTCAAGCGTCTGTAGGTCGCAGAGAAGAATTCTTGTATTATAAAACAGATCTTGACATGGAAAATTAAACTTGAACAAAAGATACTTTGCAAATTTATTCTGAACTTTTTCAGTCCTGTCGATGTGACACTGATACGAAGGGCTCCATATGGTAGAACAATATTCTAAGATACTCCGTACTAAAGAGTTATAGAGACTAGTAATCGCTTTAGTATCAGTGACACGCTTAGTGTGTCTTTTAATAAAACCTAGCAGTCTAAAACCCTTAAGCACTATGTTATGAATGTACAGGGTAGCGAGCGGCCAATTTCTCATAAGATATTGGTCGTATAGATTTGAGAAAAATAAATCATAATCAAAGTCACCAAGAGAAATTGCTGAAAATTATTTTCGAGTTTGTCAAACGTCCGCTAGAGGGCGTAACAACCAACACCAAGTAGAAAAATGGGGTTTTTATAGAATTTTGCCTAATGAAAATATATCGATGATATCATTTTCATATTTAGTGACCATTTCCCTACACTTTTTGTCTAAAATGTTTTGTTCTATATATCAAAATAAAGCGGTGGGGGAAGTTCAATTGTTTTTTTCAAACAAACCAAGATGTCTCCCGTTTCTTTTGACCGATTTTAGCAAACTTAGGCTCATATGAAAGAGCATAATTTGCACTACAAAACGCTTATTTGGTTTTGAATTTTTGACTTTTGCTGGCGTCGCTAGATGGCGTTAACTGAATTAGTAGCATATTTTTTAGTTTTTTTCAAAAAAAAACAAATGTAATGGTATATTCATTTTTACATATTTTAAAAGGGGATAAATTTCTCTATAATTTAATGAAAATAATTTATCATCTACCCTTTTTTGAACCGTTGATATTGACCAAAATATTATTTTATTTTATTAGAAAATGGCACGCCACTGCTTTTTGTCAAAATAAAAATCATTTTCGTAATCACTTATTAGTTGCTAACAAAAAGAACCTCTTGACTTGTTTTCGTTAGACGAACGGTTTTGGATTGAAAAAAATAAGATGTTTAACAATAAAAAATCTTAATAAAACTGTCCAACAACAGCAGGAGCAATAACACTAAAAACAAGAACATGGAACTTTAAAAATAAACGTTAAAAATAAATTAATAGTTTTGTCGTAAATGTTCAAAATGTTGTCCATTATTTTGAATGCACTGGTCCAATCTCTTCTGGGTGGAGTTGACAGCTGTCTCAATTTCCGCTCTTGGTATAATATTTATGGCGTTTTGAATTCGGACTATCATGTCTTCTCGAGTAGTTGGTCGAGTTTTATACACCAAATCCTTTATTCGGCCTCACAGATAAAAATCAAGGCAGGTTAAATCGGGGGACCGTGGTGGCCAGAAAAATAGACTGCCTCTACCAATCCAACGGTTAGGAAAATGCCTGTTCAAAAAATCTTGCACATTTCGTGAATAATGTGCCGGGCATCCGTCTTGTTGAAACCACATGTTTCTTTTTACTTGTAAAGGCACATTTTCCAAGAGTCCTGGTAAATCGTTAAATAAAAAGTTCAAATACATGTCACCGGTTAGATTGCCATTAAAGATGTGCGGACCGATAATAGCACCATTAATAACACCGCACCAGACGTTGACGCTCCATCGATCCTGCTGATAATCTTCACGTAACCAGTGTGGATTAGTGTCCGACCAGTAATGCACGTTATGAAGATTTACCCTGCCATTACTGCAAAACGATGCTTCGTCTGTCCACAATATTTGTGACAAAATATGATGGTTTTCCCTAATGAAGTCTCTAAGGCAGTAGCAGTAATCGAGCCTACGTTCAAAGTCAGTGTCATTTAGGGCTTGATGAATCACGATGTGATATGGATGCATTTTAAAATCCATTAACATTTTTTGCACTGAGCCATAGGATATTCCTAAATCTCTGGAGATCTCTCTTATGCTTAAATGGGGGTCTGCATGAATATAAGCCAACACATTTATAATGTTATCTTCTCTTCATACTCTACGATTTCTTCTCAAAGTTGGAGTTCGTTGCACTTGGCCATGTTGCCCTAAACGTAAGGCTAAACGATGAAAAACCATTCTCGAATGGTGTCTTCGGAGGGGATAACGCAGTGCATACTGCCTAGAAGCAATCGCCGCATTTTCAAAACATTGAAAATAAATTCTCAACATATCAAAGGCTTCTTCATTCGTAAAAGGCACAATTTGTTGTAAAAATACTTTTTACATAACATTAAATTAGATGTCAATAGCAGGAACTATCAAAATGAATATCAACATAACTGACAATTTGGTGTTTTGTTTCTTAACGTAGATCATGGCCTGCTTCGCTTAAATGCGATGTTAGTTAAGTTTGATTTTTAATTTAATTTATGAAATAATAATAATTATTAATAATAAATTATGAACTAAAACATTCTCTCGCTAATTAAATGATTATTAATGATAAAAATAATAGGTAATAATTTTATTATTGTGAGATGTAATATTTAAAAATAATTTTGAACCTTATAGTTATCATTGTTAAACATCTTATTTTTTCAATCCAAAACCGTTCGTCTAACGAAAATGATTTTTATTTTGACAAAAAGCAGTGGCGTGCCATTTTTTAATAAAATAAAATAAAATAATATTTTGGTCAATATCAACGGTTCAAAAAAAGGTAGATGATAAATTATTTTCATTAAATTATAGAAAAATTTATCCCCTTTTAAAATATGTAAAAATGAATATACCACATTTGTTTTTTTTTGAAAAAAACTAAAAAATATGCTACTAATTCAGTTAACGCCATCTAGCGACGCCAGCAAAAGTCAAAAATTCAAAACCAAATAAGCGTTTTGTAGCGCAAATTATGCTCTAAAGTTTGCTAAAATCGGTCAAAAGAAACGGGAGACATCTTGGTTTGTTTGAAAAAACAATTGAACTTCCTCCACCGCTTTATTTTGATATATAGAAAAAAGTGTAGGGAAATGGTCACTAAATATGAAAATGATATCATCGATATATTTTCATTAGGCAAAATTCTATAAAAACCCCATTTTTCTACTTGGTGTTGGTTGTTACGCCCTCTAGCGGACGTTTGACAAACTCGAAAATAATTTTCAGCAATTTCTCTTGGCGCCTTTTATTACGATTTTTTTTCTCAAATCTATACAACCAATATCTTATGAGATATGGCCGCTCGCTACCCTTAACTGATCACCCTGTACAGATTGAATGTGAGGCTTTCATGGAAAATGAGATCCAAATCGTTAAAAGATGTAACAACTTCGAGACTTATGTTGTTTATATAGTACGTGGAAAGAATGAGATTATTGCATTTAAAAAATCGGACAACTTTACATTTAGTAATGTTAAGATGCAGGTAATTGGTGTAACACCATTTGTCAATGTCAGACTGCAGTTGATTGGAGTCAAGGGAAACAGGGGAAAATAATTTTAAGTCATCCGCATATAAAAGGCATTTCGACACTTTAAAATAACATACAATGTCATTTATAGACTAAAAAGAGAACTGGGCCGATATGCGATCCCTGTGGGACCCCTGATGTTACAACAATCTCATTGGAAAACGTACGTTGACCTGTTGACGTTGATTAAACAAATACGACTTAATCCACTCAATATAGCTTCCAGAAAGGCCAATCTGTTGCAATTTTGCTAGAAGAAGCTCATGACAGACACTGTCAAACGCCTTGGATATGTCAGTGTAAACGACATCAATTTGTTGGCCGGTTTCAACTGATGTTATTAGGTAATTTTGAAATACCGCTAGATTGGTAGTCGTTGAGCGACCAGGATAGAAACCATGTTGCTCCCCCGAAATATGTTTCAGCGATTCAAACATTTCATCGGTGACAATAATAATAATTCCTTTATTTAGCATTTAGCTAATACATAAAAAGTATAATAAAAGTTATCTTAATGAAAACAAACACTCAAATATATCAATAAAATAAAATTTTTACAAATAACTTTATGTACAATTATTTATTAGAATATAGTATGTATCACTCTTCCATTAGATGTCTTTTAAAGAGTTTTTTAAATAAATCCAATTTTGGACTATCTTTAATTATCTGTGGCAAAGCGTTAAATTCAATCAAACCTCTATGGTTAAGTGCTTTCTCAGTACTCCTCTTATTTTTTGTATACACATAAAAATTTTTGTTATTTCTTGTTGGATAGGTATGTATAGACTCGTTCGTGACAAGTTTTTCTGTCAGATAGTTGGGAGTTAGTCCATTTTTAATTTTATAAATAAGGATTAGTACTTGATATTTCAAAAATGATTCTATAGAGAGCCAATCTAATGCCGTTAGCATATTTCTTATAGATGTTTACATCTGTTTTGAAGTTTTTGCATGCTGTTTAGCTCATTTTTGTTAGCAAAATAGAGTATTGAGGAGCTAAAGACCAAATGTAGAAGGATTAATGTGTTAAAGACTGTTAAAGATATGGTGAAACTCGTGACAAAAAATTAACGTTTTTGGTTATCTTTCCAATTATATACAATATGTGTTCTTTAAAACTGAGATGTTTATCAATAATAAAACCAAGATATTTAATATTTTCTACTACTTCTAAATTATCACCATTATTGTTAAACACTTCTGTGGAAATTTTGTTACTAATTTTGGTAACCTGCTTTCTATTCTTCAAATAATCTACAAACCAATCAAGGGCAGTATTACTTATACCAATTCCCTTCAATTTACCAGTATATCCCTATCTATAGTTTCAAAGGCCCGTTGTAAATCAAGGAACACTGCTCCTTTTGCATAATTATCATCCAAGAGATTCTTCCATTCATAAAGAACATTCTGAATAGCCGTTTCACAGCAGTGATTCTTTCAAAAACCAGAATGATTTACCATCAGAATATTATTTGCAGTAATAAATTTCATTAATTGTTTATATACAATTTTTTCTAAAATTTTCTCAATTGTAACCAGCATATTAATGGGTCCGAAATGATCAGCCTTAATAGTACCTTTTATTTTTGGAATTGGGATTACTGTAGATAACTTCAATAAGGATGGAATCTGTCCTGTTTCTAAAGAAGTATTTATGATGTTCATAAGTGGCCTTTCTATATTACTGTAGATATTTTTAAAAAATTAAGGTGTTAGTTCATCTGGACTTCCTTTGTTGGGCAATAAAAATACAGTTTCCCTTAGCTCTATGTTATCAATTAAGCAAAATGAATCAAAATGGTCTTGCAGACTGGAATTATTTACACTTGGTGTCGTTTCTGGTCCTATATTCGTTTTGTCAATATCATGTATTATATTATTAATACTTTCCACAAAATAACTATTCAAATTATCTGCAATTTCTTTTGAATTAATCAAAACGCTATTGTTGATTTCCAGATTAGTAATAGTTTTTTTATTAGTTGCAGAAATTAATTGGATTAATGTTTGCCACATTTGCTTAGCATTATTTTTTGATAAATCTATTTTGTTTTGATAATATTTTTTTCTTTCCTCTCTGATAACTGACACCACCTTATTTCTACATTGTTTGTAATTCAATCTATTATTTGCCGATTTATATATTTTTAATTTTTTATAACTATTGTCCCTATCCTCAATTGCTTTTTCAACTCTGTCATTACACCATTTTGGTTTGAAAAAGTAATAAAACTTTGGTTTTATTACTTTTTCAAGTCGTGGAGCTATATCTTCTAACGCACCTTTAATATTATTATAAAGTCCTATTTTATCTGTGATAATCTATTATTTAACACATCATAGTCTATCCTACCTCTTGTTTGAATAGTTAAATTATCCTTCCTAACCCTTTTTATCTGAATATTTATACTTACAATAAAATGATCACTTATTTGAGGGGTTTCCAACACCTTACATTCCAAAAGATTAAATTTGTTAGTCAAAACTAAATCAATTACGCTTCCACCCCAGTGGCGGCTCGTCAGGGTAGGCCTCTGAGGCCGCGCCTCACCCCCAAAATAAAGGAAAAGAGAATTTTTTTATATAACTTTTTATCTATTACCAATTAGAAATATACTTTTTAACAGTTTTACAACATAATAATATTAAAAAAAAAACAAAATATAATCCCATAATAAATATTTTAGAAAATAAATTCTGACCACATCAAAAAACCGACCGTGCAATCCGTGCAAACCCATTCCTAAAGAAAGTGCTCTCGAATGAGGCGAAATAATTTTAGCTTGGAAAGTTTCGACTTCTGACCTATTTATCAACGGCCGGTGCCGATGCCGGCGAGTCACCTGATTACGACAGAGCGGGATGGCGATTGCCGATGCACGCGTTTTCTATTGCATTCTTGAGGCGATAAATCTGTAGCTTGGATATGCTTTTATTGGTTATTTAAATCACATGACTAGCGAAATATTCCAACGGCTTCTTTTTACGTGGTGCGTGCGGCTGAGGAAGAAATAGGAAATAGATTGCGATAATCGCTGATTGAGGGCGTTCTGTCTTTTAAGGTGAATAAATACGCGTGAGTAAGTTTTTGTTTTGTTTTGATTTGGTAAGTTGGACCGTTCCATTTTTTGTATTTGCTTTTTGCTTTTGAAATCAATCCTATTCACGACATTATTGCTTCATTCATAATTAAACGCCTTTTTTAAGAAGAAGCGAAACTGAAAAGAAACAGATATTAGGTAGCCGTCCGACGCGCGACGCCGAAAATTTTAGCAATATTTAACGATAAGAGGCAAGGTAAAAAATATTCAAGAACTTTTCAAATATCTTGGTACGAAACTTATAGGTGGCTATGCGGAAGTATTTATAAAGAAAGCTTATATTGTTGGCCTTGTATTTTATTAGGTTGCGTCAAAAATAATTGGAGTTCAGGGGGCGGATATTCGGATTTAAAAAATTTTTCACGAGCAGTAAAATCGCATGAAAGTTCAAGAGAGCATATTAAAAATTCGGTAGCACTACAAGAAAATGCAAGTCTTAATAAAATTGTTTATAATGAAAATGTTCGAAAAAACCGTTTATTATTAAATTATTTAATTGATGTTACTATTACTTTGGGTAAATAGGACTTGGCATTTCGAGGTCATAATGAAACAACAGATTCTTTTAACTGTGGCAATTTTAAGGAAATATTTGCATGCTTAATAAAAAGAAATGCCGAACTTACTGAACATTGTGCTAAATTTAGTAATATTTTTACGGGACAATCTGAGACTATACATAATGAACTAATTGGTTGCATACATGACTATATTCAAGAATTTATAAAAAAAGAAATCAATGACACCGATTGCTGTTTTTTTGGCGTAATTGCGGATGATAGTACTGATATAACAGAAAAATCACAGTGTTCGATAACAGTTAGGTATGTGACCAACGGATCTTAAAAGAAAGATTTTTTGACGTTAGCGATAATAGAACAGCAGAGAGCCTTTTTCATTTAATACAAAACAGCTTAGAGCCTTATGACTTTAAAAATAAATTGGTCGCGCAGTGTTACGATGGGGCTAGTGTTATGGCAGGTGAAATAAGGGCTTCAAACAAAAGTTAGATCTATTGCTCCTTTAGCTATGTTTACTCATTGTTGCGCCCACAGATTAAATCTAGTTTTACAACAGGGAACAAAATTGATTACCCAAAGTCGTATATTTTTTGCCACTTTATTAGGAATACCAAATTATTTCCACGAATCACCAAAACAGTCTTTTGTGCTTAATCAGATAGCAGGTAAAAGAATTCCGCGAGCTGTAGAAACGCGATGGTATACACGGTCTAAAATTTTAAACTTAGTGGCTAATGAATGGGACAATTTAATTATAGTATTTGAAACTATTATTAATGACTTAAGTTCTGGAACAGAATCTATTAATGGTGCAAAAGGATTTCTAAAGCATTTTAATTATTTCGAATTTTGCCTTTTAACGCATATTTATAAACAAATTTTTAGTTGGACTGATGTACTGTTTCAAATATTACAAATATTACAATAATTTAAATTTCTTTGCTTTAGTCGAATGCACAAAATATTCGGAATATGTTAAATGCTTTCCAGACGACTTATTAAATAATTTATTAAAAAATTATCCAAACATTTTTGACAGAGATAGATTAAAGAATGAGCTTTCTGTATTGTATAGGGATGAACAATTTTCAAATTTAGATGTCGAAAAAAGTCTAGCTTTGTTATTTAAAGATTTTAAAGCAATTTTTGCGGAAGCATATAAGCTTTTTAATTTAGTTTTAACTATTCCCGCAACAAGTGTATCGGCCGAACGAAATTTTTCATGTCTTAAACGGATCAAAACCTACCTAAGAAACACAATGACACAAGAACGGCTTTCGGGTTTAGCAATGATGTCAATAGAGCAGGAATTACTGTCAGAACTTAGTGAAGACCAAAACTTTTACGACCAAATTATAGATAAATTTGCAACCTTAAAAGACAGACGTATAGATTTAATGTACAAAAAGTAGTTTTTTTATCTTATTTCATACAACTATTTATTTTAAGTTTTAATAAACTAAATTATGTTTTTATTATCGCAATAACCGCTATATTTTAGTGATAGGTGTACATATTTTACTTGTTTTGTTTACTTTTTATTTAATTTTTTTAGAGTTTATTTTTTAGTTTTTAATGGTTTAGTAGGGCTATTGTGGGTAAAAAAAAAGGTCAACGCGTCGCAGAATAATACCTCATGGGTGACGTGGAAATTTATTCACATTTAAACAAAATTAACCTCATGTAGCCTCACCCTTCAATATACTCACGAGCCGCCACTGTTCCACCCTGGTCATTAGGATGTGTTACTGTCTCAACCAGTTGGTGTAAACCTGTATCATTTACAATTTCTTTTAGATTATTTGACTATGTAGTTTGTGCCAACCAGTTAATGTTAAAATCACCCATTATTATAATAGGGTAACTACAATCAAGCAGACTTTCACACCATTGTTCAAAAAAATTCAAAAAATCAGAGGCACTGGCACTGGGAGAGTGATACAAATTTCCCAAAATGTAATATTGTCCCATGTGAGCTACTTTTATTACAACAAACCAATAATTTTTTTGAAACTGAAATCTGTCAACATTTAAAATGGTAATACAATCTTTTATATAAATTACAACGCCACCTGTGTGTCTATTCTCACTATCAACCCTTATAATTTGGTACCCTGTAATGTCAATTTCAAAATCCTCAATGTCTTCTGTCAGTCTTGTTTCTGTTAGGCAAATTATGAAGGGATTACACTTGAAATATGAAGTTATATATTTCATCAAATCTTGACAAAAGACTTTGAGAATTCATTAGAACTATTGAACTGTTTATAAATAGCCTCGAACAACTTTGGTATGTGGGAAAGTAAAGAAATACCCCTGTAGTTTTTTACGTCGCATCTATCACCCGATTTAAATATTGGAATCAGGGTAGAAACTTTTGAAAAATTTTACAAAGCGGCTTGGACAATGATTGATTGCATCTCTCCAAAAAAATATTAGGGACACCATCTGGACCAGCCCTTTTAGATAAATCGAGAGTCTTTATTTAGTTACAGATCTCTGCTTCTGTAAAATGATGTGAAAACAGTGATATACCCGAAGAACTTATGCGCTCCATCCCACCAAGATCTATGTTTTGGTGGTTGGAGTAGCACGACTGAAAGTGAGCAGCAAAAGCATTAGCAATACTGTCTGAACCACTGATTTCTTCACCTTCATAGCTCGTGATGTTGGGCAAGCTAGAGTATCTTCTTAAATTTCGAACAAATCACCAAAAGTATTTGATGTGTTTAGGGATAAGTAGTTCGGCTTGTGTGATATATGAAAGGTAACACATATCGGTTCGAAGTTTAACCTCTCGTCGTAAATTAGAATAGGCTAAATAATCAACTTTTGTATTTTTTGTAAAGACGATTCTTTTCCCCAATAAGTTTTCTTAAGGGAAGGTCAAACTATTTTGGATATTTACAATCAGAGACAACCCTTTTGGGAACATATCTATCAATACCCTCAAATAATATCTCATAGAAGAGTTGAACCACTTTGTTAATGTCAGATTCTGATAATAAAAATGACCAATCAGATTGTTCATAAAAGACACTTTATACTCTCAAGAACAACTACTTCATAAGATCTTTTATAACATACCTGTTACTATAGCGCTTACATTTTGCCAATAAATCTGATAGGACACTATCTGGAGAATAACATACAACTGTTTCCATTATAAAATCCAAAGCAGGGGTATAGAGGGTCATGTATGTGGATAATGCCATTTTCTGGTTATGAAGTTCTCCTTTTACACTTCTACTAAATATCTGAAAATATATATAAAAATATAAGATTTTTTTTTAATCTGAAATACTAGAATTTTCTAAAAAACTAAATAAATGACAACTGGAAAGAAAAAAAAATGCTATTTTAAATAAAACACTCTGTATAATAATGTTTCCTTAAATGTATCTCTTCTCGCTAATTATAAATGTACCAGGTTTCCAACATTTACAACAGAGGAAATTGAAATCCTGCTATAAGAGGCAGTGTATTCCTATTTGATTTGTGTTAGATCTCTAGAATAGATTAAATCAGAAAGATAATGACTGGAAAAAAAGACCAAAGAAACCAAAGGAAAGAAAAACAGAAAAGAAAATAGGAGAAACAGAAACACATAAAATACAAGATCAACAATGTAAAAGATTAATAAGAGGATATTAAAAAAACAATCCTTTCTGATTCTATTTTTAAAAGTGAGAAGACTTTTGGAGAAGTTATTAATTGTTGACTTTTGCAATATTGTAGCTCTTTGCAGAGTCCATAGACTATACTCAAATCCAACACCTTTTTGTACTTGGTTACTTATTTTAAATTACTGTCAAATCAGATTGAACGTCCTGAAGTATTGTCATATATAAACATACATGTTCCAAGTAGAAGCTTGAGGTTGTAAGCAAGCTTATGCCTGAAAAGCACAGAACTCTTTATGGCCTACAAAACTCTATTAATAGGATAATGACTCTTGCCAACAGTTTGCATGTAGACGTGTTTGTAGCCTCCATGACTTCTGTCAGGTGTGCTTTAAGAAAAAAGTAACTGAACTCTGTTTTGCAAATGTTTTCAATTAATACTAATAATACTCTACTTAACAAAAACAATTCTCTATGAGTTTATTAATATATAGTATTATGTAATTATCTATTCACAAGTTTCTGTGATGTCATGTTAATTACAAAAAAAAGCTATCTTATCAAGTCAGAGTCAAAGTCAAAATATGCTTTATTATCACAAGAGCACATAAAATTCATATTGACAAAGCTTTAAATTAACCTAACGATACAAAATAATAATAACATGTTTTATATAAATATGGATGAAAAACACAGTTACTAAATAAATGAAAACAGTTAATGTAACGCTATAACAACAAACAAAAAAAACATCTGAGATGCACTAACAATAAAGAAATATATATATAGAAATATATAAATATATATATATATATATATATATATATATATATATATACAAATACACATACATACACATATACATAGTACATGTGTATGTATGTAACATACATAGTTATTTTGTATTTTATGTCTTTAGCCCTCAGCTACCGACAACCAAGTAGACAGCTTTTTGGAAACACTTTCATTAGTGGATATGATTAGGGGCAAAAATATCTTACTCCTTGGTGATTTTAACATTCCATCATATACCTCCGACCTTCCTCCCAATACCAAGCATAGATCCTTGTCTACTTTTAGCGATTTTCTTAATCTAAGGCAAATCAACACTATACCTAACATCAGTGATCGCTGTTTAGATCTGGTATTCACTGACTTTGAAGTCTGTGTCGAGGAATGATGTGCCTATTATTGATGAGGACCCTTATCATCCGCTTCCAAGGTGCTCTCCCACATGTTCCCAGCTTTCCCGTGAACGGGAACAAGCCTCCACAATTTAATTTCAGAAAGGCTGATTTTCCTGCAAAGTACGAGTTAATGCTTGGCACCGACTGGTCTCCAGTTCTTAATGGCTCCGACGTTGACAGCTCCTGTCAAAACTTCCATGCCATTCTAAATGATATTTTTGCAGCATGTACACCATTAAAAGTGCGTAGACGTAGGAGGTTTCCTCCCTGGTTTACGAAAGAAATTATCGATATGGTGTTCGAGAAGGAGAAGGTCTATCGTAGGTTCAAGGGTCGAAGGTCCGCCATCTACCTGGCCAGCTATCGGACACTGCGTAAATCAATTAGGTTGAAGTCTGACATAGCCTATAGAGATTTCATTCACCGCGCTGAATTCAACATAACCTCTGATCCCTCCAACTTCTGGTCCTTTATACAAGGAAAAAAATGCGCTTCTCGCATTCCAGCTGCTGTGACCGACTCCAATGACACTACTCACTCTGGTCCGGACAGTGTTGTTTCAGCCCTCGTTGCGTTTTTCCAGACTGTTTATAAAACATCTCCACAGCCCATTGAAGACATTCCTATGATAGCACATTCTGACTCCCGACAATTACTACCGATGATGTAATCGAAATGAGTAAAAAACTCAAGAACAGGATCACTTCTGGCCCTGACAGGATTCCCAGCTTCATTGTGAGGGACTGTTCACTAGCGTTATGTAATCCACTATGCCATATATTTAATCTCATACTAAGGTCTGGCGTCTTTCCTGATGCCTGGAAGGTTGCTCGGGTTTGCCCTGTCCTTAAAAAAGGTGATTCTACCTTAATCGAAAATTATCGGCCCATTTCTATTCTCTGCAACTTTTCCAATGTATTTGAGATGATCTTACATAAGTCCATTTTTTCCAGTATCAGAACCAATATTTCCCCCGAGCAACACAGATTCATGTCAAAGAGATCATGCATCTCTAATTTGTGCTCTTTCTCACATAATGTCTGCGTCGCTCTTAACTGCAGAGGTCAGGTCGATGTTATCTATACAGATTTCAGCAAGGCGTTCGACCAGATTGATCACCACAAGCTGCTACAAAAAGCGCGCAATCTCTTCGGCTTTTTTAGAGGCCTCACTACACTCTTACAATCATACCTATGTAATCGAAGGCAGTTTGTCGAGATTGACGGTTTTCGGTCTGAGTCATTTATACTGACATCTGGTGTTCCGCAGGGTTCTAACCTTGGACCGCTCCTGTTTAATATATTCGTGGAGGATCTGATTCGAGTGTTAAATTGCTCCAAACTCGCCTATGCCGATGATCTAAAAATCTTTCATCGCATTGACACTTTCAATGATTGCCTTCTACTGCAGTCAAATATTGATATAGTTAATGATTGGTGTTCATCTAATCGGCTCAGTCTAAATGTTGCCAAATGTCACGTCGTGTCCTACCATAGAATCAAGTCACCACTTATCTTCAATTACTCTATAAACGACAGTGTTCTGTCCAGATCCACAACCGTGAGAGACCTCGGAATCGTATTTGATGATAGACTCACATTTGTTCCTCACATTGAACAGATGGTATCTAGTGCTTCCAGAATATTGGGGTTTGTTATCAGGACTTGTAAGCATTTTAACAGTTCACTGGCTCTTAGGCTGCTCTATTACTCTTTCGTCAGATCCAAGTTGGACTACGGTTCCATCGTGTGGTATCCTATATATAATTGCCATAAAATTTCCGTTGAGGCCGTTCAGAGGAGATTCTTTAGATACCTTATGTTCAAAGAAGATGGTGCCTTAATTTGTTTTAATGTCCATCAAATATGTATAAGTAGTTGTTTGTTTTGTTGTGCTTTAGTGTGTTTTATTCTATTTGTCTGATGATGCTCGAAAGGGCGAAACACGTGTCATGTTTGTTGTGAATTGTAAAATTATAATTTAATGAGACCGAGACTTGGAGTCTTTTTCTATGTTTGTTATTAAAACTAGGTCTCTTTGAGCAATATGGACAATTTCTTCGATTTTTCCCTATGTCTCCTTGTCTGGCTGTTGGTTTTGGTTACCGGGTTGAGTGCCTGCATTGTTATCTTGTTTTGTTTTATTTCATTTTATTTTGTTTTTGATCTGAGTTTTATATTCATATTCATTTTTACATAATTTTTTTATTTGTTTATATATTTTTTCTTTTTATTTATTTATTTATATACATATACAATAAAAACAGATTAAAAATCTTTAGGCCATCATAAATAACCGATTTTTTGTAAGAGTGCTTGGTGGAATTGGAACTGGTAAGTTATGCCATTGGCGAGTGTGATATTGGTAGTTTGTAACCGCAAACTTATGACGATATTTAAAAATTAGACTAACGGTTTCGAGTATAAACAGTGAAAACAAAGTTAGAATTTTTTTTTGTACAAATAATGGTCTGCAACAATTCCTAGGTTTAGCTTTACAAAGGAATCTTATCGCTCGCTTTTGTACGACAAATATAAGATTTAATAGGTTCCGATTAGACACACCCCAAAACGCAATGGCATATCTTAATTCTATGAGGGCATAATAGACTGTTTTCCCTATGTTAGTTCTAAGCTCATTTATAAAAACCTTAACCGCATAACAACCAGAAGCTAATTTTTTACTTAATTGCACGATATGATTTTCAAAATGTAGTCTGTTATCTATTACCAGACCAAGAAACTTTGTGTTAGAAGACTTTTCCAGTAGGGAATCACCAATAACCAAACCATCCACATCACATTTAAAACCATTTACATTAGTTTTACTAAGATTCAATAACGGCAGATTCGAATCAAACCATTTTTTTATCTTTATTAAATCTGAGTCAATGATATTAGCCAATGCATCAACATTTCTGGAGTGCCACAATATGGTGGTATCATCGACAAATAATGTAAATTTACCTTTAATATCGATAGTTGAAAAATCATTTAGGTATAGAAGAAATAGTACTGGTCCAAGTACTGTGGCACAATTCATTCATTTATACGACTCTTCGAAGATGTGGCACCCACAAATACTCTTTGACTCCTTCAAGTATGATTCGAGCCACTCTAGAGCACAACCCCTAAAACCATAGCATTGAAGCTTACGCAGCAGTATATCATAACTCACGCAATCAAAAACTTTCGATAAGTCACAAAACACTGCCGCTGCAACCTCCCCTTCCTTGAAATTTCTATACACTCCCTCCAACAATGCAAACATAGCATCATTAGTACGAGTGTCGAAAGTAGGAATATGGGTCGGTAATTCGACGGCTGGTTAGCGTCATCACCCTTGAAAGAGGGATAACCTTAGCTGGTTTCAGACAAGGAGGAAATTCGCCAGTCTCCCATGACTTGTTAATGGCCAAAACTAATACATTTAGTGCTGCTTCAGGAAGATTTAGGAATAACTGGGCAGACAATCTGTCTTCACCTGTAGCATTTTTATTTTTGATTTCCTTTAATGTCTTCTTAAGTTCTACCAAATCGGTGGGATTTTTAATTTTGTTAAGGGATCCTCGGTAGGAAGCAGAATCTCCATGAGGCTTCCCGCAACAGAGCAGTAATAGTGTTTATCTCATCAGCGGACAACCGCAATGAGAACTCTTATTTGCCTTTCCACGTATATTGCTTATAATTGACCACCTTTCCCTCAGTTTGTCGTCAGATCTTTCAAGCCGTAAAGTGTAGTATAAGTCTTTGGTACTTCTGATAAGTTTATGGTACAGTGACCTATATTTAATAAAATATTCATTAAAACGTTCATTATTAGTATGTTTTCTTATTACATGTAGAGAGCGCATATTTGCCGCAGAGACCTTGAGTCCTTTAGTAACCCAAGGCTTCTTATTCTTATATTAAATTTTTTGTTTGGGAAATGAACTTTCAAATAAATGGGTTAACTTCATGTGAAAGGAATCTAGATAATAGGATGTATCAAATATGCAATCACAACAAACATTTTCACACATTCGCAGGGCGCGATTAAAATTATTGCTGCTAAATAGCCTGTCATACTTAAATTTAGGACCACAACACTATTAGTTTTTAAGGGGACTGAGGCAACAATAACTTCATGATCTGACAGACCAGCATTGATCACTGAGCATACGAAAGAACCAGTATCAAAGTTTGAGCACATGTAATCAATAACAGATGAAGAAAACTGTGAAATAATGTTAATGTTTTACATTTTTTTATATATGTATGTATTTTAAGTTGTTGTTTATAGATTTTATTTTAAATTGACTACCCATTTGTTTTTGTTTTTTTTTAAACTAGCTATTAAGATAATATCCCTATTGTAATAATTGGACATTGTCGATAATAAAATAAAAAAAAAAAGAATAGGCAAAATTGACAATGACCGCAAGTGTCCAAGTTCAGTTGAATTGTATTTCTTAGAGAGTGGAATTACTTTGGGCTTTTTCCATTTGAGCGCAACGAAGGATTCTTATATAGAAACATTTATAATATGCCTAATAAAGGAAATTAAACTTTATTACTAAAATATAATAAAATAAAAAGAGTAGAATACATACATGTTGGTAACTTTCCAAAAAACATTCAAAATTCCTCCTTAGATATCCCATATCAGATCCCGGTCTCATGACATTGAGGCCTACTCTACACAAATAACATCTAGCATAAACGGCAACCAGAGGATTGCCAATCCCCTTAATCATTTCAGTCAGTCTGAACAAGGCCTCAGGACATTCACTGAAACACAGTTAACAAAAATCTACAAGTTAACATAGGAGCTAATTTATTGATAAAGCAAAAAGATTTTTAATACAAATATTGTGAACTTATTAATTATTTAAAGTTCCTAAAATTAATTCAAGAATTATAAATACAGATTGTTTTGAAAAATATAATGAGACCTACGTAATATTTTTGAATATAACTCTGTTGTTTGGTGTCCCTTTTACAGTTATGATATTCAACGTCTCGAAGCTGTCCAAAATAAGTTTGTCAATTTTTTGTTGTGTAAATTAAGATTTCCTTACAAGGATTTGTCATATCAGACACCTTTTAAATTAGCCTGTATCGAGAGTTGGGAATCTCGAAGACAAAATGCTTTAGACATTTTTTTTATATAAACTAGTAACTGAAAGAATTAATGCAGTCAATTGTTGACAGAAGTTAATTTTCGCATACATCAAAGAACTACTACATGCAGACATCTTTTCCAAACTACATTCCATATAGTCGAATGCGGTCTTATCGTGCGGGTCCAAAGGTCATCAACATTATGAATCAAATCAGAAAACACAGCGAATAACAAAATATTGTGTGATTCTTTTATCTTTTATTATACAGGGAGAAAGAAAATAGTTTTTTTTATTATATTACGCAATATTATTAAGATAATAATATATAAGCCACTTAATATTATTTTATATATTAAATGCCGAGGGACTAAATAAAAAAATTCGCTAACTATGTATTTGGTTAAAATTTTTTGGTTGGCAAAAACAAAAATACACAAAATGGCAAGCGCCTTAATAAAGTCGGAAGGCGGTTCAAATCAGTGGAACAATCAGGATATGTTCTGTTTATACAGCCACTTAATGAAAGTGAGATTTCCTTATCAATCACCAAAAATTATGAGCCTCACTTGACCTAAAAATCTAACCACTTATACAGTGTCATTTATTTAAATGCGGGCCACCCTGTGCAAAGAAAACTTGGTTCTTTTTGTATTGTGATAACAAAAAAAAATTATTTTGCAAAAATATTATACACTTTTGTTAAAAACACAAGATAATTAGTTATTACTTCCCTCGTGAGATTTTTTCAGATCTTTACGTTTAAGGGTGCCTAGATGCCGGAAAACATGTTTTCTCAATTCCGTCTGTCTGTAGGTATGTCTATCCGTCAGTCTGTCTGCGGCATAGCTAAAAAAAAACTTATCCGATTTCTTTAAAATTCAGGCTAAAATTAAGGGCCATGCATGCGAAAAATACATGTATAAATATATATATATATATATATATATATATATATATATATATATATATATATATATATATATTTAATGTACTCAAAATTTTACAATTTGTAAGGTATTATATATAAGAATTTAATGTTTAGAGTACTGGTTTTAAGTGTACGATGAATTCACATGAATTTGTGGGTACACTGATTACCAATAAATCAATATTGTTTTACTAATTTTCAGCTATTTTCCCAAAGTAAAGCAAATTTCTGAGAATTACAAGTGAAAACTTAAGTCTAGTGTTAAAGTAAATTAAAGTAAGTTTGTCTGAAACCAAGGAATTATATCACAAATCTTATCAAAATTTTCAGCTATCCATTTAAATATTTTCTTTTTATTTCTTTGAAAATTTAGTGCAGTAACCCTAAAGGGAATTTTATTTGTAATTTTAGGTATTATATATGTGAAATGCCTTTGCACAGATGAGAAACGGGTATTTGGCGTAGTCAAGTTTTTATTCCAGTATGCCCTTGTACCCAGACCATGTGACACGCAATCTTCCCGTGACTGATTCTTGAAATATAACTTAAAACATGTCTTTATATATAGTTGTCTGATATTCATAAGTTTTATATTTCTGAACAATATATTTGTTGGATACATCCGTTTTTTAAACATTATTATTTTTAAAAAATACTTTTGTAGTACAAATAAAGAAGTCAGAATGTTGTTAGAAGCTGCCCCCCATGCGGAGATCCCGTAGCACAAAACCGATTCTACAAGTGCCTGGTATAACATCCGTAGCACATGATACGGTACTATCTGTCTCAGGAAGTAAAATTTGTATATGTTCTTTCTTAATTTCTCCATAACTAGGTTTACATGCTCATGCCATCTCATATACTGATCAAAGTAGACTCCAAGATATTTAATTTTTTCTGTTTGTTTAATTTTATTTTTACATTTACAGTTTTCAAAATATTTACAACCCCAATCATGAATTTTTATTGATACATTTTCTGGTAGGTTCCGATTTGTCATAGTGAAAATTAAGAATTTTGATTTATCTATGTTAAGTGTTAATAGACTTTTATCCAACCAGCACTTGATTTTCTACATAGTCTGTTCAGCTTTTTTTAATACGTTATTCCAACTATTGTCCTTTATTAATATTACTGTATCATCCGCATAACATACAACCCTATTATCACAAATATCTGTAAGGTTATTCACATATATTAAGAAGAGAATCGGTCCAAGTACCGTGCCTTGTGGTACACCAAAATCAATTCTTTTTGGGTCGCTTTCATAATTTTTTATTTTTACTTTCTGCATTCGTTTATCGAGGTATGATCTAAACAGGTCATTAATTTTACCACTTACTCCAATGTTCTCTAATCCTTCTAAAAGAATCTGGTGCTTCACAATATCGAATGCCTTTGATAGGTCTAGGAAAATTGCCATTGGTTTATGTCCTTCATTAAAACTCCTTGTGATAAATTCCGTCACCTCGGCAACAGCATTCTCGGTACTGCAGCCATCTCTAAACCCAAATTGATGATTGGACATTAATCCATTTTTTTCCAGATAATCCCAAAGTCTCAATTTTATACATTTCTCAACTATTTTGCTCAAGGTACTTATAATTGCAATAGGTCTGTAGTTAGTTTTTTCTGTCTTATCGCCTGATTTAAATATTGGTATTACAATGGCATTTTTGAAGATATCCGGAAAGACGCTTGTCTCGAGAACACTGTTTACCAGGTGTCTTAGAGGGTTTACCAAAAAAAGTGAGTTCTCCTTAACAAATTCCGCAGAAATACCATCTTCGCCACTAGCTACTCCATTTTTTAATGACATTATTTCTTTTAATAATTCAGTTTCAGAAATTGGAGCCATAAATATGGAGTGTGTGCATACTGGCCCGTCGTCA
The DNA here is from genome assembly GCA_030620095.1 of Kuschelorhynchus macadamiae. Classification (NCBI taxonomy): domain Eukaryota; kingdom Metazoa; phylum Arthropoda; class Insecta; order Coleoptera; family Curculionidae; genus Kuschelorhynchus; species Kuschelorhynchus macadamiae. The sequence goes on along the minus strand of JAUTXW010003396.1, from coordinate 68,666 downwards.
ACGGGATTTAGGGGCTTCTCAATTTTGTTTGCAAGTTTCTGGCCTACTTTACAAAAGTATTTATTTAATTCTTCTGCTATGCCTATATTATCTAAAATATCTTTTCCGTTATCACCTTTAATTACTTTTTCGCCTATGGCCTGTTTTATGGAATTCCACATTTTTTTAGGGTTTTTTAGATTGTTATTAATTATTCCTTGATAGTACATATTTTTCACCTTATTTATTAGTTTGGTTAACCTATTTCGGTAATCCCTAAACTCATTTAGAGTTTGCAGGTTACCAGGACTTCTTGCAGATTTCCTTTTTAACTTGTCTCTAATCCTTATTGAAGTTAATATACCTGATGTGATCCATGGTTTGATACGTTGATTTTTTGATTTTATTTTTACTTTATTCGTACAGCTTTTAGTAATGTTTTTGATAGTATTTACAAGTTTACCAGCTATTTGATTATATTGTCATTGCATTCATATAGTAAATACCATTTGTAGTCTGATAGTATTTTTTTAATTTTTTGGTAATCTACTTTATCATAAAATCTAGTTATGTTTTTGTGTGATTGAATAACATCTTGCATTTTCATATTAATTACCACTGGGTAGTGATCTGTTAGACCCGAAATCAGTACCATTCCCAGGATATTTTCTATCTTGCTATTTTTATCGATCTTTACGAACACGTGATCTAGGCATGACCTTGATTCACCTGCCACTCTAGTTTCCTTATTTATAACACTTTTGTATCCAAACTCCCCTAATATACCTGTATAGTTGTTTGTTACTCGTGTATCTGTGTTTAATATATTAATGTTGGTGTCCCCTGTAAAAATTTCTATGCTGCATTTTTTATAGTTTTTCAGAAAGAGTTCGTTTAAATCTTGAATATAATCTTCTGGTTTAAGCGATGGGGATCTATAGTTTGCAATAATACCAATAGATTTTTTGTTTTTTGTTAAGGTTACTCTTAAAAATTTTGAATTTCTTATACCTATTTTCATACTATTTTTTACATAAATTAGCGTACCATCACACTTATTTATATAACTTTCATTATAAAATACTTCATATGTTTTTATTTTGAATTGTTCTAAATTTTCTATTTTGTTGGTTTCAGACAAAACAATTACATCAAAACTTGTATTTAATGATTCCAAGTATGCGACTAAATTATCAAAATTTTTTGTTATGCTTCGAATATTCAGGTGTATTAAGCTAAAACCGTTAGAAGTTCTTATAAAATGTTCAGAATTATCTATGCTCTCACTCAATACTGTGTCACAGTCCTTATCTAATAAGAAAGATGTCGGATCGTTGAATTTTATTTATGTTTTTCTGATATATTGATATCACAACCTGATACGCACTGAAATCATAGTCTAGTTTTCGGATAGTTTTTGGCTTTCTCCTAGGTTTAGCCTAAGTTTTTCAATGTCGTCCCGGTTGTAAATCCTGTGGACTGGTCCATTTTCTTTTCTTCTTACGAAAATACATCTGTCCCTTACCCAGATGTATTTAAATCCATCATTGCGAAGTGATCTGGCATGCATGAACAGTTCCCTCGAGTCCCTTGACAAATCTTCATTTAAAAAAATAAGGTCTGTGTCACTCAGACCGCATTTATTTCCAACTATTTTACCCAACTGTTTCCTTTTTTGTATCAATTCATGTTTTTGTTCAACTGTTTTGAACATTATGGTGATAGCAGTGTTCTCTTTCACAGATGTGTTCAATTTTATTTGCGTGTCCTGTAGTTGTATTTCTGGGTTAATATATTTGAGTACCTTCTTTGCTTTTAATTTTATTTCTTCTGGATTATTTCTTATTTCCTCAGCTGTGCTTTTTACACCCATCATAACAATGTTCTTTAATCTATTTTCATTTTCTTTCACATCACTTTGTATTTTAAGCTTCCTTAATTCCTTCTTTATATATTCGTTTTCTTTCTTTAATTCAATTATTTCTCTATTAAAAGTTTTATTTTGTTCTTTTTGTATTTCATATTGTTCGGCATAAAATTTTAGGTCTTGCCTGAGGTCTCGGATCTCATCCCTTAATTCCTTTATAGAGTCTATTACACTGGTTCCTTGATTGTCAACCTTATGTTGGGCTTTTTCAGAGAAATCCATTGATCTTCTTATCTGTTTTTCAGTATGGGTTTTACACTCTTTACAAAGATATTTATTGTTTAATGTACGCAAGACTTCCAGCTCAACATCTCTAAGACCTGCACAAGATCTGTGGATCCAACCTTTGCACTTATCATACTGTACTGACGTTTGCGTTTTTGTAATATTTGCAAAGCATTCACCACACTTGTAAGTTTTTGGCTTTGTACCTCCCATGTTGGGAAAAGAACAATAAAAAAGTGCTAAGTGTTCAACAGGCACTTGTAATAAAGTAATATCCTCAAATAAAAAGACGAACTTTCGAAAATTCTCCGATCACCAATTTACAAAAATACCTGCCAAACTCCAGTTCCACTACTATACACACAGGACAAAGGATGGAATTTGTTATTTATAATGTAAACAAATTTGACAATGGCGATATATTTTCGATTTACTTTTGCATAAAATAAGTACTATAAAATTCAGTATGTCCGAAAGTAATTTGTGATATTTTCAGATATCACAAGTATAAAGTTTCAGAAACACTAAAATTCAGAACATTTGAACCACTAGAAACTCAGCATTCCCGCTCAACTTTAGGTACGATTTTACGTTGTTTATACATCGTCGGCCATTTTTACCACCAAAAAAAAAATATATATATGTATACATAAATATCTGTTTTATATATATATATATATATATATATATATATATATATATATATCATATATAAGTATATAAGTATATATATAAATATAAAACACGAAAAAATCCAAAGGCAAAAGACTTAAGTTACAATGCAAAAAATGGATATTCATAATGCAATTTATGATTTATATGCGTCAAAGACTAATATAATCCTTCAGAAACTTTTTAATAGTATAGACTAAAAAATATCATCATCACTTAAAAAGTCCTCATCTTCTGAGTCGTCCTCAAATGGCGCAATGATCATTGGTGGTATTTTGACATGTAGAACTCGTTCTCGAGTCCACCAATCCCATATTAATTTCTCCGTATGTTCTACAGATTTCTTCCAGTACTCCGGCGTAATATAATTTAATGAATGTTGCCAAACAATTTGCACTTCATCTGATGTAAGACCATCGTTCACGTGTTTTTCGTAATATGATTTTGTCCCAGCCCATATTAATTATATTGCGTTAAACTGGCAATGGTATGGCGGCAGTCGTAAAACCTCATGACCATTTTCCCGTAATATTTCGTCTACGGCATATATTGTTGGTTTTTTAATAGATTTTGCTATTAAAAGAAGTTCTAGTTTCAGCATATTGGGTAAAGGATTTTGTTTTTGTTTTATTAGCCAGTTATAAATATCACTTTTCTTCCAGGATGAAGTAGGTTGTTTATTTAAAATTCTTGAATGGTAAGATGCATTGTCCAGAATGATTAAAGATGGAGCATCTAAATTTGGAATCAGTTGTTCTTTTAACCACTTTTCAAACAGTTCACAGTTCAAATTATCATGGTAGTACATACTTTTGGATGTTGAAGAAAACAGTAAACTTGCACCTGGGAGAAATCCTGTTGAAGAACCTGCATGCAAAATGAAGAATCGTTTTCCTGTCCCACATCCCCTTTACAGACTCGTCCTGCCAAGATTTCGAACCACTTCCATTAGAAAATATCCAAGTTTCGTCTAAAAATACCACTTTTCTAAATTTTGAATTAATATTTTCCGTGTATTTCTTTAAAAACTGGATACGCTGACTTGCTATATGTAGCAACTCGCATAAAAATCTTCGATTACAGTCCTTTTTATATCGAAAACCCAACATTTTTATTAATTTTGACAACGATTTTAGTCCAATTTCCAATATGCTTCAATTTTTTAAAGCTTCTTTTAAAACTTGAATCCATTTTTACATTGTCACTTAAGTCTTCTGTCTTTGGCTTTTTTCGTGTACATTTGTTAATCTTCTTCGGTAGTAAATTATGCTTTTTTTCATGCACAATTTTCTGTACAGTCTTTATACCGATTCCCAGAGCTTTTGCTACTGTCTCCTGGATATTGGCCCGTGAATTTTCATTTTCGTAATATTTTATTAGATTTAATACCATTTTTTCGCTTGTGGATGCAAAAAACCCGAAAATTGTTTTCTATTACTCATTTTGTCACTGACTTGTCAATCTGACTTTGAAGTGACATCGCTCAAAGATTTTTGCAACTCCTGGTATTTATATGTTTATCCTTTTTTTTTTCATATGAAAATATCATAGGTCTATCTAATTCATCTTCCGGCTTTTATGCGGAGGATATGGTTACACGTAATAAAAGAAAAACAAACTTAAAAAGTTTGTCGTTGATAAATCGTATGTCCCGCACGATAACACTGCTTTTGACTATGGTGACTAACAAATTATGGTAAGCAGCGCAGTTAAAATGTGGTTAAGAATTTAATTATAGGACGTTTATATGTTTAGTTACTAAGTTTTTATTTTGTGACAGCTAGAATTAGATAGCATTTTTCTTTATTGTACAATTTGGAGTTTAACTCTGTAAGTACCTATGACAATAAATAAATAAATATGATTTGATATATTTAATATAAAATGTTCAGGGTCCCTAGATGCCGAAAAACATGTTGTCTCAATTCCGTCGGTCGGTCTGTCTGTCTGTTCGTTTCATAGCTAAAAAACTTTTCATATGATTGACTTCAAACTCTGGTAAAAACTTAAGGGTCATATGGGGATGACTTGGTAACATTTTGGTGAAAATCCATTGCATAAAAATCAAGTATTATATAGTAAAATGTTGGTACAAATCCAAGATATTGGCTTAATCAAATATTTAAAAATTCAGCCTGAAAAAAACAACCTAATGGATTGATTTCAAATTAAATGTCTTAACTAAATGGGATATAGAAATGAACTGGTACAAATTCAAGGAGGCGGCCAAATAAAATGTTGGCATACGTGAAAAAATCATCTTCTTAGATTTTACATATCTTTACGTTTTATATGCCGAAAAATATGTTTTATCAATCCCTTCTGTTCATCTGTCAGTTTGTCTGTCACTTCGGGGCACAGCTTAAAAAGTCCTTAATAGATTGACATCAAATTTTGATAAAAAGTAAGGGTTACACGGGAACGAGTTGGTAATATTTTGATAAAAATCCAATATGCCAGAACAAAATGGCATCTTAGTGACCCGTTAAAAAAATACTAAAAAAAAACTATTTATCCAATTTACGAAGTAATAAACCTAACTTCTGATGAAGACAATAATAAACCATGCTGTGGCAAACATGAAACCTTCACTAAAAAGCCCTACAACAATAAGGGAGAAACGACTCTTAGTTCAAACGCACAGAAAATGGCCATATCTGCTGTAGAAAGCAGAAGATATATCTTTGTATCTGGCCTACATCCAACAACATCTACTGAGCAAGTAAAAAGCCATTTAGAGGATAATGGAGTTCCTGTCTTGAATGCCTTGAAAATACACCACCCTGAGCCCATACCGAACATCAAAACGCAAAGAAGCCAATTTTTTAGAGAATACCTTCCAGCATGCGGAACCGAAGAACTCTTGTTAGATGCTAGAAGGAAGACGAGATCAATGTACTATAAAACAAGTTTTCTATTCAAATTCAAATTCAAAACATGATTTATTGTCATAAGTAAAACTCATTGACAAAGCTGAGAAACAAAATACGGTTCTAAAAGAACAACAAATTATTTGCCTAAAAAACACAATAATACAAAATAACATACAAGAAGCAAGCTTTTAGTTGGTTCATAATAAATTTCCAAAATGATTTTTTTTGAAGATTTAATAATAAAATCAATTAAAATGTTTTTGGAAAACTCTGACACACTATAGAGGGGCTTATCAATTAAAAATGATTTAAGTTTGTTTTTAAAAAGGCGTTCACTCTGTATCTGCCTGATGCTCACTGGCAAATGATTAAAAATGGCTTTGCTATTATATATTACAGATTTTTTTGCTTGACCTGAGTGCGGAATAGGCAGTGGAATACTGTAGGAACGACGAGAAACTCTTTCGGGGGAGGAATTAATTTCAGTTTTAAATTTCTTGTGCATAAGACATGAGGTCTCAAGGATAAAAATACATGCTAGCTTTAAATTTTTTTCACATACAAATAATGGTTTACAAGAGTCCTGGACATTAGCTTTACATAAATATCTTATTGCTCTTTTCTGCAACACAAAAACACTATTAAAGAGCTGCTCTGTGCATGATCCCCAAAAACAAACACCATACCTTAAATGGGATTCTATAAGAGCAAAATAAGCACTTCTGGCAATTGAAGGGTCAAGCTGGTTGCTAATAACTCTCAAAGCATAACAACCAGATGCTAACTTAGGACATAATGCAATTATATGGGCTGCAAACTTTAGGTCATTGTCAAGCCAAATACCCAAGAATTTATTTTCCTTTAAGTTTTTTAAGGGTTTGCTTTCAAGAATCACATCACTTAGATGACACTTAAACGACATCACACAGGTTTTGTCAACGTTAAGGGTCAAGTAATTGGCATCGCACCATTGTTTAATCTTTATTAAATCAGAGGTAATCAAAACGCTAAGTTTATTATGATCACTATTATGCCACAACACAGTGGCATCGTCGGCAAACAAGGTGAACTTACCTGTTATGTCCAAACTAACTATATCATTAACATATAACAAAAATAAAACAGGCCCCAAAACTGACCTTTAAAAACACCACAAGTGATTGTTTCAGGCTAGAAGTGTAGCCATCATGTGAAACACATTGAACTCTGTTGGTTAGATATGATTTAAACCATTTCAGACAATTGCCTCTAAAACCATAAATTTGTAATTTTTCCAAAAGAATATTATGATTGACGCAGTCAAAAGCTTTGGACAAGTCGCAGAAAACTGCAGTAGCTGATTCCTTATCGTTCAGACACAAGTAAAGAGATTCCAGAAAGGAGAAAATCGCTTCAGTTGTATTTCTTCTCGGCTGAAAACCGAATTGCGCTGTACTCAAAATCTTGTGCTTTTCCATAAAAGTGATCATACGTTTCTTAACAAGTTTCTCGACAATCTTTGATAATGTTGACAAAAGGGCAATGGGTCGGTAATTTGATATTAAAGTAGTATCTCCACCTTTAAACAGAGGTATAATATTAGCTTTTTTTAGGCAACAGGGGAACACACCCGACACAAAAGACACATTGATAACATCAGATAAAACATTTAACACATTAAATCCAAATTTTGTACAAAAATCAAGCGTGACATAGGAATGAACTGGAAACATTTTGGTATGAATACAAGATAGAAAAACAAATCTGTGTATTTTTAAATTCTGTAGAAGCATTAAGTGTGATATATAACTCATACATTTGCAGTAAAAATTCAAAATGGCGAAAGAAAATGGCGACCAAATAAAATTTAAAAAAAAAACCTATATCAGGTGAAGGAATTTTACCGATTTTTTTATTTGTTTTAACTTTATACCGGGTGACAAATAAACTACTATCCAGGGCGCCATTTGAAAACAGCTAAAGATAAAAATATGAAAAGTGATGTTCCGATAGGGTTGAATATAGTGAACATTTGTAACATAAAAACAATTGAATATCGTTTCCCGAGACTTCGTTATTTTAAATGGAACATCCTGTATATTTTATGTTTTTTCAACTCTTTTAACAATTCTAAACAACTTTTGTATAACATAACCTATGTCTAAAATGTATAGTTTTCTAAATAAAGCCACTTAAAATGTGCCATAATTCCCACTTAATGAATTGTATTTTATGGAAAAACGGAGTAGGCCAGGTTATTCACTCTTTATTCAAGCCTTCATCCAACAAAATGTTTAAAAAGAAAATGTTCCATCGATGTTGTTCAGACCCCGTACCATAACGGGTCAACTGACTGTTTTTCTCTTTGGATAAATATTAACATCATACAAATAATGTACCTCTGCCATGTCAAACATGCGGCCCAGTGAGAATTTTTCTGCGGCCCAAATCAGTTTTGAAAACAGCCAGATAATGTGGCCCGCGAACAAGTTGAAAACCGTTTTTGAAAGCTCGCGCCGCTGCAACAACGATTGATATAATAAAATGTACAATTGTACATAGTGCCATCTATGTTTAGGAGGATGAACTACGCATACTCAACCCAAAAGCTGAAGTCAAACGTTATCTGGCTTGTTCCATGAAATTCTATCGCGCAAAAACACAGAGATGACGCTATCTGAACATTCTGGAAAGAACTCGAGAAATCACAATCCGTATAAAAGCCGTGTTCGATTGAATTCAGTCGTTCAGTGTTTAGTCAGTTATGAGTCAGTTACGATAGAGTTTCGAGTTGAGTTGCGCACTTCTTGTTACAACACTTAACAGTACTTATTATAATTTATTTCGGATACAGTTTTTAACATGTCTCTTTCAAAACCAAGAAGATGAAACTTGTAGATGAGCATCGTATCTCTCAAGAAAAGTGGGAATTAGAGTTTTTTTGCTGTGAAGTGAAAGAAACAATTATTTGTTTGATTTGTAATAGTACAGTCAGTGTCCCAAAATTATATAATATAAAACGTCACTATGATATTCATAAAACTATGTTTGACAAGTATACAGGCATAGTCAGAAACGAAAAGTTAAATAAGTTAAAATCACGGTTGAAAGATCAGCAGCTTATGTTTCCACGTCCAGAGCAAGAAAATGAATCTGTCCTTCAAGCGAGCTACGTACGTACGTTGTTGAAGGTGAATTTATAAAAGAGTGCCTTGTAAAGGCCGCGGAAATTGTAAGTCCCGGGAGCGTGAAGGCATTTCAAAATATATCCTTGTCCCGGAATACTGTCGCTGAAAGAGTTACTGAGTTGGCTGCCAATATAAGTGATCAGATAAAAACAAAATCAGACTCTTTCATTGCATTTTCTATTGCCTGTGACGAAAGTACGGATGTATGTGGTGTGGCGCAACTCGCTGTTTTTCTTCGTGCGGTTGATACAGATATCAATGTGTATGAAGAATAACTGGAATTAGTACTATTGCATGATACAACAACTGGGTAGGATATTTTCAATGCTGTTTATGGATTTCTGCAAAAGTACAATTTAGATTTGTCAAAACTGTGTTCCGTTGCAACAGACTGAGCTCCTTCAATGACTGGAGTAAAAAATGGCTTCATTAAAATATTACAGACAAAGATCAGAGAAACGGGCAGTGACAAACCAGATTTTCATCATATTCATTGTATAATCCACCAAGAAGTTTTATGATCAAAAGTGATCAACTTGGAAAGTGTTTTAAAGTCAGTGAAAAAAAAATATAAACTTCATAAGGTCACGAGGCCTTAATCAGCGACAGTTTTCTGCATTTTTACGTGATTTAGAAAGTGAGTACACTGGTTTACCATATTATGCAGAGGAGCGATGGCTTTCGTGTTCTATGGTACTCCACCCGTTTTGGAAACTCAAAGAAGAAATACGCGTTTTCATGGAAACAAAAGGAGAAGATGTCATCTTATTACGCGATGTACCTTTTATACGAGATATTTCATTTATGGTAGATATCACAACACTTGTCGGACTTAAATACAGATATGCATGATCATGTGAAAGCTTTCAATTGTAAGATAATGTTGTGGGAAAAACAGTCAGCAGAGGATAATCTGTCACATTTTCTGACTTAAAGGCATATCAGGAAAGCACAAGTGTCCCAGTATCATGCAAAATATATTCAGAGAAAATGAGAAGACTTCTGGCAGAATTTGAGAAGTGTTTTCAGGATTTTAAAACCCAAGAAAACAATTTTTCTCTATTTACTGGTCTTTTCACTATCAATATTTATAAAGTTCCCCCTCACTTGCAAATGGAAGTAATTGAGATTCAGTGTCAGACCCATTTAAAACAAAAATTTGATAGTGTTGGTACATTCGAATTTTATAAGTACCTATCTGTTCAATACCAAGAAATGAGAAAATTTGCCTGTAAAATCCTGTCAATGTTTGGAAGTACCTATAAGTGTGAACAACTATTTTCTTTGATGAAATGAAAGAAATCTCCCGCAAGATCGCGATTGACGGACGCACACTTGGACGCAGTTTTAAAAGTAATTTCCGCCGATAAATTCTCGCCACAAATAGACAACTTAATTAAAGACAAAAGATGTCAAATATCTGGCAAAATAATTTAATGTTTGTAGTTTTTTGTAAAGTCCTTTTTATTAGAAATTTAACAAACAGACTTGTCCTATAATAGTACTTTTTCTCAAGATTTTCAGTAGTTTGTCTTCTTTAAGATAAGGTTCAATGGTCTTCATGCTTTTGGCCCACCAGTGACTTTGAGTTTGACATGGCTGGTGTACCTAATTTTCAATTTTGCAGTTATTTATAAAAGTTAAGTTAATGATATCTTAACCTAGTTTGATAAACTATAAAAAACAAAGTTTTGCTAAAATTAAAATGATCATATTAGCTTTGACAGAGGTTGCTACTTTTTGTAAATTTCGTCTGTTTTGGTGTAGACTAAAAGTTCTTTGTAATCTCTTTAAAATGGCAAGTTTTACAAGGGCGGAAAAAATAGATATACTTTTCGTTTATTGCGAGTGCTTGCAAAATAAAAGGCAGGCTCAAACACTCTACGCAGAGCGATGCCCCGACAGAAACCAATCCTGCTATACCTATTTTCCCTGGCTATTACAACATTTGAAAACAGTTCCCCAAAATGAAAATGAAGGAAAGTTCAATATTAGTGGAGAAGTTGCAATAACTGTTCTGGCATGTGAGCTGATCCAAGTATTTCCACTAGCCAAATTGAAAGTGAAGTTCGAGTTAACAGAGAAAGTGCAAGGAACATTTTGAAGAAACATAAGTACAAGCTCTACCAAATCCACCAACACTCGGGTGTCAATGACTTTGCTTGGCGAGTTGAATATTGCCGATGGTTTATGGAAGATTCTAACCATAATTATAACTTAAATATATTAATATTATTTTCGGATGAGTCTCGCTTCACGAATCTGGGAATGTTCAACAGAAACAAGGTAAGATATTGGGCAAATGAAAATCACCATTCATTTAGAGAAGGATCTTTCCAAGAACGCTTTGGTGTTAATGTGTGGCTAGGTGTTTTAAAAACGAGAATTATGGGCCCAATATCTTTTAATGAGCCCCTTACAGCACAAACTTATTTGAACTTTCTAGAAACAACAGTTGTAGAAATTCCCACCATATACTTTCAATAAGATGGTACACCAGCCCATAATGCTCGAACTTGTGTAAATTATTTAAATGGCAGGTTTAGTGACCAATGGATAGGAACGAATGGACCTGTAAGGTGGCCAGCACGTTCGCCTGATTTGACACCTCTAGATTTTTTCTTCTGGGGTCATATCAAAGAAAAAGTCTATTTAACTCAACCTGAAAATTTGGACATTTTAAGAAATCGAATTATTAGTGCTATTAATATTAGTATAACTCAAAAAAAAATGTATTACGGAAAATTGGTGAAAAATGTGAGACCTGTATTGAACAAGAAGGTCGTGTTTTTGAAAATCTTAATTATGATTAAATAAGTTTTTTTTTTGTATTTCTTTTATTATTAGTTAATATTAATCATCTCTAGGTATAATAAAATTCAGTTGTTTTCACCCCCTGTAGCACAAAATATTAGTCCTAGCCTAATGCACTGTTGGCCTAATATTTACAAGTGGGGCCAATATAGAAGTTTTTTAGCCTATGTAGGTATAATATAGGTAAAAAATATATAATGCCACTTTTGAACCCACATAGGCCCAATTTTTTATCAGTCAGGCAAATATAAAAATTGTTTAGCCTATGTAGGTGTTATATTGACAAAAAAAAATATGTTCAATATATAATGACACTTTTGGGCCAATATAGGACCAATATAATATATAACCTCTTATAAATTTCTATCCGTTTGATGTTTTTTAATCAACATAGTACCTTCGTTGGGCCAATATGGACATAACATATTTTTCCAGAATAATAAGGCTCAGACACACAAATCTGCATCCTTGTTATCAGGAATAGAAAGATGGGTGTACTAATATTTTACCAGCTCATTCCCATCTCACAGCTAATTTTTCTGCAACATTTTGGATGAATTGTATAGGTCTAGTTTTTATTAAGAATATCTAAGGACCCTGAAACGTAACGATCTGAAAAAAATCTCGGAGGGTATTTTTTTAAGATTACAATACTTTCCCTTACAAGAAAAGTAAAAACAAAAATTTATAAATGCGGCGAATCTTGGAATTAAAAAATAGTACTTATTTCCCAAACTTCGTGTCATTTGCGACTTTTGGCAACGCCAAGTAACTGTGGCAACTCTGCTTCAAATACAAAATGCAAATGCATACACGGAAGACGGCAACGACGCCATAAATTCACGTTTTTCGAAGAAAATTAATGTGAAATAAAGTGCTAATAATTGTTGCATTTTGGTAAGTTCTATTTACGTCTATATTTTGCATTTGCAGTTCTAGAACTAGGTACACACCAGATTGTTTTCAATATATTCAGGCCAAGCTGAATATTGCCAGTAAAGAGATCGGATTTGTTAATGACTTAAGTTTTTAAGCTTTAAATCAATTAGTGTTTCCTTCAGTTATAAACATCTTGTATAAAAACAGGACTTTTTCACTTTATTAAACTCACATTGGGTACAGGATTTATTTGTGCTGTAGAATTGATTTTGATATTTATTATATCCAATACTATACCCTCTTTGGGCCAATATAAAATTCAGGTTTACAATTTATTCCAACTTAAAGCATATGGCAGGTTTTAAATGTAATTTGACCCTTTGTCAACATTTCTGAAAATTGATATCTATGTTTTAGTTCATGTCAAAAGAAGAATTTTTTATAATTGCTTATTATAAAAGTTCTAACTCTGCCAGAAATTGGGGGTTAATTGTTAAAAAATAACAATTCTTTGTTAATAATTAATTCGTTAATTAATATTGTCTTTTAATGGGTTTTGGGTATGCAGATTTGAATTATAAAAACTGTTTGTTATTTTGGTGAAAAATTGGAAAATAAGGACTAAGGGTAAAAAGGGGAGGGGGCGAAAGTGAAAATGTATTTGAACAATCGAGTAATATGTAGTTTTATATGCTCTTGGACATTCAAATGCCAATTTGAAATTTTCATAGAAAAACAGTTATGGGAAAAAATATTTCGAAATTTTTTCTTCTAGTTGGTTTTCTAATGTATTGAAAGTGTAGTTTAATAAATTAAAATTCAAAACATTTGACAGAGGGCTGAACGAAATTTGAAACATGCCATCTCCTTTGAGTTCAAAGCCTACAGGGTGGCCTATTTACGGGGGACCTAGGTATACCTTTCTATCTATCTCCGACATAAATTATATGGAAATAGGTTTTATATCATCTCAGCTGAGTGTTTTGTTGTTACATTTATTTGTTTTCATTTATTTAAAGAGTAGTGCGAAGACAATTCAAAGATGTTACGATAAAGATATAAAAAAGACAGTTTCGTTCTTTTGGCAGGTGTAAAGAACCGTGATAGAGGGCGCAAAATTATCGCAATGTACCAAATACACCATTCAGCACCTAGCGAGAGGAAGAAGAATTAGTAGAAAACGATCTGGCAGTTCAAGGGTCTAGTAACTGATGGAATCTCATTTTCATTTTCATGTTTTGTTGATTTTTTGTTATTATTATATTACACGGTGCTACTAAAAAAAATCTAATTGAATTTTTCAAGTGACCTAGTGCTAAGCTTTATTCTAACAGACCTCGATTGTTAAATTAATATAATGTATAATAAGTGTGTCCGGTGGCCGAAAACCGGTTTTTACAATAAATTGTAAACACATTTTCAAACATGGTTTTAAATTATACTATATATAGTAAAACATAAAACAATGTTTAAAAATTTTTTTTTACACCCGCTCAATTTTTTTTATTGTTAAAAAACCGTTTTTTCGGACAACAGACATACTAATTACATTATAACAATTTAACAATCGAGCACTATTACAATAAAGGGCCTATATATATATATTTATTTATTTATTTATTTATTTATTTATTTATTCATAAAATACACTACAGAATCAGGATTCTAAATGGTATATAAATATATAAAAAAAAAGAAGATAACACAAAAACTAAAACTAAACTAAAAGAGAAAAACAACAAATTATCTGCAATACTACAAAAGATGCAAAATGCAAATTAGTAAAATGAAATAAAATGATTAAGTTGTGCCGAACTTCAGGAATCTTTTGAGGGTAGGAAGACTCATGTTGAAAATGTCGCAGTCATTATAAAATTTGTTGTGGTTGTGACATAGACGGTCAATAAAGGAATTTTGGCCGTAATTGGTAAGGTGTCTTCTAACGAAGAAAAGGGAGGTATGCCGTGTGCGTCGAACTGGAACTAGAAAGCTTACCCTACCCAGCAAGATAGGGCAGTCGATAGTACCGTTGAGAAGTTTAAAAGCAAACAGAAGGAGAGCTTGTCTGCGTCTTTCAGCTAAGCTTTGCATACCACAAAGGAGTAATCTCGTACTATAATTTACATTTTGATATGGAAAGTGAAATTTACTTAACAAGTAATTAGAAAATTTGTGTTGAACTCTTTCAACTCTCTCGATGTGGCATGCATAGCGAGGGTGCCAAATGATGGAGCAGTATTCAAGGTAGCTCCTGACAAAGCAGTTATACAGTGATATGATGGCCTTGGTGTCGTTAAAGCATCGGGAGTGCCTCCTGATAAATCCCAACATTCGGAAGGCCTTGCATACAATGGAATCGGTATGCTCGTTGAAGGTTAACATACTATCAAATGTTACACCTAAGTCATTAACTGTGGACGAAACCTCTAGGAGTGAGTCGTTAATCCTGTAAGTATTTAGTATAGGGTTCTGGGATCGCGAGAAGTGAATACAGGAACACTTAGCTATATTAATAGTGAGAAGGTTTGTCTTGCACCAAAAGACAAATCGGTCTAAGTCAGACTGTAGTGCAGAATTGTCCAAGCTGTTGGATGTGAAAATTTTCAGGTCATCGGCGAAAAGAAGACATTTGCTGTTAATAAAGCAAGACGTGACATCGTTGATAAATAGGAGAAATAAAATTGGGCCAATGTGGGACCCTTGAGGCACGCCGGACGCGACTGATATGACACGAGATACCGAATTATGTACTAAAACACGTTGTTTACGGTTGCTCAGATAGGAGCTAATCCAGTTCAAATAATTGCCTGATATTCCAATGTCGGAAAGCTTTCTTAGTAGCAGCCTGTGACACACACTGTCAAAAGCTTTCGACAGATCGGTATAGATAGAATCGACTTGCTGGCCAGCTTCAAGGGAAGAGACTAGGTAATCTTGATAAATGGCGAGGTTGGTTGCTGTGGATCGGCCCCTATAGAACCCATGTTGGTTTGGCGAAATGTAATTAGAGTAAGTGGCGAATATTTCCTCGGTCAGAATGGCTTCGAATACTTTTGGAATAGAGGAGATCATTGATATGCCTCTATAATTTGAAATGTCAGTTTTGGACCCTTTTTTGTATATTGGTACTAGGTTGGAAAATTTCCACGCAGAAGGGAATGTCCCCGAGTCGAAAGATTTTTGAAAGATTGAGCACAGGGGAGCTGAGAGCGTGTTACAACAAGCTGACAAGAGAGATGGCGGCAAGCCATCGGGACCAGCACTCTTGCTGGTGTCAAGATTTTTCAGTTCTGCGGCTACTTCATCAACGGTGAAGGTATGAGAGGACAAGGAGGAAAAAAATGGGAGCGTGTCAATAGAGTTCAAGTTAACATTTTCATGAGAGGAATAACTGGCTTGAAAGTGATCTGCGAAGGCGTTTGCTATGTCCAACGAGTTTTTAAACTCCTTGCTTTTGAATGACATTGAATTGGGCAAACCAACGGATTTATTATTCATATTTTTAATGAAGGACCAAAAACGTTTTGCATTAGCTGGCATTAGTTGCTCAGAATTGGTTACGAAAATGAGGTAGCACCAATCAGTTCTGACACGGACTTCGCGGCGTTTGTTCGAGTAAGCTAGGTAGTCTGACTGCAGCAAGGTCTTTTTGTATTTAGCATATAATTTGTTTTTTTGGCCGATCAGTTTGTGAAGAGTATGGTCGAACCAAATAGGGTATTTGTTACCGAAGGTTTTCTTTCTGGGCACAAATCTGATTACACCCTCAGACACAACGTCGTGGAATTGCTGTACAACTTCGTTAATATCAACGGAGTTCTGAACGAAAGACCAGTCGGTTTCAGTGAAAAAACTGTTAAGACCTTGGAAGTTGGCTTTATGGAATAGAAAGGTATGACCAGTAACATTGTCGCGGAGAGGGAGGAGTTTGTTATGCAATAGGGAAATATTTAGTGGTGGGTGCAGAGTGTCAATAGTGGACAAAGGAAAGTCGGAACGTTTGCACGTAATAGAGTCAAAATCGTCGACAAATACTAGGTCTAACAAGCGCTGGCGATAGTTCAGAACGAAGTTGATTTGATTGAATTCGAGGAGACACATTGTGTCAATCATGGTTACAGCCGTGGCCGGCTGAATTTTCGCTGGGACAACTATGTCGGATTCAAGAGACCATTCGATTAAAGGAAGGTTGAAATCTCCACTGATGATAAATTTATGATTTTTGAATCTAATCTTTAAGGCTTCGCACCGATCGGAAAAAGAAATGTAGCAGTCTAATGAGGAGTTTGGGGGAAAATAGACACACCCGATGACAATCTGGAGCTGATTTACCTTTGTCTTGACCCATATGTCATCAAAGTGTGTAGCAGCAGGGGTGTCTATAAGTGAAGATTGTAGGTGGGATAGAATGGCTATCAAGCAACCACCTCCGCGCTGACAGTCTAGTAAGTTGTAATTTCGATCCTTTCTAAAGACTTCATATTTGAGGTCGAAGAATTCATAATTGTGAAAGCTGTCATTGAGCCAGGTCTCAGTAAGCATGATTACCTCGTAGTTACAGGCAGAGGAATTTGAAAGTATAATCGGAGATTTTGTTCGAAGACCCCGTACATTTTGATAGTACAGGGAAACTAATTCTTTGTGTGGAGCTACGGATGAAGTTTTGGTGAAGTTGGAAAATTTGAATTTTGCATAGTATTAATAGGATCATTGATATGACTAGGAGTAACACTTAAAACGTTTTGTTTATTAGATGAGGTAATATTCACATCAAAATCTAGAGTCTCTACGTTGTTTGCTGGTGATTCTTGTGTTGAGATGGAGAGATTGCTTCGTTTCATTGTGTTCAGGACAAGTTGCATAAGTTCTTTTTTTTCTTCGAAAGTAAGCAAGCCGTGCTCTGCTGTAACTTTTGTTGGGATGAAGTACGAATGCAGAAGATCACGGATGCAGTTTAAGATACTAAAGTCGAAATCACGAATTATCCCGTTTAGCACTGGGCGATCTTTATGCAGAGGTGACCCACAAATAAACAAGTTAGTATTTGTGGTATTTTCGACAAGAGAGCGCAGAAGTTTGTAGTCCACTCGCTTTCCTTTAAGGGCGTTTTTATCCCCTGTGAATATGATGGCGAAATCACACCTGGTAAACCTCCCTATCAACTGCTGACACTCTCGAATACGGTCGTCGAACAGTTTATCATTGGACCACTGACAGTTGATGTCATATAAACCGTCCGTGAGGCGCTTCATTATAGACAATAAGCCCCTTGCATTGCCGTCGCCGATAATTAATATTTGTGGCTTGCGAGATTTTGCTGATGGGCTGTTTTTGGTTGAGATGAGATTGAGGTGACTTGAGTTAGCAGATTGGCTCAGATTCTCAATTGTAAGATTGAGTTCAAGTATCTTTTGTTGAAATTTGCTTTTTTCATGCTGAATTTGAATGTTGTCGTTTTCTAGGGTTCTAATCGACGATACCATTTGTCTATTTAGCTTGGTAAGCTCATCAATATCGTTGTTAAGTCTAGTCGAGGATGAGGAAGATTCTTCCAGTTTATCGTTCAGCAACCTGATCTGTTCCCGTAGAGTTGCTATAGTTTTGTTGAGTTCGGAAATGTGGTTCAACTGAGCAGCAAGTTGTAAGTTGAGCTTTTCTTCTGCCTCGGTGACCAAGTCCGTAAAGTCGGTAGATTGCCGCTTTCAGCGTATAATATAAGCATCTTTTTCTGAAGAGTCCTTCTCTAATTTTAATAATTTAGACTTGAGAGTATTGATAATATCATTGTTTTTACAAGCGATCTCTTGACATTTAATGGAGCAGTATATACGATAACCACCGAGTCTAACTGATTCGGTGTTTCTTTCCAGGCAACTCGGGTGAAATATGCCGTGACAGACGGTGCAGCAGTAGTTAGAGAACTCCTTTAGTTTGCAGCACTTGAAGGCGCGATCCATGCTTTTGATCGGTAATTCTTACTACTAGGTACAGAAGCACGAGGCCACACATTAAGAAAAAGTATTCTCAAAATTGAAAAACGAATCAAAATTAAAATAGATAAAATGTATAAAATAGTTAAGTCTGTGTTTTATCTATGATGGCAACATTTTAAACTTAATTTTCTTGTGGTAATTTCCTCAATGGATATATATTATTTACAAATAAAATAAAAATGTTAAAATTACAAAGATCACAAATAGGTAAAATTGGAGGTATTACTATTAATAATTGATAAAGTATACATATATGGGACCAAAGGACAAGGACACACGCTTCTCATCCAGGGACCTATCTGGACATTTAATTCAAGACATAGATAGGGGGTCCAAGGAGAAATTAAGGTAACACTGGGATAAACAAGAGGAAACGATGTATACAAAACAGTAAAATTTATCTTCCCCTATGCTAAATTTCGGCATATACTAAATTTAAATTTAAAACAGCCCTGGTATTTATATGTTTATTTCAATTCCAAGTTCAATGACCAGGTCAAAAAAAAGGGGAATTCCCTTCTATTTCTAAGTAGCTGATAAGGTACAAATAAACAGATTCCATAAAATTCCTCTCGCAACAAAAAAGTATGTATTTGAATAAATTATTTACTGCTTTATTGATAAGAATAAACCTTAAAAGTTTTTTGTACCAGGTGATTTTCCTACACAAATGTTAGTACACAGTATGATTTAGTGGTTTTTAGACACAAATTACGGAACTAACGTCACCAAAATGGTATGATTGAACTACACGCTTTTTTCTCTTTAAAATAACACTACATACACCAATTTAAACAAACTTAGACATGAGAAAAATTACGATTTACGGCAGCCGATTTGAACGTGAATTTTACAGAAATACATTTACATACATACATGATATATATATATATATATATATATATATATATATATATATATATATACAATATATATATATATTGGCAATAAAAAAACAGGCCGACAGTCAGTATTGGTCCAGGATCAGTTCTTATTATTGGACCCAGATAAATTTTATATAATGGAGGTATATTGTGGAACAATATTAGTTCTAAACAGGATGCCACTATTGGCTTACAATAATCGGATAATATTTAAATAATCTGACGAAAACTTTCTTGGTCCCATATGAACTAGCCAATATTGGACCAATAAATATGTGCTGCTTATGATAAGGTCTTTATCATATTCGTTTCTTTTTTAAAATTTAAATGAATTAAAAGAGGATTCCTTTGAACAGTAGATTATTTTGAATTCATGGCCAACTTTGCCGGAGGTATAATTAGGTATCAAGTTTTCAAGTTTGCAGCGGTCTATGGAAGTTGAATTTGTCGTGTATGGATAGAGGATAAAAAAGTAGATTTGGGTAGTGAAGTTTTTGTTTCAGTCAGTTGACCCATTATAGTACAGGGTCTGATCAAAACTTGAAAAATTGATTTGCAAAAAACATATTTTTTTAAATCTCGGAACATTTTCTTTTTTGACATTTTGTTGGATGAAGTCTTGAATAAAGAGTAAATAACCACCCTGGCCTACTCCGTTTTTTCCATAAAATACAAATAAGTGGGAATTATAGCACATTTTTAAATGGCTTTATTTGGAAAACTATACATTTCAGACATAGGTTATGTTATACAAAAATTGTTTAGAATTGTTAAGAGAGTTCAAAAAACATAAAATATACAGGGTGTTCCATTTAAAATAACGAAGTCGCGGTCATTTCCAGGGAAATCGGAAACGATATTCAATTGTTTTCTGTTACAAATGTTCACAATATTCAACCCTATCAACACACCAAAGTCCATATTTTTATCTTTAGCCGTTGTCGAATGGCGCCCTGGGTAGTAGTTTCATTGTCACCTGGTATATGTTTTTGTTTTCTACATTTGTTTTTGCATTTACAAATACTAATGTCTCCAAGGAATTAGTTTTTGTAAAGGGTAACAATAAAAAATAAAATAAGATATCCTTAGAACAATTGTATACCTAAATTTAGGGTAATGAACTCCCAAGGATTAAAATAAACATACAATTATTAAAAAAAAACCAACAGATTACAAATTTCAAAGAAAACAATTAAATAGGACTTACTTTGATGATATAAAATTATATGATTTAAGCAGAGCCATTTCAATATACAACCTTGGCACTAACTCTCTTATGGAAGCTATTTTAAAAAACCAATTTAAACAGGTTTCTTTTGCTGTATCAGGTACCATATCGGGAGTGAAATCTTCAGGGAGTGGAGTAGGTACCTTAGAATTGGGCCTAGAATATAGATGGTATAAATTGATTCATCTAAATATTGGTTTAAAAGGTACTTACTTGGAATTAACAGCTTTTGTTTGAAGCCTCTCATAAACCAATTTTCCAAAACAGTCTAAAATGTCAGTGATTAAAACAAACTTACTCGGATAAAATGGCAAAACATCAGAATCGGCTAACATTTTCGCACACTGTATGGCAATCTTCAGGGCTTTCACTCTTTGCTCTATGTTCCAAGCTAAGACTAACTCCCTGAAACAGATTGTAATGTAAAAATGAAATGAAACTCTCTTAAAAATAAAATAAATTAACACTCAACGCACCTATTTAACTGTCCAATTTTAAAAATATATTCGGTTTGGGACAGATCCAGTTTTCTTTGAGGACCTTCTTCAAAGCTATCCAGCTGCTCTAAACGGTGTTGAACTTTATCAACGGCAGTGCTTTGTGCTTTAACAACAACTATAAAAAAATAATTAATAGTTCATATGTTTAGAAAGTATATTAGACACCCCTGGAAAACATTTTTATACAATTAATCAAACTGAAACGTTATTGGGTTATTTAAATAATGAACATTTTATTTATTGGCTTACATTTTTTGCTCAAATAATGGCACACTGTGAAATACTCTTTAAAGAATTTCAATCTCGATCTTTGAACGCTATTAAAATGAACAGATTTTTAAATCATTTTGTCCACCCTATTATAAATAATCAGTTGATATCCTTTTCTGCACAAAAGAAGTGTGTGATGTCCATAGAGTAAGAATAAAAATGGAGTTCATTATTTAGATATTTAGCGACTGCCAAGATTACCTCACAGTAGTAAAGTCGATCGTACGACGATGCCAAGCCTAGCCAGGAACACCAATGTTTATACCAATTTATATTACGGTGAATATGTTTTTTTCAATTCAATTGAATTCAATATATTACAAGTAAATTGATACAATATCATTCCTCATGTCATATTAAAGAAAACTTACAAATTAATGATAAACACTAGCACTTAAATTACATTTCACATACAGAAATAACAGATAATACATGTTAAAATATATCAAAATTACTATGAGACATTAAAATCTAAAAATTCCTTAAGGAATAAAAAGAGTTTTCCAACAATATATTCTTTACTTGAACACTATAACCTAGAACAGACAGCGCCTTTATTCGGGTTGGCAGCTTGTTGTAAAATAAAGGACTGTAATAATTTACAGAGAAGCGAGTCCTACTTAATCTTAGAAAACCCAGTCGTATGTCATCTCCCTGCCTTGTGTTATAGTTATGATATAAATTATTTAAATTATAGTGATTGTGGTTATTGTGCGCATACAAAAGACACTCGTATATATAACGCGATGGAATTGTTAAGACTTTTAGTTCAACAAAAGGATCCCTGACATCCTCCCTGTAGCCCTTTCCAGCAACAACCCGGATGGCCCTACGTTGAAGAGCAAAGACCCTCTTTAAGAGGGTAGTATTCTCTCCAGATTGCGCAACAGGTATATTGCCTTGGAAAGTTTACCTGCTACGTTGTCAACATGCTTCCCAAAGGTCAAAGCAGGGTCCAAGTACACCCCCAGAAACCCTGCCATGTCAGGATTGTCCTCACTGATTTCACGTAGTGCAAACACCATATTCACAGTCTTGTTCTCATTGCTGTGCAGATCCCAGCCCACTTTGTAAATCAACACTCCTTCTTGCCAGTGTGGTGTCATCGGCAAATAGCAATAATTTTGCATCTGGTGCTGCAAATTGGAGGTCGTTGACGTAAATAAGGAACAGGAGCGGCCCCAGTATGGAACCCTGGGGAACACCATGCTTCACCTCAGCCCAGTTAGAAAACTGGGTCTTGTAGAGGGTTCGTTGTCTTCTGCCCCTTAGGTAGCTAGCCAGTAAACGGATGCTGTTCTCCTCCACCCCATAGTACCGAAGCTTGTCCAACAGTATGTCATGTTGCACACAGTCGAACGCCTTAGAGAGGTCACAAAATACTGCACTTGCATATTGCCCCCTCTCGAAGACCTCCACCAAGTATTCCAACATATCTGCTATAGCCTTGGTGGTGGAGCTTTTGACCCTAAAGCCAAACTGACACCCCACCAGAATGTTATTGGCCTCGAAGTAATGGTAAAGCTGGTCTTTTAAAATACACTCGTACACCTTTGCCAATACAGGAATCAGAGATATGGGTCTGTAATTTGTTGGGTCATTTTTAGCACCCTTTTTAAAAATCGGTACTACATTTGACATTTTTAGAGAAGAGGGAAAAACACCAGTCGTGATGCTGTGGTTTATAAGTCTGGTAATTGGTGATATTAACTGATTTTTTTAGTTGTTTAATCATTGGGACACTCATACCATAGATGTCACGACTAGGTTTGTCTTTTAGAGAGTTTGTTGTATCCCTCACCTGCACAAAACTCACCTCTCCAAAAGCAAAGTTTGCATGCACTCTATCAGCCAAGCCCAGGAATTCCACATGACTCACTCCTTCCTCTGGTAATGAGGCCAACACCCTCTCAGCAGCACCTACAAAAAAGCCATTAAACTGCTCAGCACTCAAGAACTCCTCCTGACTAGTCCCAGCATATATTCCCCTAAATGAGTTAATGACCTTCCAGGAAGACTTTACTATATTAACAGAGTTCATAATATGGTTGGTATAGGATGTTTTCTTAGAAATATTTAATTGTTGTTTATATTGCTTTCTGAACTGTTTTATATCCTCTTTTAATTGATCGGAAGGTCTCAGATCATACAACTCGCCAAGAAATCTCAAAGTCTCAAGTCAAACCAGTCAACACCATCCCCATGACCACCCCGACCCTTAACAACTGGAAAAGCCAACTCGGTCTCTCACTGCAACACATGCATGAAATAATCAAAGTTGTCATCCACATTGGTGTCACCCTGAAAAGACAATGACATTTTTGTCCCACCTGAGCCTCATGGAGTCTACACATACCTGCTCTAGTCACTGGTCTATGCTCTAAAGATCCCCTTCTAGAATCGGAGGCTTCCACTGAAACCTCGATGTCAATTGCACAATGATCAGACAACATAGGGTTAAAAACATCAGATCTGTATGGCAACCTTCTAGAAAAATTTATAAAAATATTATCAATACAATTGGCACTGTTTGTTTTTAAAAATACTTCCTGTTCCAAATTATAGCTACCCAGCAAATCTAACAAATCAAGTTTGCGCTTATTATTAGTGTTGAAAATTATATTAAAATCTCCATTACATTACTAGATTAAAATTCCTATTTACTATGAAGTCCAACACTTTAGACAAACATTCTAAGAACAAATTAAAATCTCCATTGGGAGGCATATATATAGTCAAGACAATACAATTAAAATTCTTTACCTCAATAGCTGCTATCTCAAAATTGTGATCTATTGACATCTTTACTATCTCATCAACATTCCTGCAAGTTAAAGTTGGTTTACATGAAATTATAACACCTCCGCATTGAGAGTTTTTTCTAGCATAAAAGGAAGTTGTAACAAAATCATTTATTTTTAATAATGAAATTTCATCATTGTTTAGGTGGTGTTCATGTTTAAACATGATGCAATAAAATTTTCATACAAAGAATAGTAATGGGTTTCTAGTATTAGTTTCTAAGTAGTATAAAGAAATTACTTTTTTTGCAAAATAGTAAAATATAAACTGAAATAGCCAAAGCCCCAGAACAGATTACACCAGTAACAAGAATTTTAGTAAGATATGGCATGGATCGACAACTCCACATATTAGACCATCCCACTTTCATTGACAAGGGATCCTTATAGTAAAAAATATAATAGTCTACAGTAAAGATTGTTATAATAAATTTTAACTTTAAAGAAACTAATGTGCTAAAACATATTTTATTAGATACTAAGCTTTTCTTAGCATCACAGCGTGTTTTAATGTATTATTGTATATTTGTTGATATGGTTCAAATCTTCTAATTATATGTTGCCTTTCTTCAAGAAGCAGCGTTCTAAAGGTGCGGTGACAGGAGAACATTGATTTTTTAAATATTTAATAAATAAGTTTTATTTACTTTATCTTGGACATTGCGAAACTAGGAGCTTTAGTTGACATAACTATGGTGCGGCAAGTTTGTGAAAAAATTGCCGTTCAAGTTTGGAATTTTCTTTTAATCACTAAGTAAACAGCAAGATTTCCTTTTCCAGGAGACATGTCTAATGTAATGGTTCAGTATAATAGTCGGAGGTCATGTGAGAATCCTCAGAAGCAAAATGATACAAGAAAGACTGAGGTGATTTTTTTGACGATTACAATAGTTTTTCCTATCAGGGAACTAAAATAATTATAGAATATAGCTATACTATATCAAAATAGTCAAAGGACGTCTCACGCTCAGAAAAACGTACTGCGATTTCGAAAATCACTAGATTTTGGATGAAATCTGGGGAAATAATACAGTTTCGGATGACTTCGCACCTTTTTTTAATTTTCGCTTGAGTTTGGCCAATTTTTTATATAAATGTTGTCAGGTAAAGGAATTTAAATGGTGACTGGGTATTAAATTAAAAATGTGTTCGTAAACATGTTCTAAACTGGTTAGAATTTAATATTTAGGATATTGAAAATTTTATTTTTTAAATTTTAACTATTAACATGGAAAAACAATATGACAATTGGCTATTCTATTCTTATCTTATAGCGCTCGCTCTTTTTACTTTCCTAGCAAGAGGAAAATATTCTAGCTGCAAAAAAACATGTTTTCTCAGTTCTGTAGGTTAGTCTGTATGTCTGTCCGCGACAAAGCTCAAAAACTGCTTGGCCTATTTACTTCAAGTTTTGGGTAAAAATTAAAGGTCATATGATGATGATATGGTAACATTTTGGTAAAAATCCAATATGGCTGAACAAAATACTGAAATGTTAAAAAAATATTACTAAAAAACTGCTTATCCATTTTATCCAAGTTTTGCAGACAAATCAGGTTTGACATGACCATCAACTGATAAGTTTTACTACAAATCCAAAATGGCGGCCTAATAAAATGTTATAAAAGTCAATGCAGAAAACTGCTGCATCGATTATAATGTTCAAATTTTGCTCAAAAATCAAATATTATATAGGGATGAACTGGTAAAAATGCTGAGACAAAAAGCGTAATTTGGATGGGGTGTCTAGAATTAATTTTAATATTTTTAAGTTTAATACAAAAGTTAAATACTTTCTTGATAGAATTAATTTTAGGTTTGTAAATAATGTATGTTTTATTGATTACAACTCATCAAAAGGTATAAAATTGGGCAAGCAATCTGTGTGTAATGTTATTGTTCGTAATGCCCTGCTCAGTCTTGTCAATAAGAAAAAAAATCTTATTTTTGTTACTTTGGTGAAACTTGATACTTGTTCTATATCTCTAAATAATAATATCACTGAATTATCTCCTGGGTTGGAGAATGATATAATTGAGCATGAGATTAATATTCTCGCACGTTCTGTTAATCCTTTACATGATGGTGCCACTGACAAAAGCTTCTTTGAAAATTTTTTATAGTTTCACCTCCTGTTAAGGAGGATAATAAAAAAAAGAATTTTAAGGATTCTGTTAGCATAAATAAGTCTGACATTTCTGTGATATTATTAAACATTCAATCGTTAAGGAACAAATGTGATGACCTCTATGTGTTTTTAGAGAGTAATAATTTACCTGATATAATACTTATTACTGAACACTGGTTAAAGCCAGGCGAGTGTTTTCTCGTTTCAGAATATACTCCAATTTCTATATACCATAGGGAAAGTGTTTTACATGGAGGTACGTTGGTTTTAGTTAAGAATAAGTCATATTTTAATAACAATTTTGTAAATGTTGATAAATTTAATTATTTGTTGGAGGAATGTATTTTTGAAATTTCGCTGTGCTTTTGCAAGCGTAATAACTTGCATATTTTATGTTTGTACCGTTCACCGTCAGCTCAGGTTTATGAATTTTTGAGGAGATGATATTCTCTCACACATTTCGTCTTGCTCTAGAATTATCCTGGCTGGTGAAATTAACATCAACTTTGATGATAAACATTCAATTAATACTGTTTTGCTTGTAAGTTTGCTCACAACTTACGGTTTGGAAATGCATACTGACTCACCTACTCGTGTATCTAGAACTTCAGCCACTACTATTGATCACTTCTGCTCAAACATTGATGTTACATCTTGCTCAGTCATAGATGCTGGCCTTTCTGACCACAAGGCTGTGTGTTGTACCTTTTCTGGTATGGTCATTGAGCATAAATTGTGGGGTTCCGCAGGGGTCTGTTTTAGGTCCTCTCTTGTTCTTGATTTATGTTAATGATCTTGTGAAAGTTAACATATCAGGAAAATTTACCTTATTTGCGGACGACACCTCGATTGTTTGGCATAATAAAGAGATTGCTCAGCTAAGGAAAATTATAACTCAAGACTTGCTGGAGGTTAAAAGATAATGTGATTCAAACCGACTTTCCTTCAATTTGACGAAGACTAATGTTGTTGGTTTTAGGTGTGACATGCAGAACTTGCAGCTGGATAGTGTTACAATCCTTGACAGCCATGTGACAAGGTTTTTGGGGGTTTTTGTTGATACAAATTTACGTTTCGAGGATCACATTTTAAATTTGAGCAAGAAACTCTCTTCTGGCTGCTTTGCAATCAGAATTGCAAGAAATGAACTCGGAATGGCAGTGGCGCGTACCGTTTACTTTGCCTTATTTGAATTGCATCTCAGATATGGGATTCCATTCTGGGGTTTTAGTAGTCAATATCTGTTAAACATCTTGTTTGTGCTGCAGAAGAAAACTGTTCGCTTTATTGCAGGTGTGGGTCTAAGAGAATCCTGCAGACCTCATTTTCTGTCACAAAAAATCCTAACTCTCAGCTCTTTATTTATCCTCGAAACAGCATGTCTAATCTTTAAATACTGAGAAAATATACAGCGTCCTGCAGGCCAACGAAACACCAGATTTGCCTTTGCCAGTGCCTACTTCTGCTTTGACTAAAAATTCTTTGATTTATGAGGGCAGAAAGCTTTTTAACCACTTGCCAAGTAGCCTTAGAACAATTGAGTCATTAAAACAATTTAAAAGAAGTCTTAAAAAAGTATTGTTAGGCAAAGCCTATTATAAACTTGCTGAATTTTATGCTGACCCTATTGCCTAATCTGTCTGGTTGTATATGTTATCTATCTTATGTTCTTTTTTCAGCTGTACTGTTTTGCACATACTTGTATTTACTATGTTTGTATTTTATATTGTGTTTGGACCTTGAATAATAAAAAAAACGTGACAACACCGCCTTACCCTCTGCCCGACGAACGAGAGCGAGAGACACTTCTACTTCGAATTAATTGTCATCAGCTGTTTGAAGCTTGAACGTGCTTTGTAGTTGTTTTCAATCATTCATTAAAATATTTAAGTTTTTTAAGTCACAAGTTTGTTTTATTAAAGTGTATTCATATTCGTCACAATCAAGAGTTATAGAAAAGCCTCTATACCGAACATTTGGTCCTTAAATCGAACCGGATTTAGCAACCTGTTGATGGAAGTTACGTCGCTCATCGTTTTGTTTTGCAAGACAACGAAGATTACTTATTGCATAAAACCACAGATAAGTACATAGTTCGTGCCAATCTGTAAGTACATAATATTTATATAATCATCAAGCAAAGGATAGAAAGAAGGCAAATATTCATTTTAAATAGCAATTTGTGTGGCGTCGCCCTCTTCGAGAGGCCATTCTTAAATTAGACGGACGGCCGCCATAGTCAACTGTTCGCTGCCGTTCCTTCTGCATGTTAAGCTCTGTTGCCGGATTGACCGGTTTGTTTTAATTTCGTTCGCATTCCTTCTATCCCTTTAAAAACTCTTAAAACTTGTTTATTCTCCATTTAATTTGTATATTTACTGTATTACACTGATTTAATAATATTTTGGTTGGTGTTTGGCAAATTTTACAAAATGAGCCAAGAAGAGAATTTCGAGGAGGATTTGAAAAAACAAATTAAATCTTTAATTCAGAAACGCGGACTTATTAAAGCCGCACTTACACGTTTTACAACTTATGTTAATAATTTTCAAGATAACACAAAGATTTTTGAATTGCAATCAAGACTCGAAAAAATAAATTTTTCTTTAAATGATTTCGAATCAATTCAGTCAGAACTAGATTTAATAGATAATGTTGATCACTCTCAAGAAAGTATTAATTTTGAAGATATATTTTTTTCTGCTGTAGGTAAAGCAAAGAGTATTATTGATGGGCATTTTTCGGCTATACGTATTTCAAATCAACCAAATTCGTCAAATTTAACATCAGGTAATGATGCAAATTTACCAAAACTCAATTTACCGGAATTTTACGGAGCTTATGATAAATGGCTACAATTTTCAAACACTTATAAATCTCTCATTCATAGCAGCAATAATCTCAATAGAATTCAAAAATTTTGGTATCTGAAATCCTGTTTGAAAGGTGATGCTGCTAATGTTTTGAACTCCCTTGAGGTTTCCGAAGCCAATTATGACAAGGCTTGGAATCTTCTCTGTGACCGCTTTGAAAATAAGCGAGTGATCATTCAAACACATCTTAAAGCTATTTTTGATATTCCTTGTATATTGAAATCTCATATTCACCTCAGAAACTTAATTGACAACCTTGGTCAACATCTTCGATCTTTAGAATCATTGGGATTGCCGGTTGACTCATGGGATACAATAATAATTTTTCTCATCTTTTCTAAGTTAGATTTTCTCACAAAGCGAGAATGGGAAGAATATTCCATAAAATTAAACACAGATACACCTACAGTAGTTGAGTTTACATCATATTTAAATAAACGCTGTCAGTTATTAGAAAACTTACAACCAGCAAGACCTTCTGTACTTTCAAGGACACCTCAAAAACCAATACCTCGTGAAAATTTAAAAAATGATCATGACAAAACATATTTAGCCTTAAACCAAGGATCATGTCTCATGTGCAAAAAGAACCACCATATTTTTTCATGTCAAGAATTTTTAAATTTGACACCTTTTCAACGCTTGAATAAAATTAAGCGATTACATGCTTGCACAAACTGTTTGCGTGCAGGTCATCAATCAAAAGAGTGTCGAAATCAGTTTTCATGTAAAAAATGCTCAGAAAGACACAATACACTACTCCACTTGAATAATTCTCAATCCTCAGATATTCAAAATGTAAACACTCAAAACCACCCAAACATAAATGAACCTGAAAACACGTCACAACAAAATACCATTCAAAACCCATCTCAAACTCTTTCAGTTACAACTGGCGAAAAATCTGAACCATATACTTTACTTTCTACTGCCATTGTTTTTATCTTTGACAAACATGGACATAAACATTTATGTAGAGTTTTACTAGATAACTGTTCTCAGTCAAATTTTATAACGGAAAATATGTTTTCTAAACTCGGATTTTCATCAACAAAAATATCACATTCTGTTGAAGGTTTTGGTAGTGGTGTAACTACTATTTTTGAAAAGGCTTACATTTCTTTAAAATCTCAATTAAATTCGTTCCAACTAGAAAATATTCCGTTCCTAATCACTAAACACATTTCTAAAAATTTACCATCAATTTTTATTGATACTTCACAATTAACGATCCCTAAAAACATTGTTCTTGCCGATAATTTATTCAATCAACCTGGACCTATAGATATGCTCCTTGGGGCCTCAGTTTTTTGGAACTTATTGTGTGTGGGACAAATTACATTGCCTAATTCTGGAACAATCCTTCAGAAGACCAAACTTGGTTGGATTTTGTCTGGTCCAATACCTCTTAGGCACACAAACAATTCGATTTGCAACTTATCTATTGATTCATCTCCAATTCAGGATATTCATGATCAGCTTGAGAAATTCTGGCACCTCGAAGAGCTTGGTACTGCACTAAAGTTATCTCAAGAAGAGATTGAATGTGAGGAGATATTTTCAAACACTACTATTCTTGATGAGTTAGGCAGATTTGTTGTGAAATTGCCAGTTAAAAATAATCTTTATCAGTTGGGCGACTCATATGAAACTGCACTCAAACGTTTTTATGCCATAGAACGAAAGTTCAATAAAAATCCTGATTTTAAATATCAATATGTCAACTTTATGAATGAATATGAAAAATTAGGCCACATGACCCAACTCAAACCAGAAAAAACCAATTCAGAAAATGTCAAATTTTATTTACCTCATCACGGAGTGTTGAAGGAATCGAGCACTACCACTCGATTGCGTGTTGTTTTTGACGGTTCAGCTCAAACATCCAGTGGGATCTCCCTCAATGATACACTTAAAGTTGGCCCGAAGCTGCAAGATGATCTATTTGATATAATTCTTCGATTCAGAACACATAAAATTGCCTTCACCGCTGACGTGGAGAAAATGTATAGGTGTGTCATGCTAAATGAGTTAGATCGCGATTTGCATCGTATACTCTTCCGTGTTAATCCAACAGACGAATTGAGCCATTACCAACTGAATACTGTGACATATGGCACTTCTTGCGCAGCATTTTTAGCCATTAGGTCTTTGCGTCAAGTTGGTATTGAATGTAAACAAAGTAATCCTCAAGTTTCTAGTATAATATTATCCAGTTTTTATGTTGACGACTTACTTTCAGGCTGCGATTCTGTGGACGAAGCCAAACCTCTCATATCAGATCTTATTGAAATTCTTCAAAAACATGGTTTTAATTTACGAAAATTTGTTTCAAATAATATTGAAGTTATGAAAAACATCTCAGCTAATAAATCAGAATCTTCTTGTAAGGTAATATCCGATGACCAAACAACCAAAACGTTAGGCCTTACTTGGAACTCTTCAAATGATACACTTCAATATACATTCAATATATTCCCACATAAACGTGTCACGAAACGAACAATTCTCTCTACTACGGCTCAAATCTTTGATCCACTTGGACTTGTCGGACCTTGTGTAATCAAAGCCAAACTCATTTTGCAACAAATTTGGCAATTGGGAATTGACTGGGATGAAAGTGTTCCACTAGACTTACATGAAGCTTGGATACACTTTTCAAACCAAATCTCATTAATTAATGATATTTCTATTCCACGGTACATTACTTGTTCAAATTCTACCACACTAGAATTGTACTGTTTCAGTGATGCATCACAAAGGGCTTACGGTGGTTGCTGCTATATACGCAGCATCGATGTTACAGGAAAGGTACATGTTCACTTACTTTGCGCCAAATCTCGCGTAGCACCACTAAAAACCATTAGCCTTCCCCGTTTAGAACTTTGTGGAGCTTTGTTACTTATTCGATTAACACAAAGAATTATTGCTGCCCTAAAGATTAATATCGATAATGTTTTCTACTACACTGACTCTACAATAGTTCTCTCATGGATTTCCATGCAACCAAGTCGACTTCAAACATTCGTAGCAAATCGGATTTCCGAAATTCAACAGAGTAGTAAAGAAAATCAATGGTTTCACATACAAGGCGACAATAATCCCGCGGATATCATTTCTAGAGGTCTGGAACCTCAAGCCCTAGCTATATCCAAACTTTGGTGGAATGGTCCAGCATTACTGCACGATGAAAGGGTTGTTTTCCCTCCTATGATTGAAACATCAAATTTGGACATTCCAGAAATAAAAAATAACTCCTTGACATTTACAATTCAACCTTTGTTAGACATCACACTCCTAGATAAATTTTCATCATTCACTCGTCTGCAGAGAGTCATAGCTTATTCCTTACGCTTTATAAACAACTTTAAATTCAAATATAAAAGGTCACATATTCTTTTATCGAATTCATTATCAAAGGATGAACTTCTTAATGCAACAAATGCTATTTGCAAAATAGTTCAGTCACATTACTTTCCTGTAGAATACAAACTTCTCAATCAAAATCTTTGCCTTCCAATAGTCCCATTTTTAAATTAACTCCATTTTTGGACTCAAATAATATAATCAGGGTTGGAGGCAGGTTAAAACACTCGAAATTTTCAATTGACCAAAAACATCCAATTCTTCTACCCAGTTGTGGAAATTTTACAAAGTTAGTTATCATATATGAACATTTACATTTATTGCATGCAGGTGCTCAAACTACATTGTCAAGCGTTCGCTTGCGATTTTGGCCTATAAATGGTCGTAATATAACTCAGAAGATTCTACGTTCTTGTATAACTTGCTTCAGAGTAAAACCTCGTAATGTGGAATATAAAATGGGTAATTTACCCGAAGAGCGCATAACATTTCAGCGTCCTTTTCAAACAACAGGTATTGATTTTGCCGGACCGTTTTTGGTCAAGGATGGAAAAACTAAAAATAGAGTTTTGGTAAAATGCTAATTATGCGTTTTTGTTTGCTTTGTTACAAAAGCTTGCCACTTAGAACTTGTAGGTGATTTATCTACGGAATCTTTTCTAAATAGTTTTAAAAGGTTTGTCTCACGAAGAGGGGTTTGCAGTACTGTCTTTACAGATAACGGAACAAATTTTGTGGGTAGTGAAAGGGAGCTACGAAAGGTTCTCATTGATATTGCTAAGAGCGTTAAATTTACTGAATTTTTAGCAGCTAAAAATATAACTTGGAATTTCTCACCACCTTATGGGCCTAATTTTGGTGGCCTCTGGGAGGCCTGTGTAAAATCGGCCAAATATCATCTAAAAAGAATATTGGGTGATGCTCACTTAACATATGAATCTTTGTATACAGTAATTGTACAAATTGAAGCCGTCCTTAACTCAAGACCTCTTTTTCCATTGTCCAATGATCCCAATGATTTTTCCGTCCTTACACCATCCCATTTCCTCATTGGCGAACCCATCACCGCCTTGCCACAAATCGACTACAAACATGCCAACTCAAATCGACTCTCGTTATATCAACGACTGCAACAACAAGTACAGCATTTTTGGAACAGGTGGTCATATCAGTATATCTGTACGTTACAAGAGCGTTCAAAATGGAGAAAGGATACTCCAAATCTACAGCCAGGAGTAATGGTTTTACTGAAGGATGACAATGCTGCTCCACTACATTGGAAAATGGGACGTATTAGTCAAGTGTTTCCTGGAACTGATGATGTGGTGCGTGTGGTAAACGTGCGCACTATTAATGGTGTGTTTAAAAGGCCAGTTTCTAAATTGTGCGTGTTGCCAACCGAAGGTGCCGTGTAAAATCAATTGTGTTTCGGTATGTTGAAAGTCAAGCCTTCCAAGGGGGCCGGTATATGTTTGGACCTTGAATAATAAAAAAAACGTGACAACACCGCCTTACCCTCTGCCCGACGAACGAGAGCGAGAGACACTTCTACTTCGAATTAATTGTCATCAGCTGTTTGAAGCTTGAACGTGCTTTGTAGTTGTTTTCAATCATTCATTAAAATATTTAAGTTTTTTAAGTCACAAGTTTGTTTTATTAAAGTGTATTCATATTCGTCACAATCAAGAGTTATAGAAAAGCCTCTATACCGAACATATTGTTTAGCTTGCTTAATGTTTTAAGATTTTTTTGTAAACTATTAGACTTTATATTATTTTGTAGTATGCTTTGTCAATGGAAATCACATTTCCTCGATAATAAAGTATTTTGAGTTTGAGTTTTTTTTGAGAATTCAAAATGAGGGAACAAAACGTTGGCCTTATTACATGTTTAAAAATATTTGAAAGAAGTACTTATCGGATTGATTGATTGATGACATCCCCATTTTGAATATTTATTACTAAAAATGTATGAATTGCACACTTAATATCGATTTTTAATCAAATCTGTATAAATGTTAAAATTCGCTCGCAATCTAGGCATTCCTACTATCATTTTTTAAATATTTACTAAAAATGTGTGATATGTATTCTCAAATCTGTACAAATGTTGAAATTCCGCCGCAATGTTGGCATTACAATCTTCAATTTTTGAATTTTTTGAATAAAAATCAATCCGATGCACTACTGATTACCAATTTATTAAACTCCTTTAATTTGAATATGCATGTAAAGGAACCTACACGTTGAACCTAATGTTGTCCCTGATGTCATGTCCTTTGTTATAAGTGCTGGATTGTCAGACCATGAAGCTGTAGTTAGCAATGTATCCTTAATCATGTATAGACATAAACCGTTAAAAAGGCGTAGTAGACTTTTTAAAAGGTGCAACTATGGTAGGTTCTTTCAACTTTGTAATGAGGAAAACTGGAACATTGTTAGAAACTCTGATGATCCACTTGCTACATTTCATCTTTGCCTAGTAAACATTTTTAATAAAGCTTTTCCTTTAAGAACAATTAAAAAAAGAAGCCCCAAATCTTGGCTTACACAAGGTCTTAAGGTGTCAGCACATAATATGCGATTACTTCACAAAATCCACAAATACTGTCTGCATAGTGAAAGGTTTATGTCATATTACCTTACTTATCAAAAGGTTTATAGAGACACCATTAAGAGGGCAAAACAAAATTATTTTTCTATGAGAATAAATCAATCTAAAAACAAACAAAAAGAAAGCTGGAATATTACCAGCGAGCTGAGTGGGAGAGAGCAAGTGGCGAGTGAATGTGGTGTAAAGTGTGATGTCTTAAATCAGTTTTATTGTTCAATTTCCACAACGTTTACAGGAAGTATTACTTGTTCTACGGATGCTCTGGAATATTTGCAGGACATTTCCGTTCAGCATTCGTTTCATCTTCACCCAACCAATATAGATGAGTTAAAGAGAACGATATCTGACATTAGAAATGCAAATTCATCTGGGTGGGACAATATATCATTGAGGATTATACGGGAATTACCAGACATCATGCTTCATGGTCTAGCAGGAGCCATTAATGTATCTTTTTCAACAGGAAACTTCCCTGAGTGCCTGAAAAGGGCAAAAGTTATGTCAATCTTTAAGGGTGGTGATCCTGAGGAACCCTCAAACTTTAGACCAATCTCCTTAATTCCCACATTGTCTAAAATAATTGAAAAATTGGTTAAGAAGCGCCTTGTTAATTATTTGAATGACAACGGAATACTTAGTGCCTCTCAATTCAGTTTTCAGTCATCGAGGAATACCAATGATGCTATATACGAATTTTTGGAGAACCTGTACTTGGTTGAATGATGGTGAAGGAGCTGTGGTAGTGTTCTGCGATCTGTCCAAGGCATTTGATTGTGTAGATCGCGGAATACAGCTGAGCAAGCTGAAGATGTATGGTTTTGGTGACACAACAGTGTCTTGGTTTGCGTCATATCTGTCTCAGCGCGTACAGTCCGTGACAGTTAAAAATGAAGAATCAAACCTTCTAGCAATCGAGAGTGGTGTTCTCCAAGGATCAGTTTTGGGACCTTTGTTGTTCTTGCTTTACGTGAATGATCTTGCTAGTGTAAACATAACAGGTAAAATCACTATGTTTGCTGATGACACGACAATACTTTGGCATCAGAAAAGTAAGGAACTTCTTGAGAATACGGTGGCTGAGGACTTGACAATAATCAAGGAGTGGTGTAATGCAAATCGCTTATCTCTTAACATATCGAAGACCAATCTAATGACCTTTAAATGCAGCTTAAGTGACGTTTACTTAGAATCTCAATTAATTCCAATGTTCAGGTCAACAAATTTTTGGGGTTAATTATAGACAATAAATTCAGGTTTGATCAACATATAGAAAGCATTTGCACTAAAGTAGCGAAAGGCTGCTTTGCAGTGCGAGTTGTAGCACGCGAACTGGATTTCCCTACAGCAAAAAATGTATATTTTGCACTTGTGGAATCGCACTTGCGTTACGGCATTTGTTTCTGGGGTTCTTGCGCTAGATATTTATTTAATTCTATCTTTATTCTTCAGAAGCGAGCACTACGAGCTTTATCTGGTGTAAAAAAACGGGAATCCTGCAGACCTTTATTTTGTAGTAATAAGATCCTTACACTGCCCAGTATTTTTATTTTGGAAACAGTGTGCTTATCGCATAAAAAATTCGGGGATCAGATCAGTATCACGACTGGACCATATTTAATGCGTAGAACACATCAAATTCCTCTGCCAATACCCAATGCAGCACTTACCAAAAGATCGTTTCTTTATAATAGCAGGAAGATTTTTAACCACCTTCCCATCCAATTGAGACAAATAGATAACTACAAATCTTTTAGAGCACAAGTAAAAAGCTTTCTGGTTGAAAGAGCCTATTATTCAGTAAACGAGTTTCTGGAATCTTCATTTTAAAGAAAAAATGTAAAAAAAAAACAAAAAAATATACATATATATTTATAATTGAATTTTGTCGTTCTTGTATTCTATTGTTATGTGTATGTCAATGAATTTTGTTTATGACAATAAAGCCATGTTTGAGTTTGAGTTTTGAAATGCAGTCTTAAATATCCCGAAATTCTGAATTTTAATCAAATCTGCAAACATTTTGAAATTAGTCTGCTATGATGGTGCAACATATTTTAATTCTCAAATATTGACTAAAATTTCATAACATTCATTCTTAAATACTTCTACATACTGATATTTCAGCCAAATCTGTACAAAAGTACACCGTTTTGATTTCTGTTGTACATTCTTAAATAATCTCCACAAATGTTAAAATCATCTGTCCGACCTGTTGACATTGTCATTTTGGCACTGCTATTTTGAATTTTTAAATGCTCTCTTAAATTTTCGTAGGCACCAATTTTCAGTTTAATCTACACAAGTTACAAAATTCGTCGGCCTTATTGGCGCTGCAATTTTGGATTTCCAAACCAGAAATAGTATCTTTCAATTATTTAGGTTATTTAACAATTACAATTTTTTCTTTAAATCTCAATCATATGAACTCTCAAGTTGTAATAGAAACCAACTTTATGAAAGTAGTTTTGCTAAAGTGTTAATCGAAGCATTACAGTCTTAAGATTACTTATATGCCAATTATTATCAAATTCTATTACCAAACCAATGAAACTGCATAAAAAAAAACACAAATATTCTATAAAACTTTAACCTGCTGCTAGCTATTGATAATTTACTCCATTTTAAGTAAAACTTCTTATATAAGGTGTCCATTTTTAAGTATATGCAATCCATCCGGTAACCCTACTTCCCTTGTTACTATCCATAAGTATTTTACCTTACCTTTCTCCCCTTCTAGTAAAAAGCTTGTAACCATCGACAACTTTTCAGAAGTGGTGTATTTTTGCAAAATTGCACTTTTTCTATGTGACCACTGATCTATTTTATTAATGCCTTTTTCTGCTTTCTGGTTTTTCACACTTGTCTCCTTTTTCCCTATGAAATTATCAACAACATCCTAAAAGGCGAAAATGAATATTTAACAAATATATTGATACTGGCAAGCAAATGGACAAGTTAATATTATTTTTCAGTTTACCATTTCTGCTGCCATTTTAGATAATGGATCCAATTCCTCGTGCATTGCAAATTCCGTAAGAGGATCTAGTTTTTTCAGCGCTAGGGCTAAGGGCTCTGAAATACTGGCTTGAGTCGATACAGGAGTAGTGCGCCCTGTGCTAGGTGTTGAACCCAGTATGCGCCGAGGAATTCTCTCAGTGACCTAAAAAATATATATATAATGTTCAGTCTTCTTTCTCTAATCAAAAATTGTAAAACCTACCACAACATTTTTTAAAGGATGATCAAAAGTGCTTTCAGAATAGATTGGCCTCTTCTTTATATCACTATTTCCTAGTGTTTTCCTAAAAATACTTCTTTTGTGTTATAAAGTCAAAGACTATTATATAAAAAATTACCATACTGGCAGGTTTGAAGACATCTTTTTTAAAGCCTATAAAAAATATTGCATCAAAAGGTAAACAAACATAAAAACTAAATACATGGATAAAACACAACACACAACTCAAAAATTAATTTAAATTGAATATTTCACCTATAGACGGATGATCTGCCAGCTCAATACAAGAAAATTAGAATACTGTTATGTTCAAAACCCTATCTAAAGCAGATATATCCCAATATTTACTTCACTACGAATTTCCCAAGGAAAGCAATTTTTTACTTACTTATTTTTGATTTTTGGCACATCAGTAGATTTTTAGGCGCTTTTAACGAATCCGAACCTACGTGTTTTCGGAGATATTTATATCCCATTAAATTTCATAACTTAATACACTCAGTTTTTCACCTTCTTTTCTTTTCCTTTGGTAATTTTTATAAGAAACATTTAAAATTACATGAATTAAATTGTACCTGTCAAACGCACGCTATATCTAATAGGGAATGTTTCTTGATTATGTGTTTTATATTAGCAACCATTGTCATTCGAAAAAAATATTAAAAATTAAAATATCAGTTATTTTATCAACTTTGCAGTTTTTGGTTTTGCTTATTATTAGTATGTTGTTACAAAGTGTATCAGTATCATGTTAGCAGATAGTTTGGCGCCGGAG
The DNA here is from genome assembly GCA_030620095.1 of Kuschelorhynchus macadamiae. Lineage (NCBI taxonomy): Eukaryota > Metazoa > Arthropoda > Insecta > Coleoptera > Curculionidae > Kuschelorhynchus > Kuschelorhynchus macadamiae. The sequence continues at coordinate 29,461 of JAUTXW010003396.1, read as the reverse complement.
GCCGCATTTTGTTCTCTTAATGCCTATAGTAACCAACATTATTATAAATAGCAATTGACAAATACAATTTTACCGGTATGATTTTTGACTAATATTATGTTGAAAAATATGTGTAATTTTGATATTTTTATTATATACTCTATCGTTTTCTGATAAAAATTATAAAACGAAACCGAAAAGAGAGTGAAAAGCTATATATAACAATGTAAACTCTGATGACGTATAATTCGGAAATGAAACGTCGCCAAAAAAATATGACTTTAGATTCGATATCAGCAGCCGAAAAATTACTGGTGTGCCAAAATTGTCTAAGATCGCCGGTGGTAAATGTAAGTAAATAATTATTCTAGGAGTTGCTACTGGTGTTGCGCACAGAACATCTTCTGTCACTGTAGTATTTTTCGTACTTCTGCCACCAAACCGCCATTGCACTTGGTATTCTACTGTAGAATCTGATAGACAAGCAGAATAGAAAATAAAAATAATTATAAAGAACAATGCACAGCGTCTGAACTCTTCTCCGCGAGACAACCTTTACTTATGAACAATACATCCACGAAACAACACAGAAACCCGGCACACCACGATATATTCTCTCCTTATTCTTGGAGATCAACGACATACACATTGAAAATCCCATGTTGAAAACGTAAGAATTTCTGAATTCTGACACATTCTAGAAATGCTACTAAAAAATTTTATAATTAGCTAGAATTTAATAGGCGTCTTCCGGTTCGTCTCGTCGAAGGCAGACCTTTGTGTTATTAACATAAGTGGTTCTACGTGTTCGGTTTTGCTGCCTTATTTCGGGGGGAAACGAGAGACTCAACCGCTCAGAGTGGAAACTAACGACCCCACAAGAAAGGGAGCAAACGCTGTGAACGTGTGAAGCCTAGTTGTTCCTGCATTCTATCCCGTTCGTCTGCCGCGGTTCTACATAGAATATTAGCGTAATGGCCGCTATGTGGCGGGAGTGGAAGGAGTAAGGGGATAGCTTGAAAGAAAGGGTCATCTCGTGAGACCAGTAGTACTCTCAAGGGGCATTTAGTGGAAGCCAAGATGCATTTCGAAAATTAAAAAGTTATTTGAAAGATTCAGGGTGTTCGGGAGCTTAGAGCTCGCCATCCGGACATCCTACCTATTGGGCTGTAGAATGGCGCTGAAAGCAAAAAGTGGCAGCCGACTCCATTTTGAAAAATAAGGAAAGAATGAAAGCAGTCTTCCGGTTCGTCTCGTCGAAGGCAGACCTCTGTGTTATTAACATAAGTGGTTCCACGTGTTCGGTTTTGCTGCTTTATTGGGGGGGGAAGCGGGAGACTCAAACGCTCAGAGTGGAAACTAACGACCCCGCTAGAACGGGAGCAGACGCTGTGAACGTGTGAGGCCTAGTTGTTCCTGTATTCTATCCCGTTCGTCTGCCGCAGTTCTACATAGAATATTAGCGTAATGGCCGCTATGTGGCGGGAGTGGGAGGGGTAAGGGGATAGCTTGAAAGAAAAGGTTATCTCGTGAGACCAGTAGTACTCTCAAGGGGCATCTAGTGGAAGCCAAGATGCATTAGAAAGTTTTTAAATAAAGTCAATTTTAAAGATTTTGAAATACACGGGGTGATCGGGAGCTCAGAGCTCGCCATCCGGACATCCCACCGATAACGTCCCCAAACCGGAATAAAGTGTATCTCGCTCCGAGGGTCGCCGGATAAAGCGAGTAAGCTCCTTACGGGGAGCAATCTGGCAAGTTGCGAAGTGCACAGTGCTGCCAATGTGCGGGTAATTGGCTCACCTTTGCGGGTAAGAATTCCCGTGCGAGTAAAAGCGTGTAATTCAGGAATCTAAGCCACAAGCAAAAACCCCAGGTTTTAATTTTGTGGAGCCAGATTCTCATTTCAGATACTCACTGCAACGTCAAAATGCACTGTTGGCGGTTGTACTCATCAACGTAAATCTCTAGACTGCTAGAAGAGGCCACTTTCGGCCTCTGTTAGTATGTTAGTATCTAATACCTTTTCCATTTCCATCTCTTTCTACAGCCAAAACATGCGTTTGTGCGGCATGGGTAACTAGGTAAGACTCTAAGCATTCTAGAAATGTATGCTATTGTTGTAGTTGAATTTCTATTTCGTCATTTGTCGATCTCTTTCATTTTCCCGATTTTTATTAAACTAAGTTAAAAATATTAATTTGACTCGAAGGCTGATGGTTTCTTTTCTTTATTAATACCTACTATTGTTGAAACACGGGGTAAGTGGTGTAAGCATTTCGTGATATCGTGTTTATAAGTCCTATTCATATTTGATTAATTTTATATAATGTATTCATCACGTTGTTTATATTGTCGTTTGTGGTAGTGTTAGTAATCATGGATAAATGGTTAATAAAAGTATTAAGTCCTTAATCATACTTAGGTATTTAGGTACTTATATGGTATATTTTAATTCTTCATAAGCTATTTGTATTTGCGATATGTATCTACTTTAGCTACGTAAACAAAATATATTTTTAAGTATATAAAACCATGTTTTTTTTATTAAAATAAAAGTTTCTTTTAAATATACAATTATTGAGATACGCAAAATAGGTTTATCATATTCACGTGCTTTGGTATGGTATCCCATTGTCCCAATGAAAATGTTGGCAACGTTGGTGAGATCCATGCAAATTAACCGTTCGTTCGTCCTATGGGACCACGGGACGACATCGACCACAATAATTCGTTTGAAATTAGTTTTATTATTGTCGATGAATTAACAAAATTTTATAATTGCATCAATTCCATACTTTAAATTCTAATTTCATCCGTGTGGGTAAAATTGCGGGTAATTAGAAGTTAGGCTGCGGGTAAAAGTGGGTAATTCACAAACACACCCCGTACAATCCGAAATTTTAGATTGGCAGCACTGGAAGTGCAGTGCCAAAAACATATATTGGAATTGGAATTTATGTGGCGTTAACTTCGCAGGGCTCGTATAAAAACATGACCAAACCTATATAAAAGAGATGCAGAAAATAGTAAATATGAGCGATTGTTTAAAATGTTTGCCTAAGTTTGAGCAAAAATGCGTGACAAAGTAAACAACTACAAAGGCTGAATCAACATGTTCCAATATACTGCTATTTTGCTTCTCTCTGTAATTCTATTTCTGTATGGCTTTTTCCCTATACCAAATGATATCGCAAAATTTTCAAACGAACCACCGAGTCGTATTGGTAACTTGTCGCTTAATATTGAGAGTTTATACCAACCACATTTTCAAAAAACAGTTTTAATCATCATTGATGGACTCAGATGGGATTTTGCAACACCAGCATTGATGCCACTAACTCTGAGACATACAAAGAACAAAGGCTGCATTAATAAAGTTTCTGTTGAGAGTCCCACGGTGACCTTACCAAGAATCAAGGCTCTAACTACTGGCAATGTTCCGCAGTACATTGATGTTGTAAAGAATTTGGCTTCGTCAGAAATTCTGGTCGATTCGTGGCTACACTCAGCAAGAAGTAAAGGCCTTAAGATCGTTTTTTATGGTGATAATACTTGGGAAAAGCTCTATCCAAACTTCTTTACTAGGTCTGAGGGAACAACTTCATTTTTTGTATGGGATTTTACAGAAGTGGATGATAATGTTACTAGAAATGTGAATTTAGAACTAGAAAGACATGACTGGGATATAATGATAGTACACTATTTAGGTATTATATTTGTTTATTGAAATAATATTTGCAATATTTTATCACAATGTATTTCTAATGTCTGGCGAATGCCTTTCCAACATCATTACTGAGGTGTGGGAATAGAGCAGCAGTTATCCTTTTTCTTTTCCTCAGCCATTGTCTTATATTGTGGTTTGCATTGTTTTAATTTTGATACATTTTTAATTTTTTTCTCCGGAAACTAAAATGTTTTAAAGTTTAACTAGTTATTAACTTTTAAAAAGTTTTACTATTTGGTTTTTTGATGTGGTGATAATATGCTTATAACAAATAAACATTCATTCATTCACAACCTTGTTCACAACAGATGTTAATTTTCTCGAACAATTCAAACAGTAATTAATATTAATTATTCGACTACTTTTTTAGGCTTGGATCACATAGGCCACGTATTAGGTCCATTTTCAAGCAAAATAAAACAAAAATTATCAGAAATGGATCTAGTTATAAATAAAATATATGAAAAAACTGTTTATAGTGACACTTTAATATTAATCACTGGTGATCATGGAATGAGAGATGCTGGAGGTAAGGCTTAAGTCCCTTTATATAAAACTTACATAATTTGCAAAATAGCAGAGTTTATTTCTGGCATACTGATGAATTACAGTCCCGTTACACTCATAGAATCTTTGGAACTAGACCTGCTCGAAAATATATTACCTCTCAGGATTTTGTTTTCAATCCAATTATTAGCCATTTATTTTGTAAAATGAAAGTGGATGCCATATGAAGGTGCACAAATGTGAAATATTTTTTTTACCAAGCCAATTTTTCTCTATTTTATTAAATATTTTCCAGCAACATAGTCCTTGTGACATCAGAAGTCCTAATGCTTTGGCAATGGAGAAAATGACAAATGATATTCAAAATTACAATGGAAAAGAAGGTGGAAAGGACAATAAAGAGTTTTTTGGAGAATATTTCATTCAACAAACTCTCCAAAAAAAAAGGTTATTTTCTTTCATAGGGAAGGTTATAACTAATAGAGATTTTAGTCAAATGTAGCAGCTCGATTTTAATGACATTAATGGACATATCATATCATGGAAATTGCACATAAAAATTAAAAATTTTGATATTAAAAACTATTTATCTTTTGCAATTCATAGTGAAAAAAAAAACTTTGATGTCTACTGAACTGGGGAGGGTACAGAAGGAATAAAAAAAAACTTCCAAAATAAAATTAACATATGGAATATTCATTCTAAAAATAGTAATGATATCCCTAGTCATCTAAAAGATAATCATCAGATCAGTGATCTTTTCTTTCATGTTATCTACTCCGATTGATGATAGTTCTCTAGTTATTTTTAAAATAATCAATTGGATGATCTTAATGGTAATAGTTTTGCTTTTAGGAACCTTTAAGAATATGATGTTTATCAGTCCTTTATTCAATACAAAACTCTTTATTAAAGAAAATGCAAAATGTTACAAACAAGCAAATTTACATTAATAGAATGGCGTCATAAAGGAGTGTTGGAGCAATTTTAAAAAGATATTTAGAGTAATTAAAAGTTATAATTATAATACATACATGGAGATCTACATTTATTTTGATTATAAATACACATAGAACTACAATAAGGTTCTAAACTAACAAGGTATTTGTGTAGGGCTCTCTTAAATTCTAGGCTATTATTCAGCAGTTTGTAATGTGTTGGAAGTTTATTGTAAAATTGAATACCTTTGTACATGGATCTTATACAGCGATAACCTATGTCGAGGTATATTATAATCTAAGGTTCTCATATTATATAAATCATTATTCTTAAATTCATCAAAAAATGTCAGTTTCGGTGTATGACAGAGAATGTTCTATGTACCTCTGATTTATTTGCATTGTTTGTTTTCACTCTGACTAGGCAATGGCCCATCTGTGGCCAGCCCACCACAGAAAAAACTCTTTAGCTTCTTGTAAACACTCCTTATGCTTGCTAAAGTCAAAACTATGTATGCCAACATTTGTTGGCCAAAAAGCAACATCGTAAAGTTCGTACTTCTTCAGTATTGGAGCCACAACCACAAAGGGCTTCAAGTGGTTTTTTGCTGTTTTAATAAAGTCAGTAATTATGACTTCTATGGCTGTTTTTTTCACCCTGTTTATATAAATCCATGCCCGTCTGTCACCTCCTGTGAAGCCTTGGGTTTCAGTGTTTGAGGACACATCACAAGTCCCCAGCTTCTTCGTCTTCGATTGACGTCGTCTGGTATACCGTGGTTCCTGAAAATCTTCGAAATGTCTTTGACTTTGTCCATTATTTGGAATATATTGTTTCGCGTTAACATTAATTAATATTTGTTTTTGTATGTTTTGTGGAATGTCATTTTCTCTCTCTAGGTTATTTGAACTACTAGCGTTTGCAATGTTTTCAATTGGCGAATTTTCTATCACAGTGGCTAAATGACCAAATCACCTTATACGGAATAAACGCAAGTTTTTTTTTTCCTTGTTAAAGTCCAATGTTCAACTAAAATAATCTTCAAAAAGAATTTGTTACCTTTCTTCAAAATTTATTACCTTTTCGAACGCCTATTTATTACCGTTTATCAAAATGTTCTGGCAACACTGACCACAGTTTTCAGACCATTACCAAAGGCAGCAAAAATAAGAAACTTTATCAGAGTTAAGACCTATTTGTCTTCTACCAATCTTGTCTAAAATGTTGGAATTGTTGGTGTCTAACAATATAATACCGCAGATTCAGTCTGGCTTCCAGAGGGGCTATAGTACAGCCACTGCTGTAGTAAAGTCGCAAGTGACATGGCACAAAACATCAATCATTCCTAGTTGCTTGGTCCTGCTTGATTACAGTAGGTCATTTGATTTGATAAATCATGAAATGCTGATTGAAAAGTTGGGGTACTATGGTTTCTCTACACAGTTATGCAGTTGGTTTACTAGTTACCTCTGTTCTAGAGCTCAGGTTGTAGAGTTGGATGGAGTAAGATCAGAGTCTGTAATTGTCAGGTTTGGCATCCCTCAGGGGAGTATACTTGTATACTCAGATCTTCCTAGACAAGTCCGGTATTGCTCTTTTTATCTGTACGCTGATGACACCTACCTAGCTTGCCTGTTTAAGTAAAACATAGTCACTGATCTGCTTGCAGTTTTTGAGTGGTCTATAAAAAATGATCAGAGACTTAATGCCAAGAAGAAATATTTATACATAAATTTAATCAGCACAATTTAGTGAGTTTGCATGTGAATAGATCATTTTTGCCGCTGTTCATTATGATAAAAACCTCGGTGTTTGATGCACATCTGGATTTTGAAAAGCATGTCAATACAATGCTGTCTTTTTTTTATTTTAATTTTAAAAGCTTATACCCTTTTAAATACCTTTTACCAGAAATAATGAAACTTTTGCTAATTGATTCACTCATTTATCCAATATTACATTATTGTAATGTAGTGTATTTTAATTACTTAACTGTTAGATCCCGTTAGCTCAAAAATATATATATATATATATATATATATATATATATATATATATATATATATATATATATATATATATATATATATATATATATATATATATATATATATAAATACCTCATTATAAAATAAACTTAAAACTAAAAATTCGATTTGAAGAAGTTATAGACGTTTTAATTAGTGTATAATAGTTCCAGTTCCATCAAGTATCGTCTAACTCAATTGAATGTAAATAAATAAATAATTTATTAACGGATAACAACATTACAATAAATAAATAAAATACTATCGGAGGACAATATAGAGATGAGTTAAAAAGTTTTTCATCATTGTGTTTTAAATCTGCCAAAAGGCATATTAAAAAGTCAAATTCATTAAATAACTCGTTTGCTAGCCTACTTAACCTAGATAAAGGGCTATACTTTCCATAATTGGTCCTATGATAATCTAAACTGAAGATCTGAAATTGCCTAGTCTGTCTTGCTGGTACATATAGTTTAATTAAATCCAGCAATTTAGGTGAATCAACCAAACCATTGATAATCTTAAACAGGAAACAATCAAAGTATTTTTTGTGTATTCTCTAATGATTGCATGTTTAAAGTTTTAATAATATATCATAATTTAAGTCATCTAGGGGTAATCCAAATTTATAAGCAATAAATCTCAGGAATTTTCTCTTAACTCTTTCAATGCTTTTACAATGAACTAAATAATATGGTGACCAAACTGGACTGGCATACTCAAGTACAGAATGGAGAATTGCACAATAGACACCTTTTAGACTATTAATATTTTTAAAGTCATTCGAAGATCTCATCAGGAAATCCAATAACTTCAAAGTCTTATTACACATACATTGAATATGCCCTTCAAAAGAAAACTCCTGACGTATTATAACACCAAGATCTTTGACAGTTTTAACTCTAGGCAATAGTTCACTTCCTAACTTCTTGGTAGGGTCAACGTAGTGAATGAGAGCCTAAAGAAGTCTCTAGAAAGAGTAGAAACAGAAAATAGAAATTTAAAAATAGAATGCACTAAGTCTTTAAGATGTGAGGTTACTAATGATCCCCAGAATAAGACTAAACCAAAATCAAAATACAATCAAAATATTAGACCACAAGTACTCATTCTTAGAGGCATAAATGATTATAACTATGGCAAAATCTTTAAAACCATATCGGGAGGATCATTTGATACCAATTGCCAAAATTCAGACAGTGATTCACTTGAAGTAGTAACAAAACATCATGAAAAACTGACTAAACATTTCAACAAGACAGACTTCAAAATCATCATCTGTCACGCTGCCAATGCTAGGCAGGGGAAGAATATAACATTGGAAGTAATACGCAGAATATTAAACATGTCAAAACATACCAACCTAATTCTTGTTTCGCCATTGTATATACCTGGCAAACCAGTACTTAATAAATTCATTGCCCAGGAAATTCAACTTATAAATGACCATGTGAAAAGTATTAATGGGATAACATATGTGAACAGTAATGACTTAATGAGACCATATCATGCTGATGGTGAGGGTAACATAAATGCTAGGGGAAAGTGGCACTTAATAAGGTATATATATGAGAATATCATCCAGAACTCCATGGAGACATACAGGGAAATCGCAAACTGTCCAGCTCAAAGTGCAGAAGATTCACAAGCTCTCCGCCTCTCAACTGCTGAAAATACGGAATATGCTATCAATCACACTTCAACGAATCTACAGAGGAGCAGGGAACGGACTACGAAAGCCACTCAAACTTATATGGTATCAGAAAATATATTGACTTCGAGTGCAAATGCGACTTCGAGTGCAAATGCAACTTCGAGTGCAAATGCAAAGGATGGACAAAACCAATCCTTTAAACTAATTAATAAGTCTGCTGGAAATAATGTGCAAGTTACCAGTGCTCAGAAAAGCCCAGAGAAAAGTAATTTTTTATACCCTCGCCTATCACAGCTCAATCTCGAAATGACAACATACAACTGACTTCTCAAAACACAAAGTGTGCAACGTTATCAGTGTACCATATAAACGTCCAATCACTACCTAACAAACTGAACAATCTTGAATTACTACTTGACGAACAGCGACCATACATACTGTGTGTAACGGAAACCTGGGTGACAGACGACGGGATGAATAGCATGACTTTACCTGGGTATAGCTTGACATCAAAATTCTGCAGAAAAATTTCGACTCACGGCGGAGCGGCAATATATGTAAGAGATCAAATCCAAGCTAGAGAAATTAAAGGGATAGGACAACACAGCATAGAAACCGCCATAGAATGCTGCGCAGTCGAACTAAAAGATGGAAATGAGATATATGTCATAATAGTAATTTACAGGCCACCCACTGGAAACATCGAAACCTTCATTACCCAAACAACCTCACTACTGACCGTTGCAACGAGTCTATCACCAAACATCATCTTATGCGGAGATCTTAATATAAACAGTCTCAATGAAAACCACATAGATTACAAATTACTGAAGGACTTGCTTGATTCGTTCGATCTACTGGACTACTGCAAACAGCCAACGCGTGTATTCTCCTCAAAAAAAGGTACTACAATCTCATCAATTGACTATATGACCACCAACATGTGTCAGACACAAGTGAGATGCGCAATATCTGAACCACACATCTCTGACCATTACTTAACAGAAATGTACATAGATCATGGACAAAAAACGGATGAGACAACAACAAAAACCCACCGGAAAATCAGATCCCTAAAAGAAGAGAACATACATAACTTTAAGTCTAAATTGCAGAATGAAAACTGGGACGACATCCACATAGGAGACCTTGATGAAAGGTTCAACAATTTCCTGGGAACTGTCATGTGGCATTACGACATCGCCTGCCCCCTCAGAACAGTAGATGACAAAGCAAAGCAAAAAAACACATGGATGACGAGAGAACTGATGACGCAAAGACAAGAACTGAAGGCCATCTACGACATGTCAAAACAAACACAATCCGATGAGCTCAAGGAACAGTACAAGAAAACTAGAAAGGAATACAGAAAGTGTATCACCGAGGCCAAAATTAATCATAACAAGAATAAAATAGACACAGCGACAAACACAGCAAAAACAATATGGAACATAATCAATGCAGAAACGGGCAGAAAAAAATCGAATAGGATAACCTCAATAAAGGTGAACGATGAGGTTAATACCGACCATCAGACAATCTCAAACTCCTTCGCGAATTTTTTTTCCACCATCGCCGATAAAACCCTGCGCAACCATTTTGGTCCAAACGTATCGATAATCCCAACTGTTAGCAATCAGGTCGAACATTCTATCTATCTACACCCAGTTACAGCCGACGAGGTTAAAACCACTATCCTATCTCTGAAAAATAAAAAATCAAGCGGATTCGACGGGATACCGACAACAATATTGAAAAAAGTATGCGACGAATTAAAGGATCCCCTACACACCCTGCTGAACCACTCAATAAAGCAGGGAAAATTTCCTAACATCTTAAAGCTGGCAACCATAGTCCCAGTATTCAAGAAGGGAAGTCATCACTTGATCGAAAACTACAGGCCTATATCATTATTGAGCTGCTTCAGTAAGGTTTTCGAGAGAATTGTATATAATAGAATAGAAGGCTTCCTAGAAAAACACAAAATAATAGGATCCAACCAACATGGCTTTCGGAAGGGGAAATCTACAGAATCTGCTTCTTTCGACCTCACAAATTTCATATTCCAAGAATTGGAAGAAAACCGTATTGTAGTGGGTCTATTCTTTGACCTATCTCGAGCCTTCGATACGTTGAACCTAAATTTTATAGCAGAAAAACTCTATTGCATAGGGATAAGAGGAAAGGCAAATTCCTGGATAATGTCTTTTCTAAAGGAGCGGAGGATAGCAGTGAGGATTGAAGACTGCCTATCAAACGAATATCCCATCAACATTGGAGCTGCCCAAGGATCGGTCTTGGCACCTCTTATATTCCTAATATTCATTAACGAACTGGACATACAGGACTTGACAATAAAATTCGCTGATGACACCAGTGTAATTGTATCGAGAATTAGCGAGCAGGATCTACAAGAAAAGATGAGTTCGGTCATAGATCAAATGAACCGCTGGTGCTTTTCAAACCAACTTATATTGAATGAGGACAAAACCGTACTAGTTCCATTCTACAAATCAGAGCCAAAAGTCAGTCTACCCCAGGCGGAGCCTGCTGTTAAATTCCTTGGATCATATGTAGACTCCAAACTATCATGGGAAAAACAAATAGATCATATCACGTCAAAACTTAACAACGCATACTATGTACTCCTAAAATTGAGACAAGCTGTTCCTATACCAACCCTACTAACATCCTATTATGCACTAGCCTACCCCCATCTAAGCTACAACATAATGCTATGGGGAGCCTCTACAAGTATCAACCGGATACTAATAGGACAGAAGAGGATTATTCGATTAATATTCCGAATCAAACCTAGGTGCACTTGTAAAGAAGTCTTCAAGGACCACAACATCTTGACAGTGCCATGTATATATATGCTGAAGTGCTCGGTCTTTGTCTACATGAATCGAGAAAAATTCAAGATGAACTGCGAACATCACGAATACAATACCAGGCACAAAAACGACCTCGTGTTTCCTCTTCATAAGTCTACATTTTATGAAAGGTCCCCATTTTACGCCTGTGCAAAAATATTCAACAAACTCCCATCCCACATAAAAGAAGCCAACACACTCAACCAATTTAAAAAGAAAGTTACGGGATACTTAGCAAAAAAGGCATATTACTCCCTAAAAGAATTCTTCACAGACGAAAATCGTTCCTGACAACACCCACGTTCCTTAGTATACAAAATGTGTGATATCTAAAGTACTGTCTTCCTGTATCAATTTAATCTTAGTCTATAATTGGATGTTCTTAGCGTGTCGTCTGTCTGTAGTCAGTGCTGCCTAAGTAATGTCTTTTTTTATATTTAATGTCTTTATATTTTATTTAATGTCTTTATATTATATCTAATGTCTTTTTATATTTTATTTAATGTCTTTTTATATTATATTTTTTGTACTTTCTATTTTATATCAAAACAAATACTATGACGAAACTATTGTCAATGTTTTTGACTTTAAAGTGAATAAAATTGAATTTGAATTTGAATTTTTAACATGTAAGGGAACAATAATAGAGTTTTAGAATGGGAGAAACTTATATAACTGTGCATTTGCTGGTATTAAGATATGTTGAACCTACAAGTTTCATTTTTCTATTCACTGTATGATTTTTTTATCAGGGCATGGTGGAACATCTCATCCAGAAGTCACTGTACCCTTGATTACTATAGGCCATGAATGCAAAGACTCATCATTCTTACAGACTGATATCCCAGGTTATATGGCTATACTATTAGGAATCAACATACCAACCACAAGTATAGGGAATATTCAAAGGGAATTTTTGAATAATTTAAACACGAGAGAATACCTGTACGCCCTCAGATATAACAATGAAATTTTATTAAAGAAAAACAATATGTGCAGGAATATTTTTGAAAATGCCACTTATTTCCACGAAAAGTATTTGCAAACTAATAATTCGTTATATGCTGATCAAGCCATTCTGTTATATCAAGAATGTTCAGGGAAAATAACTAGAGAATTGTTTGAGGTCTCTAGCAAGCAAAATATGACTTCTCTTTTTATAGTCCTTCTGGTGTTAAGTAATATTTTAATTTTAATAGGTCTTGATTTGTTAAACGTCGGTAGACAAAATCGGTTTAACCTGGAACTAAGCTTCTATTTCTGTATAATTGTAATGCAATTTTTTCTAGTTCTTGATGAACTGATGGATTATTTCTTATCAGTTTTTGCTATTCTTGTATTAATTAAGCTGCTAATTAATCTACATACTGTTATAATGTCAGCTAAATTATTAACAAATTACAGTATTATAAATGTGTTCTTGTTTTTCGTATGCATTTTACACCCATTGACATTTATATCAACGAGTTTTATAGAAGAGGAACATTATTTTTGGATCTTTTCAAGTGTCTCTTTAATTATGCTAATTTTCTTTAAAAACTTATATCAACAAAAGTTTGTATTACATAATAATAGTCTACATTTATTATTGGTTCTCATACTAATAAGATTCGCAATGGATCTAAACTCAACTCAGGAAAACTCAGTGCAAAACGATGATAACTGGGCAAACTTTTTTGGAACAGAAGAGCACCACATGTATCATCAGATCTTTTTTGCATTTAGTCTAATGCTGCTATTTTTTACGATCTGTCTGGACCAAAAATCTTCACGATCAAATACAGTTCCACATTTTTTAACTTTCGTTTTGTTAATTTTTATATTTTTGTTAAAATCCATACCATATCACAGTACCTTCTTAGGCAAGGTAATTTGGGCAATAATATTCTTACAAAAAATATGTTTTAAACATTTTTCATGGACACATTTTTGGATATCATGTTGCACATTACTAATAAAACCACATAATGTTATTTTGATCCCTTTCGCTGTATATTCGGGCAATAAAATGATTAAGTCAAAGATATTTACGAATATACCAACACTCACGGTTACAAGTTATTTACTTTCAAACTGTTTTTATTTTCTCCAAGGCCATAGAAATTCGTTAGCTACTGTCGACATATCTATTGGATATACAGGTTTAAATGATTATTATCCCCTTCTAGTGACCTCACAAGTGTTAATACACACATATGCTTTCCCAGTATTGTTTCATTTAATTCTTTTAGACTATATTCCCAAAAGTAATAAACAAAATCTGTTTTGGACAATGCTATTAATGTTAAGAACTTCAGTGGTTTTGTCTACCTGCATAGTTATGCTTATTTTTAAGCATCATCTATTTATATGGTCTGTGTTTGCCCCTAAACTTATTATAGAAAGTGTGCATGTTGGCTTTCTATTTACTGAAATATGCTTTTGGTATTTTTGGGAAAATGTCAAGAGAGTATTTTTATCAGTGACTAAAGAATTGAAGTAATTTATTTGCTTAAGGTATTAAAGACACTAAATTTTAAATTATCCATATAATCAAAGTATTATTATTGGTTCCAGTTTATAATAAGTTATTTAATTGTATTCATGAAAACTGTGATATGTATAGCAAATATCTTGTATGTGAGCTTAATAAAAATGTAAACAAATTGGAATTGTTTTATTATGTTAACTTTAAAAATATTTTAAGATATTATACTCTATCTTTATCTAAAAAAGCTTAATCTTCTGGTTTGTCTGGAGGTGGCCCGCAAGGCTGCAGCATTTTCTCCATTAAATTAAATCTGACTCGAGCCTTTGCCTCGTTTTCAGCAATAGCGAAGTAACTGAGCAAGTCGGGATGTCCTAAGTAGCTAGAGTAACTGTCTCTGTGTTGATTCACGAGCCATTCGAATTTTGTAGTGTCGGCGTGGCCTGTACCGATGTATTTTGACTGAAGATGTTCCAGTTGACTGTGGATATTGTATCTATCCCCCATTGTTGTCTATAACAAGATCAATTTTATTATGAAATACAAACTTTAATAAAAGAATGTAAGGTTATATTGTACGATATGAACTTCTTTCTTTGTTTTTCAAAATGGAGTCGGCTGCCACTTTACTGCTTTCAGCGCCATTCTCTAGCTCAATAGGTAGGATGTCTGGATGGCGAGCTCTAAACTCCCGAACACCTAGAATCTTTCAAATAACTTTTTAATTTTTGAAATGCATCTTGGCTTCCACTAGGTGCCCCTTGAGAGTACTACTATTATTACGAGATGACCCTTTCTTTCAAGCTATCCCCTTACCCCTCCCTCTCCCGCTACATAAGGGCCATTACGCTAATATTCTATGTAGAACTGCAACAGACGAACGGGATAGAATGCAGGAACAACTAGGCCTCACACGTTCACAGCGTCTGCTTCCTTTATTGCGAGGTCGTTAGTTTCCACTCTGAGCGGTTGAGTCTCCCGTTTCTCCCCAAAATAAGGTAGCAAAACCGAACACGTGGAACCACTTATGTTAATAACACAAAGGTCTGCCTTCGACGAGACGAACCGGAAGGCTCCCTTTCTTTCCTTTCAATATGATGTCGGCTACCACTTTTTTGCTTTCAGCCTTATTCCCCAGGCCAATAGATAACGACCATGGGTTGACGAGCAAAGTGCTCTTTGTAGATCGTTGAACGATACTAATTATTTTTTCTTTAAAAAGGCGCATTATTTCTACTATCAAAGGGTTAACTACTTCTACTGATATAGGCGTATATCCTTCTTTCAAAACGGCGTCGGATTTGCGCACTCCCGTGGAACTTTCTGGTCACCGCACGACTTTTGGACTTATTAGATAAACCTGTCCAGAGGAAAAAATCACAATTCTCACATCCCTTAGTGCTCTCCGCCTCGCAGCGGTTGGCCCGTTATGTCGGACGTTCCCTCAGTGATGTTTCCACAACGGTGAATGGTCTGTCCCTTGAAACACCACGAAAAACTACACTTTTTTCTCACCGTCAGGGAGATTTATAGGGCATGAGTGTTTAGTTCGGTGATCCGAGCGGAAGTCTACGATATGAAGTTCATCTATTTTTTGTCATAACGGCGTTCTATTAGCAATATTCCGATGTTATCTGCCAAATTGCTCTTTGTCCGGGGCTTATACAGAGCTGGAGGGTTCACACTATTTTATTAAAATTTGAAAACGTTAACGGTGGGATGTTCTGTCCGAATAGCGGATACAAACCTCCCGGCCACCTCGATTATCTTTAAATTTACAAAATTGTCTTTAAAATATTTCGGCTACTTATTTTTTTTACATTATTTCCGATTTTGGTGATTTTCTGCATATATGTAGATTTTTGGTCTTGGTCATGAATCCGACTAAAATTTTTCTTTCAAGTTCCGTTTTTGAGTTATTCATCTTCAAAATTCATAAACATTCTAAACCCAATATTTTTTACCTTCTTGGGTGAATATTTCCTTACGCTTACCATTACCGATATTGATGATTTCTGGTACACCAGTAGATTTTCAAACGCTTATTAGGAATCCGAAACCAATTTATTTCGGCGGCGTTTCGTTTCTGAGATATACGCCATCAAATTTCACAATCTTATACACAGTTTCACCTCCTTTACTGTTTCTTGTAGTCATTTTCTTAAGAAAACGACCGAATATCCAATTAAAATATCAAAATTACTTATATTTTCCAATTTATGACTTAATATTACAAATTACTTCTATAAAACTGTGTCTGTCAATTACTATTTTAAATAGAAAATTTGTTTTTATTTTTTTGTTTTATGTTGGTTGCCATTGTCATTCGGAGAAGAAAATGCTGTAAATATTTGAATTTTATCAAAGTAACAGTTTCCAAAACAGTTTATTATGATATTTTGTTAAATATATGGATCGGTACACGAGTAGCAGATGGTTGGGCGCCGAGGCGCGGTAGCTGTTTCAGCTTTCTTTGTATCATGACTAGCGCGTAGTTACCAGGTGGATCAGAAAGTACTAGGTTAGGCCCCGCGACAGCGGGGGGGCATCATATATGTCAATGTATTATAGCTTTAACGATGATGCCGCCGCACTTCGGCGCCAGATAATCTGCTAACGTAATACTGAGGAGCCACATACCTAACAAAATATCCATAATAAACAATACAAAAAAGTGCTACGTTGATAAAAGTCGTCAAATTTTAATTTTGAATTTTTTTTCCAATGACAATGGCTGCCAATATAAAACACAAAATCAAGAAAATTTTCTATTAAAAATAGCATTTGCAAGGTACAATTTTATAGTTGTGCTTTTTGGGCAATATAGCGTCATAAACTAGAAACTATGTGTAGTTTGATATTTGAATTGTGTATTCTATTGTTTTCTTATAAAAAATTGTAATTTTTTACTACAGCTCTTCCTCGCTGATTTTCGTGATTTTTGGCACGTTGGTTGATTTCGGGTCGCTGATCACGAATCCGAAGTCAAATTGATTCGGCAATGTTTCGTTTCCGAGTTATTCTCCGAAATCCCAAATTTCACTTTTTAATGGATGTTTCTTAGGAATTGTTCCTTCTTTTTGCAGAAATTTAATGGCAATGATATTAAGCAGGGTAATTATTAGAAAATTGAAATTTTATTACTAAAAATCATAATAATAGATCAAAAAAAATCACGTATTTTTAAGTTGAAATTTAAAAACAAATAAAAATGCGGGAAAGCTTCAACTATTTTAAATTTTAATTTTTAATGTAAATCCAAATTGGCGCCGCCGCTCGATTTGACACAAATATCTAAAAGAGTATTTTCACAAAATGCGACTTTAATGTCGTTTTTGTTATTGATTCAGAACAGAGAACAATTTAATTTAATAATTATTTACTGGACAAAAGTATATTTATGGTAACTAGATCATGCCCACCTTGCGGAAATGTGAAATAATCAGAAGCTTGCAGAAATTATTATCAGAAGTACCAAAAACGAATTGATTAAATAATGATCGTTTCAATAGTTTAAATTGTTGTGCAGGTCAGAGTTGGGCCTTGCTTCGTATTCTCGGAAGTGTTCGTCTCTTACTCCAAGATAAATTTGCGAGTCATCCGCGTACTGCTATAATTTTCAGGGTATATGTTCATTCATATCTGCAACATATAGCGAGAACAAAAAGCAGACAGTATAGAGCCTTGAGGAACTGACACAACTAATATTTTGCGTTACTTTAATACGCCTAGGTATATATACATATATATATATATATATATATATATATATATTATATATATATATATATATATATATATATATATATATATATATACCAGTGACGGCTTGTCAGGGGAGACAGGGTCGGGTGGGCCGTACCAGAAAATATACAGGGAAAATTCTCTTTTCAAAAATAGTTTTGCAAACGTCCTAAAAACGCACAAAAACAAAATGTAGTTTATTATTTCCTGGGCACATAGCAAAATAGGTAGGTATCCCTATTATAAATGCTTGACTAACATACATATAACGCCATTAACGGCAGACCGCGGGCCACTGTCCACAGATATTCTAATATATTTATTACAGACGGTGGCTCGGCCAGCCGATTCCATCATCTCACATGCTAGACTTCAGCTACCAATTCACGCAGTACATAGTACGTTCGCATACATCCCCATGCTATAAAGTTCGTCGTAACTTATATCACCCAACACCGGCCCGTCTCGATGTGGCCGTATTCCCGGAATTTTTCTCAATTGAATATTAGGTTTTACAGATATTAATTGTAATTATTATAAAATAAGGCTACTTATTTTAAAATTAATTTTAGTTAGTTCTTTGCTTTAATCATTACTAAGGATGGTTAATATATTATATTAGCAAGTTTTAATTCATGTTACATGCTTAAATGTGGTGATAATGTGAAGTGAATTATTTTAAAATATCATTTGCAATTTGTTTTAAAAATCGGCCGGCCGCATCGTGGTTCTTTCTGGACAATGTGCTTTTTTGGTTGTGTATGTAGCTTCCACTTTGATTGGCATCTATTTTATTTTCCTCTTGAGGCAGGATAAATTAAAATATCAAAAAATTAAATTGACTGCCTAGATCTGCTACATATATAAGTTGATAACTACCTAATCATCATTGAAGAAAGAAACGGAAAAAAATAAAAGACTAGTATTTGACGATATTTGGACGCCGCACTAATTAACATCATATTGGCCTCAAGGACGATTTTAGGATACCTTTCTGGGGGAAGGGGGATTAATTTAAAAAAAAAGTTTGTTAATATATTTTATTATAAATGGTATGAGAACAACATAAATACCTATACCTTTTCCTGCAACAAATTTATTAATTACATTGTTTATATCTTCATTAATACTCTATCTATGGATATGCAAGAGACCCAATCCAACAGGTCGCTCTTGTGCCAGTGGCGGCTCGCGGGTGAAAAAGTAAGTGAAGTGTAAATGAAGCAAGAAAATATCGCAATAATTTTTTTTCCAGAATTTCTTTATGTGGAGGGGGTAGAATATTTTTTACGACTTACCTAAATTTTGTATACTAAATCAATTCTCCTATCCTTCATAGTAGCAAATTTATTTATAACATCCTCATAAAATGGATGAGTTGCCCTAATCTCCTCCAGAAATTCCTTTTGAATTGAAATATTGCCAAGAGAAGTAAGTCTTTCTTGAGATATTGTATTTCTTTAACACATTTGAAGCAAGAAGAACTTCTTTCCAGTGAAGTAAAAACAATTTATGTTTCTGTAAAAATATATTTATTTTTATTAATTTTTTTCGCATGCTTTTGTAGCTATATATTCCAATTACTCTCATTGGCAAACATAAGACCAAACTCATTTTTAAGTCGTTGACTTTTTGAAAATATTTCCCCATATAATTGTAACAAATTTTCAAACGGGCCAGTCGGAAAATTTAAACTATATTCGGAAAATTTAGCAGAACCTGCCAAACATGAAAATGTAAGTTTTTCACAGTCTTGAAATCTTAGTGTCATTTCTATTAAAATATGGTCCAATATTTTATAAGAAAGGTTTTATACTTAGCCCTAATTTCTTCAGGTGAAAGCTTAGCAAGCTTACGTTTGTAATGATATGTGTCTGTAATAGAATTTGCTTTATCAAACATGGTATTAAAAAAATGTTCATTTTTTTACAGAGCGTCTCACGACAGCGTTTTATATTGGATATGCAAAAATAAATGTCAAGCGATTTTTTTTGAAGAACCTCAAATAGTATGTCCGTGATTGAGAAAATGTCATTAAACACTAATGCCAGAAACGTGAATTCAAAATCGTTCATCTCAACCAAGAATCCTTTCGCAAAGCGGATTGATTTTTCATCAGATTTGTCACAGTTTGTAATAAATTCAAAGACGTCTTTTAATTTATTCCAGTCTTGAACAATCACATTTACTAACTCGAATTTGAAGTTGTAACAACGCCGTAAATAAATATAACACAAAACAGTCAAGTTAATTGCAAAGGAACTCACCGGTTGCAGCGAAATGCGCGAAAATAAAAGTAAACAACCACCGCAAACTGAACGACACGTGGGTGTAGTGTACTGCGCCTGCAATTCACCGAGAGCGTTGTATGGCGCTGGGCTCGACGTCATCACGTACGCGTTGTCATGGCAACATAGTAGGGCAATCGTAAACTAAACATAGCACCTCCAGCAAAGTCAAAGCGGTTTGCGCCACTGTTATAGTTTTTATAATAAAGTTCGATTGAAAGTTTTAAAAAGACATGCCGCCAACGGTCAAGTAAAATATTTTATTTTTAACCAATTAGGTGAATAAATGAATGTAAAAACTAAAATTTTAAGAGATATAATAAATATAGTTAGATGTTTGCTAGTTTATTTTTTGTGGTAAAGTAGCACTTCACCTACTTCACCTGAATAGCCGCCACTGTCTTTTGCTATAGTGTTTGGTAGCCAAGTTTTTAATCGTAATTTCCAGGTAAAAATATGTAAATTACACAGTATCTTTGGCGGGGGGTAATTACCCCATTACCCCTTCACTGTAAAACCGCTTTTCATTCTCGCCCGACCCTAAATTTTAGAGTACGAGCCGTTACTGATATATACCTACTTTCTGAAACTACCGACTTTAGAAAAAAAATGTTAGTACAAAAGTTTCTGGTTTTTTAACAAATTTTTTAATTATTCGAGTTTTATTAATACAGGGTGTTCGAAAAGTGCTGCACTGATTCCAAAATCAGAATTTCAAATGGGACACCCTGTATATTTTTATATTTTCATTCATTTATATATATATATACATATATATATACATATATACATATATATATATATATATATAATAATAATAATAATAATAATAAATGCTGCTGCCTATTAATTAAATTTATTTTATTTATTATAAAATTATATTGTACACAATTTTTTTTTTGTTGTTTCTCTTATAAAGACGTTTATTATTATTATTATTATATATACATATATACATATATATATATATATATATATATATATATATATATATATATATATATATATATATATATATATATATATATATATATAATTTCCGCCCTTGAAAAAAAGCATTTGTCTGACCAGTTAACAAGTCTGCCAAATAAATCGTTAGCATCGATTTGTTGCAAATACCACTGGCAAAACAGTACCCGGCGCTCGGCATCGCCAAAATGCAAATGTTGCATTATATTAAATTTGTATGGATGATACTTATACTTATATCAAGATCCTATGACCGTCATTTTTTGTCACACCAATTTCCTTTCAATTCTTCTACATGAGGACGAAGGTGTTGCTTCTATATATCCTAAAACATCTATCTCTTTTCTTTCCCCTGTTCTCTTTGTTGTATGTAGGACGAGGGTGAACAAATGATCGGTGCTCAATTAAATTTGCTTTTAAACCAGAAAATATCTCAAAAAACGGTTGCCTTCTTTCTGGATATCTAACAAGCAAAAACTTATAATGATCATACAGATTTTTCATAGCCATAATAGCTTTTTCAGAATTTTTATTACTCTGTATAAAACATACCAGCATATCATATTTTTTATAATTTTCATAGGCTGCCATTATTCGAAGAAATTGGTAAATATCAGTTAAATAAAAATACCAAAAGATCGTTTATAAACTGCCTTATAAACCAAAAGTCCATCCAAAAACCGATGAGACAAATATTTGACATGTAATTTTTTTTTGTTAGTTTGTTGCATGAGCCATAGCCTACTATTAAAGTATGCATTAAATTTCAGAAGATTGTCATTTATTTGCGTGTTTCTGAGAAAAAGTACATACTATTATATATTTTTCAAAAGGTTAAAAAAGGCCTAATTGTATAGTCTATAAATATACAGAGTGTTCAATTTAAAAAATAAAGTAGGGTCCGATAGGTTTTTGACCTGACCCTGTGTACTAATACCGAAGGCGGCATTGAGTTCTACAAAATTTTCATAGTCCTTTTAGTTTTTAAGATACAGGGCTAATCTGAAAATGTTGTATTTTCAGGCACCCCTCGTACCTCAACTATCAGATAATTTATCGAAAATGTAAAAACTGTTTCTAATATAAATTTTCCCATAAAACTCAGGGTCAGGTCAAAAAGTTATCGGGCCCTAATTTATTTTTTTAAATGAAATACCCTGTATATTTATAGACTATAAAATGTGTCTTTTCAAAAATATATAATAGTATTCACTTTTTCTCAGAAACACGCAAATAAATGACAATTTTCTGAAATTAAATGCATATTTTAATAGTAGGCTATGGCCAGGGCCGGCTCGAAGGGGACGCCTCCAATAAGAGAATCATTTATAACAATGTTTACGAAATAAATTTGACTCATAAACTCATTTCGCATATTTTTATTCAGTTCTAGTATAGTTCAACCAATAGCATACATATTATTATTAATAAGGAGATTTCGGCAATTAATATTTCAGTTATTAATACTATATTGTCAAAATTACATGAAAATAAGTTTTTCTTGGGAATTAAAAATATATATAAAAATTTCTCGATATCTAGCACTAGCACGTCTCTAGAATAAAGCTTTATATTACAGTGACTTTATACGAGGAATATATATACTGTATTTTATATTACAGTGACTTTATACGAGGATAAAGTCATTGTATTTTATATCAACGGGCAGCGCCATCTAATATATTGCCCATTAACTTCCAAGGCTCAATCGGTTCGAAGGTAATCGATCTATTTATTTGTTGAACAATTCCAGTGACTGTGGCTAGTGGTGAACGTAGTTTCAGCAAATTAAAATTAATTAAAACTTATCTAAGGTCATCAATGGGTACAAGAGCGGTTAACATCCCTTGGAATGACCGCTATAGAGTTTGAACTTCTACATTCTATAGACTTCAGTGAGCCTATTCAGCAGTTTGCCTTGTAGAAGTCCCGGCGAGACAAATTCCTTTAAATAGTATAGTTTATTATTTTTATAGTTGATCAAATATTATGTTAAAAGTTACCTAAATATACTAATTTCCAAAAATTATATTATTTTTTATTGAGTTAAACCGAGGGCGCCAACTTTTTGTGGGCCTGGGGCGCGCCAACTCCTCGGGCCGGCCCTGGCTATGGCTACTGTTTATGACAACAAAAAAAATTAATGTCAAATAGCAAAGCAGTTTATAAACGTTCTTTTGGTATTTTTATTTAGTTGATATTTATCAATTTCTTCCAATAATGGCAGCGTATGAAAATTATGATATGTTGGTATGTTATATATGGAGTAATGAAATTTCTGAGCGCCGATCATTTGTTCACCCGCGGAACTTCGAGAGGCAAGTCATTTAGCCTTTGGAAATCTGCGAATGAAACAGTGGCGGCTCGTGGTGTCTAAAACTGGTGAGGCGAGAAAAGGTATGTTACTTATACTAGGTAGATGGCGCCGCAGGTGAAAAATTTTTGGGCTGCCTCGCCCAAATTGACTCATTTTTATGATTTGTTTTTGTCTTTTACATACCAATACCAAGATATATGCCCAATTTTTCATTAAGTAATTTTTAAAATAATAATTATTACATAGATAAAAAAATAAAATAATAATCTTTAAGATATTCACTCAATTTTCATGTAGTTATATACTCTTCTTAAATATATATAATATACGCATTTTTCATCATTGGATTTTTTTATAAAAAATATTTAAAATACTTAATTAAAATAGTCAGAATCGAGTTTAAAGTGTAATAAACCTGTAATAATCTAATATGGTGTGGAAAGTAATTTTTTTATAAAAAACCAAAACTCTTTAGGCAAATAGGTATGTGGATGGTGAAGTTAAGTCACTTTTTGTAAATTAAATTAATGCGCCTGTCTTTTAAAGGAGCAAATTTCTCAATAATTTTGTCATAAAAGTCACCATTACACTCAGAAAGTTTAACTAATAACTCTTTTTCTATTGCCATGATCGACGGGGCTGAGAGCCTATCTTGAGATATACTATTTCGTAAGTAGGTCTTTTTTCGCTTTAAGCACGAAAAATCTCTTTCGGCCTGTATACTTGTTAAAGGGATTGTCAAAATTAATGTGGCAAGTCGATATACTTCACAAAATACTGAAATTAATTCTAAACTATTAATTTGTTTAAGGAGTTCTTGAATATTGACTTTATAAAATTGTTCATCTCGGTAAATTATGCTTAGCTCATTTTTGAGGCGGTCTTTGTCAAACATTTTTGGATACATTTTTTCTAACGAATTTAATAGACTAATAGGGAATTCTGTGGCAAAGTCTTTGTATTTTGATGTATTAAGAAGTTTCACAAATTCCAATTTGTGTAAATCTTCAAACTTGATGTTAATTTGAAAAATTATACAGTCTAAAATATCATAAAACCGATTTTTATATTTTTCCATTAAATCTGATGCTACAGGTTTGTCTACTACATGGCAATCCGGTAAGTTATTTTGCTTTTTCAAAAATGGATTTAAGAAAATTTTCAGCGCGCAGCTCATTTAATCGTTTGACGGCAATGTTCAATTGTGAAATGCAGAAGTCAATTTCTAGGTTACTTAACTGAAAAACTTGAAACAGGATATCAGGTACAAAAAAAATTTCTTTAAATGCAAAAGGTAAAAAAGCAAATTCAAAATCGGAAAGGTCTTTTAGATATCCCTTGGCCATGTGTATAGTATCTGAGTCTAATTCTGGATTTTCAATCATGTCCTGAAAAACTAAGGTTAGTCCTTCCCAATTATTTGCAACAAAAATTAGAATTTTTGATCGAGAATACCACCTTGTATCACTTGCTTGCGGAACTCGTTTTTTTATTATTTTGTCCAATATGTATGTGCGTTTGTACGATTTATGGAAAAAAGCAGGCAAACTTTTCAAAGTTGCCAAAAAGATCCTGCTTTCCTTAATATAATTTGAACCCTGTTGTAAAATTAAATTGAGACGATGAGCAGCACAATGACAAGCAATACATTGCTTGTGGGGCATCTGATCTTATTCGTGTTTGTACACCGCTCAATTCTCCTCTAACTCAATTCAATTCTCCTCTAACTCAGCCGCAGCTCCATCATAACATTTTGCTACTAATTTCCGTTTAAAATTTAAAGGTTCCAAGATTCTTACAATTAAGTTATAGAGTGCATTAGCTCTAGAATCCTCACTTATATCAAAAAAGTCTAAAAAACGTTCTTTTATTTCGGCTAATTTATTTACATACCTAACAGTTACACAACATTGGGCTTTTGCAACTATATCCGTCGTATCATCTACAATTAATGAGAAAAATGTAGCCTCCGATATTTCTTGTTTAATAATGTCTCTCATATGTTCGTCAATACAAAATATTAATTCATTTTGAATAGTTTTCGTTTGTCCCGTAAATACACTTTTCTCTTCTAAATGCTTTACAAGTTCGGTGCTACGTTTAATTAAACAATTTAAAACTTCCTTAAAATTCCCTCTGTTAAAAGAAGATTCGGATTCGTCATGCCCCCTAACAGCCAGTTCTTGTTTTCCCAGTAATATAGTCGTATCTATAAGGTATGTCAAAAGCAAGCGGTTTTTCCTAACATCTTCATTGTACAATAATTTAGATAAACGAGCGTTTTCGATTAGTGCATCTTTAATTGTAGTCATATTTTGAGACAAACGTACAAAACCTAAAGTATTTTGAATATGGTCTTTAGACCCTTCATGCATTTTAACCGCTCTAGAAAAATTTTTAAAATCAACGTATCCATCAAAAGTCCATACTGTTTTTGTTTTTCCCAGTATTAAGCAAGGCCAACAATATAAACGCTGCTTAAAAACACTTCCACAAATCCAAGTGTGTGTTTGATACCATGACGTCTTTTTTATCACTACTTAAGGTACTTATCTTCGGCATGGGTATATCTCCGCGAAGAATTTCTTTTTTCTCATCCTCGGGACGCCTGGAAAATGCCGTTGTCAATAGTGACATAACGATATCGTGGACTGGATTCATAGTTCACACGTTTCGTTTATTTTAAATTTTAATCACTAATTCATATAAACTACTCTATCAGTCTATCTACTCAATAATTAAACTAACGCAACGACAAAAATACTTTAGATAGAGTAGCACTCGTCACAGACTGAACGCGCGACATTCACGAAATAATACTATAAAGCAAACACCAAATTATTGCCGAATAATCTCAATATCCTCCCACTTCCCGCTCAATCTCAAACCGTTACCGGTAACAGTCAAATACGAATACCCCACACGCCCACGCAAATATCAACAAAAACAAAAACGGCTTGCATTTGGCAGCCGGATACGCGATTGTCATTTACCGATAAATAATAATTATTTTCATTTATATTCAATCTGTGCTAACATTAAATGGCAACGTCTCAATCATTAAGCGAAGTTTTCATCGCCTCAAATGCGATAAAAAGAGATGGAATAAATCTACATATGCAACACGACCCTTTTCCCTCTTTCTCAGACTTATTAAAAATCCAAATACCATTCAAGTGTCCGAGGCGCAATTCGCATCGCCGCGTATAGGTAAAGTCGAATAAAAAAGAAATTATATTGCAGTTATTGGACATTGTACTGTTGGTTAGTAAAGTAATGTGTTTATTAATGATTTACGCATATTTGATTGATTTCATAGTGTTTGAGACAATTTTCAGAGAATAATGTATCAACTTGGAAAGAATTAATTTTGAAAATAGAAATGTATATTTATTGGAAAGCGGGTGAGGCGGCGCCTCAGTTGCCTCATCTGACGAGCCACCGCTGGAATGAGACCAATGGTTCTTTTTAACGCTATTGAAAGAATTACAAAAATGTGCCAATTTTGCATTAGAGAAAATGGTAATCAATTTAAAAATCACCATTAAAATTTTGTTTTTTCTTTTCTTTTAATAATGTTCTTTTTTTGTGTTTGTTATATTGTTACTTTATGCTATAAAACTGTCGTTACAAACTTACTGTTATTAAAAAACTCTATAGGTATTTGTATATAAGAAGATACTATATGTAAGGTATCCAATTCGTCGTTAGTAATAAGTAACTTTCAATTGTTTATTATTGTTATTCATGGCCTACTATTAAAATATGCATTTAATTTCAGAAAATTTTCATTTATTTGCGTTTTTCTGAAAAAAAGTGCATACTATTATATGTTTTTGAAAAGCTAAAAAAGACAAATTTTATAATTTATAAATATACAGGTCGTTCCATTTAATAAAATAAAGTAGGGTCTGATAACTTTTTAACCTGACCCTGTATACTTATTCCGAAGGCGGAAACAGTTTTCACATTTTCGATAAGTTATCTGATAGTTGAGATACGAGGGGAGCCTGAAATGAAACATTTTCAATTTAGCCCTGTATCTTAAAAACTAAAAGGGCTCTGATAATTTTGTTACCTGGATCTTTAGTTTTACAAAAAAGGAAGCACACTGTCGCAAAAACCGCAACTTTCTATCTATAAAAATAACGGAGATATCCCGCAAAAGTACCCCCTGTATACAGGGTTATTCACGCAACCCGTTCATTAAAAGTTTTTGATGATGCCATTTAGATAAAAATTTCAAATTTTGGGATTAAGGTAAGGTCGAGGGGTACTTCTTTTTTGAGATATTTTCAACTTCCTGTCACTTCCGGTTTAACCGGAAGTTGGTATCTACTTGCTTATTTTAAGCGGAACACCCTGTATTTTATGACATTTTTGGATTCCACGGAGAATTTTAATGCTATTTTATGTAGCATGTCCTATATCTAGGTTCAAGCGTTCTTAAGATACTTGACCTTGAATCAAAAATGAGCCTTCGGGGTACCAAATTTTAAAATCTCATATTTTTGTAAGTTTTGAAGATATAATCTTCATATTTTGCAGACGATCGGTAAATAATCTTAGGTTTCTATTTTTTTTTATTAAATTTGCCTATTTTTATACAGGGTGTCCTAAATTCAGCGGCAAACATTCACATTTTCAGTTCACAAGTCCGTTTTTTTAAATGGGACACCCTATAACTTTATGCACTATCAAATGTAGAATTTAATTTTCTATCGAACTGTATTAAGGTTCCCTATACCTATTCGTAACCATTTTCGAAATAATCAGGTTTCTATTAAACTATCATATTATGTACTTGCTAAATGCTTACACGTTCCCGTAGTAAGCCATGGAAAAACAATTGTTGTGCTTTTCTATTCAACATGACAGCTGATTTGAAACTTTTAAATTAAAATAAAATAACACTCAAAAGCTGATATTCTCAATTTATTTTATATTCGCGGAGAATGTTACAAAATATTGGAGAGAACGTGCCATGTTTTTAATGAAAAACATCCTCATTTATCGCCAATGAACAAGAGAAAATTGAAGAGGATTGAAACGAAATTTTTTCGTTTCGGAAAAGTTAAAGTTATAAAAAATGTAATAAATTGTTTACATTATTTTTAACCATATCTACTAAGTTCGAGACTGTTCTAAACTTGTTTTAGTGAACTTAAAAATTATAGCAATCTAACAATCAACAATAAATAAATAAAATAATAAAATTAAATTATAACAAATGTTCTATATGCTGTCCGTTCATTTGAAGACATATTTCAATTCTTCTTTGTACAGTTGCTGTGGCCCGTTGAATTTGTCCGTTTTCTAATTCGGCAAAAGCTGTTCGTATCCTGTCCAGTAAATCTTGTTGGTTATTTACTGGGGAAGCATAGACTTTACCTTTGATAAATCTCCATAAATAAAAATCTAGGGGTGTTAAATCAGGCGATCGCGGGGGCCATCTCCAAGGGCCATTGGGACCAATTCAGCGATCTTCAAAAACTCGAGATAATTAGAGATAAACTGCAGCGGAATTATGTGCTGGTGCCCCATCTAATTGATACCAATAATTTTGCAGCTCACCAATAGGAATTTCTTCTATAAACTCAGAAACCCTTCCTCGTAGAATTTCCAAATACTTATCACTGTTTAAATTGTCTTCATAAATACAGTACCGCACCTGATCATTTAATACTATACCGAAAACATTGAAGCTAAACCTCTCTTGAGAACGCGTTTCGCGTAAAGCGTGCGGATTTTCTGCTGCCCAGAAATGTTCGTTTCTTCTATTTGTTATTCCTTCTCTAGAAAATTTCGTTTCATCGGTCCAAAATATTTTTGAAAGGAATTGAGGGTCCTCTTGAATTTTCAAAAACATGAATTCGCAAAATTCTACTCGTCGGACGTCATCACCAGGTCTCAAGACTTGCACGTTTTGGAAGGAATAAGGATTCATATGATGTTCGCTCAAGG